>BLSH010085819.1:330901-345143 GCA_018402905.1 Glandirana rugosa | reverse complement strand
TAGTGCTGCATGTCACATGATCTCATACTAGTGTAGGGAGAGGATGCTGCTGCTGGTGTGAGGGACAGATTAGCGTTATAACATCCTCTCATACTAGTGTAGGGAGAGGTTCCTGCTGCTGGTGTGAGGGGCAGATTAGTGTTATAAAATCATCTCATACTGGTGTAGGGAGAGGTTCCTGCTGCTGGTGTGAGGGATAGATTAGCGTTATAAAATTATCTCAAACTGGTGTAGGGAGAGGTTCCTGCTGCTGGTGTGAGGGACAGATTAGCGTTATAAAATCATCTCATACTGGTGTAGGGAGAGGTTCCTGCTGCTGGTGCGAGGGACATATTAGCGTTATAAAATCATCTTATACTGGTGTAGGGAGAGGTTCCTGCTGCTGGTGCGAGGGACAGATTAGCTTTATAAAATCATCTCATACTGGTGTAGGGAGAGGATGCTGCTGCCGATGTGAGGGACAGATTAGCGTTATAAAATCATCTCATACTGGTGTAGGGAGAGGTTCCTGCTGCTGGTGTGAGGGACAGATTAGCATTCTTAAATCATCTCATACTGGTGTAGGGAGAGGTTCCTGCTGCTGGTGTGAGGGGCAGATTAGCGTTATAAAATCATCTCATACTGGTGAAGGGAGAGGTTCCTGCTGCTGGTGTGAGGGACAGATTAGGGTTTCTAAAATCATCTCATAGTGGTGTAGGGAGAGGATGCTGCTGCTGGTGTGAGGGACAGATTAGCGTTATAAAATCATCTCATTCTGGTGTAGGGAGAGGTTCCTGCTGCTGGTGTGAGGGACAGATTAGCGTTATAGAATCATCTCATACTGGTGTAGGGAGAGGTTCTTGCTGCTGGTGTGAGCGGTGCATTTCTTGCACAAAAATAAAAAGTGCGTCTACATTGCTGGTTTTAAAAAAAAATATTCTAAATACTACATATGCAGCCAGCGGTGCATTTCTTGCACAAAAATAAAAGTTGCGTCTACATTGCTGGTTTAAAAAAAGAATAATAATTTCTTATTTTTTTATATTATTAATTAATAGTGCTCCATAGTACATTTGCACCTTGCAGTGCATTTCTTGCACAAAAATAAAAAGTGCGTCTACATTGCTGATTTTAAAAAAAATATTTGAAATACTACATTTGCGGCCAGTGGTGCATTTCTTGCACAAAAATAAAAAGTGCGTCTACATTGCTGGTTTTAAAAAAAAAGAATAATAATTTTTTTTTTTTTTTTTTATTATTATTATTATTATTAATAAATAGTGCTCCATAGTACATCTGCACCTTGCTGTGCATTTCTTGCACAAAATTGCACATTGCCGGTTTAAAAATTATATAAATTGGTGCTAAATAGTACATTTGCGTCCAGAATGAGGAGAGCGTCAAATAAGGGACGTGGTCATAGTGCTGCTGGTGCTGCTGGTGTTGGTGGTGTTGGTAAAGCTCCTGTTGCAAGGAGAGGATGTGGTCGATCTGTGACAGCTACACGCACAAGTGAAACACCTTCCTCAGGTGCGAGTAGCCAACAGAACTTTCAACGTTATACGGTAGGCCCGAATGCCGCTCAACGTATGGTGAGGCCAGAACAAGTACAGGCGATAGTAGATTGGGTGGCTGACAGTGCCTCCAGTTCCTTCACATTGTCTCCCTTGCTGAAAGCTCAGAGTTGGCACCTGAACCCCATGGCCATCTGTCTTTCACCTCAGCCCCTGGTAAATCAGCCAAGCAGTCATGCAGCAGTCTCCTTTTGATGACTCTGCTGGTGTGCTTTCCGTGGGCCATCCACATAGCCCTGTCCCAGAAGTGGAAGACATTGAGTGCACTGATGCCCAACCACTTCTGTTGCAGGATGAGGACATGGAAACACCACCGCAGCACGTCTCTGATGATGATAAAACACAGGTGCCAACTGCAGCGGCTTTGTACAGTGTGCAGACTGACAAGGAGGGTAGTGGTGAAGAGTGGGTGGAAGATGATGTGGAGGATGATGAGGTCCTAGACCCCACATGGAATGAAGTTCATGCAAGTGACGTGTGCAGTTTGGAGGAAGAGGTGGTGGTTGCACAGAGGCACCAGCACAGCAAAAGAGGAAGCAGGTTGCAATAGCAGAGTGAGTGTCCCCTAGACAGTACACCTGCTACTACCCACCACACCCAGGGACCTAGCACACCAAAGGCAGCTCAAAAGAGTTCCCTGGCGTGGCAATTCTTCAGACAATGTGCTGACGACAAGACACGAGTGGTTTGCACGCTGTGCAATCAGAGCCTGAAGCAAGGCATAAATGACCTGAGCACAACCTGCATGACCAGGCATCTACATGCAAAGCATGAGCTGCAGTGGAATAAGCACCTCAAAATCCAAGAAAGTTTTCGGGCTCCTCCTGCTTCCTCTTCTGCTGCTGCCTCGGCCTTTTCCTCCACCTCTACAGTGCCGGTGTCACCTGCCATCCAGCAAACAGACGATGTGACAGCAACGCCACCATGTCCGCCACCATCCCCAAGCATTTCCACACGGTCCCATGGAAGCTTACAGCTGTCCATCTCCCAAACACTGGAGAGAAAGAGGAAGTACCCCCCTACCCACTCACGATCCCTGGCCCTGAATGCCAGCATTTCAAAATTCCTGGCCTTTGAAATGCTGTCATTCCGTCTGGTGGACACGGACAGTTTTAAAAAACTGATGGCGGTGGCCGTTGTTCCCAGCCGCCACTACTGTTCAAGGTGAGCCATCCCTTCCCTGCACAAACAAGTCGGGGACAAGATCAAGTATGCACTGCGCAACGCCATTTGTGGCAAGGTCCACATAACCACTGATACGTGGACCAGTAAGCACGGGCAGGGACGCTATATCTCGCTAACTGAACACTGGGCAAATGTAGTGGTGGGTGAGCCTGAGGCTGATAGCAGTTTGGTGCATGTCCTTCCGCCACTGAGGATTGCAGGGCATTTCTCTTTGCCTCCCAACACAGCTCGTGGGCATCACTGGAACGTGGCTGGGGGATACGGAGGACACAGATGATACACCTCCCACAGAGGACAGCTTGTCTTTGCCTCTGGGCAGCCTGGCACACATGAGCGACTACATGCTGCAGTGTCTGCGCAACAACAGCCGAGTTTCCCACATTGTAACTTGTGCTGATTACTGGGTGGCCACCCTGCTGGATCCAAGTTACAAGGACAATGTGCCGTCCTTAAATCTCTCACTGGAGCGTAATCAGAAGATGTGCGACTACCAGCGCACGCTGGTAAACGCGCTGCTGAGGGCATTCCCAAATGACCCCGGGGACTCAGTGGAAGCACAAGGCAAAAGCAGAGGAGGAGGAAGAGTTCGCCAACGCAGCTGTGGCACCGCCAGCAGGGTTAGCATGGCCGAAATGTGGAAATGCTTTGTCAGCAGCACGCCACAACAAACAGCACCACCAGCTGATAGGCAACATCTTAGCAGGAGGCAGCATTTCAGCAACATGGTGGAACAGTATGTGTGCACATGCCTACAGGTACTGACTGATGGGTTTGCCCCATTCAACTTCTGGGTCTCCAAATTGGGCACATGGCCTGAGCTTGCCCTTTATGCCTTGGAGGTGCTGGCCTGCCCTGCAGCCAGTGTATTGTCTGAACGTGTGTTTAGCGCGGCAGGAGGCGTTATCACAGACAAGGGCAGCCGCCTGTCCACAGCCAACGTGGACAAGCTAACGTTTATTAAACTGAACCAGGCATAGATCGCACAAGACTTGTCTGTACCTTGTGCAGAATAGACATTTATACCGGCCTCACACAGCCATTGGTATACTTAAGTGAACTTTTTTATGTGATTTTAAGTTATTTCCCTATCCACATTTGTTTGCAGGGCACTTGTCCTACTCTTACCCCCATTTTGCTTCCTATTGCAGCCCTCTAGCCCTTTCCAGGACTTTTTTAGAGCCATTTTAGTGCCCAAAAGTTTGGGTCACCATTGACTTCAATAGGGTTCGGGGTCAAGTTCGGGTCAAGTTCGGGGCCGAACTCAAACTTTTTCGCAAAACCCGAACATCCAGGTGTCCGCTCAACTCTACTTATTATATGATCTGAAAGGAGCAATTGTGGACAGGTGCTTCTTTCTGAAAACGTCCAGGTCGTGTGACTTTCCTGTGTGATGTTCTGGAAATTTAGGCAATTCCCAGATATCTGTTAAATAGACGGCTATTGCTACCTTTGATACAAGATGACCTACAAGACAGAACTCTACTATTTTTGTAAAGAAAACATTCTTTTTTTTTTTTTGAAGCTCCATGAGCTTGAATCTCAGACAAACTTCTGCTTAAAGTTTTTGCAATAGATACTGTCTTGTAGGTAATGGCCCGAACCAAACACTGCTCTGTTGGAGCAAACAGTTGGAGCGGACAGGAGATCCAGCAACACCAATCGATCCCACTGGGGAAAGACTCCTTTCCGTTTGTGACTGAATCCTTACGACTGCCTTCAAAAGTCGTGTAGACTGAAGGATTCTTGGCCCATTTAAATTTGTTATTGCCAATATAGCTAACACTTGCCAGCTCAGTGAGGATAGGCTAAGGCTCATGTCCAACCCGGCCTAGAGGAAGTATAGAAGAGCTGGGGGCGGTAGGATCAATGTCTCACCCTACTGAGATAACGCAAACTTGCTCCAGATTTAGGCATAGATGTTTTAAGTAGAGTGCCTTCTAGCACTCAACAAAGTAGAGATTGCTCTCGAGCAACCGGAGTTCCCCCCGCCTCCCCTATTAGCACCCTGCTTGCAGTCCCGGTCTGCATATGTGTATAGGGGAAATGTCTTCTGTATTCTGAAGTGAATGGCCAAGGAAAGCCGAGGGCTTCATGGCCAATATGAAGGATTTACTATGACAACCATGTACTCCCTTGACAGACTCTAGAGGAATCTCATTACGAGAGATGTTGGGGGGAAAATATATAGGCTAGATTGCAGCCCCAAGGAGAGACCAGAGCGTATGCCCCCTGTGCCTTAGGGTGCGGAAACAAGGCCAGATATACCCAACATTTGTGATTGCTATGGGTAGTGAAGAGGTCTGTCTGTGGTAAGCCCCACCTATGGACCAGCTCAGAGAAGACCTGGGATGTAGACCCACTCGTTGTGCTCTGAGAAGCTTTCATGATAGTCGGTCTGCCTATGTGTTCAAAAGTCTGCTGGGAGGTAAACTGCTTCCTGAATTTGCTATTAATCTTCCGTCCCAGACGTTATGGGTTTCACCTCTCTCAATAGCATACTGCTGATAGGGAGAGTTCCTCCCTGGAGTTGAATATAGGCAACTGCTGCCCTGTTGCTCAACTGCAAGGAGACTGGTCTTCCCTTGATTCTGTGTAGCAAGGCCAAAGTTCTAAAAAGGCTGTTTGAACTTCCAGTGCATTTGAGACTACCCTCCTTGGGTGGAAATGTCCATTTGCCCTGACCGACAGTCCCTCACAGTGTGCCTCCCAGGCTGTCTTGCCAACATGATTCATAACAATGATCCAGTGTAATGGTTCAAAAGGGCTGTGACAGGTGCCCATGGAATCATCGGTATGCATGAAGATGTTGAGCCCAGAAGACTGAGGCACTGAGAAGCCATCAAACAAGTGAAGGTAGCTGTCCTCAGAATTCTCTTCCTGACTGTCACTGCTTTCTCTGATGTAAGCAAAACAGAGGAACTAGCAGAGCACCCCAACTTCACTAACTGTTGGGTTGGAGAAAGTCAGCTTCTCTTCCCCCTATTTTTTTTTTTGAAGTTGATAACCCATCCATATCTCTACAGGGTATGTATGAGGACCTCTTGGTGTGACAGTAATTGTTCCAGTCCCCTGGATAGAAGAAGAATGACGTCCAGGTAGTGACAAACCCAGAGACTCTGTTCTCTGAGTGGAGCTGACACGGCACTGAGACCCTTGCCAACATTCTCAGAGATATTTATTATTTAAAGGCCACAAGGTAGGCTGTTGAAGTGGAGATGCGGCTAATCAATCACCAAACTTACTTATTTTGGAAAGAAAAGGAAATTTGGGATGTAAGGATAGGCACCCTGACAATCCAGCAGTAGCATCCAGTCGACTGCTTGTACTGTTTTAATGGACTCCATCTTAAAGATCTATAAGAGGGCCAACAAGGTTTAACCTCTTTCGATCTGCAACTGGACACTAGCATCCATCCCCTGCGAACTACAAACAGGGTTGGGTAGAAAACCTGCAATCTTTCCTGTGAATAGGACCAGAACAATGACTCCCTGAGTCTAAAGTGTCTAAGTATTGTAGCAGCCCACTCGCTTTTGCGGTGGATTTGGCAGAGAAATGGTCTGGAGGAGAAGCAGTGAGGAATCCCTGAAGTGACCATGAGTGCCTAATACCTTCCTCCAAGGATCTGTACAACATGCTGTCCAGAAACCCATAAAGCGCGCCCTCCGGCTCCTACCTCAAGATTCTGGGCATGTGCTCATCAAAAGGGCTTAGTGGGTAATTATGGTATACCCAAGGATTTTCACTTATGGGCCCTCTGAAAGGTTGCCTGAGTTCCTTTACATCCTCTACGTGGGACCCTGGCCTGACAGCTGGCCCTAGGCTCCCTGGACCTAGAGAAGCGGAACCTGCTGGGAGAAACATTTTCTTTTACCTTTGCTTCCAGTCTTATGGGAGCAGATCGGACTTACCTCCTGTCACTTATGATATGGCTGTCTCCAGTTTCCTACCAAACAGAGATCTTCTGCCATAAAGTGACTCACACCAATCTTGTTTTTAGGAAGCAAGACACCACCCAGGGTCTCAACCATAGGGCCCCCCTAGCCGTGACCGAGTATAGCATCGCTATGGCCAGGCACCTGGTTGAGATTATTGCTGCTTCTGCAATACAATTCACAGACACATTCATCTTGGCTAGGGTTCGAATGATATCAGCTTTATGGATTTCCTCTCCAACGGCTGTCTCTATCTCACAGAATCTAAAACCTAAAGCACTAGTTACCAAGTGAAGGGCAACTGCCGGACGGCAGTCCCCTGTTGGTCGCCTTGTTACTAGGCTACAGTCGCATTTACTGTAGGCATGGATTTCAGTGTGATGCTATATCCGGTCTCTGACCAGGATAAAACCTGCATAGACAATCAAAGGAGAAACTTTCTCTGGGCTTTGCCATATATCTGATTAAATTTCTTCCATAAACGGAGAAGGAATTGCCGCTTTGAAGAAAGCGTAAATACGACTTTGTCTTTTTACCCATGTAATGGCCTGCATGACAATCCACTGTTCCATGAAGGAAAAAAAATGAAACCAAGCAGCTCCTGGTCTTCCTCTGATGAAGAGGCGCTATTATCTGCAGGCTGCCCACTCACCAGGGTAGACAGGTATGAGACAGCACAAGATAAAAGGGATAGGCAGCCCTGTATGGTGCAAGGAACCAAAAAAGGAAAATGAATGAACTAGCTGGCCCTCCCAAGCCTCAACCCACAGCACTGGGTCTTCGCACTGGGAGAGGCTTAAACTCAGACAGCTACTGCACAAAGGCAGAGGTGGGGACATAGAACTGCTTACTCTTCACTGCAGAACCGCTTTTTAGCGCAATTTAGCGACCCGAGCACTGGGTCTTTGCACTGGGAGAGGCTTAAACTCATATGGCTACTGCACAGAGACAGAGGTGGGGACATAGAACTGCTTACTCTTCACTGCAGAACTGAGTGGTTGAGCACCACATGCCAGGGTGCCAGGTTGTTTTTCTAGTGGCTAGAGTAGCAACTAGGAGGGGGCTACCTGGCTGGCATAACTGAGGTGAGTCCAAAATAGCATCTTGCATCATAATTAATAAAGATATTTGGTGTTACCTGTTAACTTCAAACTCCTCCGGGCAGCCTTTACGCACCAGCCTATGGGCTACATGAGTAGTCACCACCTATGCAAGACTCTCAGTATTTAAGGACCATCAATTGATAAGCAGGAAATCTAAAACAGTGCCCTTTTATGCGGTTTGCTTTGACTTGTTTCAGCCCCGCACACTCACGCTCTCGGAGGTCAAGATCAAGAGAGGACAAGGGGCAACAGCTCCAGATGTCATTCCCACTCTAATGCAAGCGTCCAGGCAGGAAATCATGCTGGGCCTGTGGTGCAGTCCCCCAGTCCAACAAGTTGGTGTGTAAAAACTGCCTTGAAGAATTTGCAGTAGAGAGCAGAGAACAGGAGACTGCACAAGTTTCATCACTGCTAAAGAAGGCAGTGCAAGAGTCCCTGTCTGAATTCACTTCGCTGGCCCCAATGACCCAGCCTCCTGCTCAGGAGGTCCTAGTGGAAGACCATCTTGGGACTGCAACAAGCAGTGTGGTACTGCCCAGTGGGGCATCCTTACAGTCTGCTTAACCTTCGGAAAAAGATAGTTCCTCCTCATCGGAGAAGAGCCGGAGCAGCTAGGGTTCAGTCTTTCGCAGGTAGAAACTTTCATTCGGGCAATAAAACAGGCAATCTCATGGGAAGAAGAGGAAGTCTCAAAGAAGACTAAATCCTACTTCACTTTTCTACAGAAGCGCCAAGCCCATTTTCCAGAGACCTCATAAAGCAGGAGTGGCAAAAGACAGAAAAAAGGTTTTCCCTCAACCGGATGCAGAAGTTATACCCCCTACAGGAAACAGAGGGGACATCACTTGACGCACCGCCTACGGTTGACGCGGCGGTTGTCCGCCTGGCAAAAAATGTGACTCTCCCCATGGAGGACTCAACCTCTTTTAAGGACATGATGGATAGGAGAATAGACTTAGATCTAAAAAAGGCCTATCAGGCAGCCGGGGCAGCCTGCCGTCCAGCAGTAGCCCTCACATCAGTGAGCGAGGGGGTGCCAAGGGCGAATATCATTCATACTCATTCGACGAACTGAAGATGTTGGCTGATTTTATTGGTGAAGCAGCAATAAACACAGTCAAATGCTCTGCTAGAGCCATGTTGCACACAGTCACGGCAAAAAGGGCTCTGTGGTTAAAACCATGGTCAGTGGATCCTTCCTCCAGGCAGTCTTGGTGTAAAATACCTTTCGACAGCAAGTTCCTGTTTGGTTCCAGGATGGACACAGCCATCTCGAGAGTGTCAGGAGGAAAATCAGGGTTACTCCCACAAAATAAGAAGCGGAGATCTAGGCCTTTCTCCAGCGGGTTCGATTCTTCGAGATCAAGAGACTCGAGATTTTCCCAGCAGCCTAGGGCCCAGGGGGGAAGCTGGAAAGGGACACAAGCAACCTTCCTTAGGGCTCACAAGCAGAAGGCGACAAGTGCCCCACCCAAGTAAGTCTTTTTGACGGTACACAGTCCCAGATGCTCCCAGTGGGGGCCAGGCTGGCGCACTTTGTGTGCGTCTGGGCAAAGGACTGTGCAGACTCGTGGGTAAAAGCCATGGTCGCCCAAGGTCATACCTGGAAATTTCTAAACGCCCCTCCTTCAGATCATTTCTTGCCCACCAAGATCCCAAAATCACAACAGAAATTGCAAATCCTACTACAATATGTTCAGTCTCTCCGAGTACAGCAAGCGGTAACACAGGTCCCCGCCTCAGAAAGGTACTTAGGGTACTACTCTATTCATGGTCCACAAGAAAGACGGAGGGTGACACCCAGTCATCGACTTGAAGGGTTTGAATAGTTTCATTCTAGAAAAATTCAAGATGGGGTCTATCAATACCATCATTCAAACCATACAACCGGGTGATTGGATGCTCTCTCTAGATCTACACGTACCTCCACATTCCAATCTTGCCCGCCTTGCAGAAGTACCTCAGATTTGAAATAGGCCAGACACATTTACAGTTTACCAGCCTACCCTTTGGCCTGTGCACGTCTCAGAGGACGTTCACAAAAGTACTCATTTCCATCCTAGCCCCACTCAGGATACAGGGAATCCGAGTCCACCACTACCTGGACGATATCCTGCAGCTAGCCAGAGATCGACAGGAGCTGCTGTCACACAAGTAAATCATCATCCACATATTAAAGAAGTATGGGTGGATCATCAACTACAAAAAGAGCCAGCTTACCCCAACCCAACAACTGGTCTACCTGGGAGCGCTCTTCGATACAAGGAAAGCATCTGTATCTGTTCCAACAAAAAAGTCGAAGTTGATCAGAGTCAAAATCCTTGCAGCAGCAACTACCAACCATCTATCGGCCTCTCAGTGCCCTAGCCTGTTGGGCACCATGTCATCACGCATTCCAATGATCCCATGGACCCACTGGCATCTCCGACAGTTTAAATAGGGTTTCCTAGCACAATGGAGGAAGCAAAGTTTGGCACAGTTGATAACAGTGTCCTTTGCTATGAGAAAGAGCCAACAATGGTGGTTGAGAAAGGAGTCGCTAAAAAAAAATCACAGCCCCTAGGTTCGTTGAGCTGGGCTATTGTTACGACCGACGCAAGCGAAATAGGCTGGGGAGCACACTGCGAAGGTCAGGTGGTCCAGGGCAGATGGACATTCCCCGCCAAAGGAATGATCTCCAATGTACTGGAGTTAAGGGCAGTCTTTCTGGCCCTTCGAGCGCTTCACCACAAGATCAAGAATCGCTCAGTGACTTTGCAGATGGACAACAGGGCAGCAGTGGCCTATATTCAACATCAAGGGGGAACTCACAGCAGCACACTGATGGCGGAAGTGGAACCCATAATGGCTTGGGCAGAAATTTACCTACATTCTCTGAGAGCAGTCTACCTACCTGGGAAGTTGAATGTACAGGCAGATCTCCTATCACGACAGTTCCGGAAACATACGGAATGGGTATAGCACCCCAGAGTGTTTGCTCAACTAGTCCACAAGTGGGACCTACCTCAGATCTTCCTCTTTGCGTTCCACGACAACAGTAAGCTCAAGAGAATCCTGTCCAGATTTCCGCATCCCCAGGCGGAGGGAACAAATGCGCTTGTGGCACCCTGGAACTGCAACCTAGCTTACGCCTTTCCTCCAACATCTTTGATTATGAGGTTCTTCCTGAGGCTATTGAGAGAGCAGGTGACAGTTATAGCCATCCCTCCACTTTGGCCATGGAGGCCTTGGTTCCCTTTGTCGATACACCTCAGCCAGCAGCAGCCGATCCCCCTGCCAGTGTTCTCACATCTACTGGTGCAGGGCAAGTTCCTGCACCCGAACATATGCAGGTTGGAACTTCTGGCATGGCTGTTAAGAGGGGAAGGCTGGAGAGCCTAGGTTGCTCCTCTGAAGTCATCTCCACCCTGATGAGAGCCAGAAAACTCACCACGAACAAAGTCTACGCCAAGATCTGGGATACGTTTGCTAAGCTGTTAGAGGAGAGGGACCTAGATCCTGCAGCACCACCGCTTTCAGCGGTACTAGACTTCCTCTAAACAGGCCTGGACATCGATCTTAGCCTTAGCTCACTGAAGGTGCAAGTGTCAGCCATATCAGCGATAACCAAAATCAGATGGGCTGAGGAACCGTTAATCAGACAGTTCTTAAAAGCGATCTTCAAAATTTGTCCTCCGGCTAAAAGAGTTTTTCCCCAATGGGACCTGTCGGTTCTCCTAACCTTTTTGTCAGGTCATCCTATTGCTCCAACAGAGGACGGTTCCCTTTGGGACATAACATATAAAGCAGTGTTTTTAACAGTGATTACCTCTGGACGGAGCATGTCAGATCTTCAAGCCCTAGGAGCCTCGGAGCAACATGTAAGATTCTTCCCGGATCGAGTTGAATTAAGACCAGTCGACCACTTTATCCCAAAAGTAGCGACACACTTCCACCAGTCTGGCGTTTGGGCCTTGCCCAGCTTCCGGGAAGAACACCAGCTGGGAAATACCGGGAAACTCTACTTTATAGTAACAGAAGATTGCCTGTCCACTAGGGATGCGCAGCGCGACTCGCGCATACGCAGTGAGTGGCCGGGTGCCCACACTAGGAATGGCGGGGCCGTCGGGAGGAGCGGGGAGACGAGCGAGGCTTCGGGTGCAGCCGTTGCTGGACCGGGAGACAGGTAAGTTACTGTTTATTAAAAGTCAGCAGCTACACTTTTTGTAGCTGCTGACTTTTAATAAACAAAAAACAGTGTGGAACTCCGCTTTAAAGTGGTTATAAACCTCAGTCATGAAATCTGAACAAAACACATATAGTATATCTGTAGTGTTTACATCTCTCTACAAAGCTCTAAGCGTCCTTTCTCTCTGGTGCTTCATTCCTCTGTTATATGAATTAGTCACTTATGAGAAGTTTTCCTGACATATGAGATACATTTGTGACAGGGAGTGAGCTCAGCACAGAGCTTGTGCATTCAGAGCTCTTTATTCTTCCTTCGCTCCTGTTTGCTGTGTGGAGGCTCGCACACAGTGCAACTGCAGCTCTCCTCCCCCTCCTCTGTGATACTAACAGATGGAGAGGGGTTTTAACACAATTCTGCCTTTTTAAAGGGGTGTAGGGAAGAGAAGACAGATAAACAAGTAAAACTTATGTAGGAGGATTTGTTTAATCTCTGTGTACCACCTGATGCCAGTCACTTCACTGGGTATATGAGAGGGTTTACAAGAACTATAAGGCCTCATACACATGGGCATATACAAAAAAATAAGCAAAACGTTGGGCCCGATGTCAGGGAAAAATCAGCGTTATTTTCGGCGTTTTGCATTGACATCAATGCACGTTTTTCCGCACTAGCTTTTTGCGGCGTTTTTCTGCTCTATTCAAAATCAATGGTTCCCTATGGGAGCCCATTGATTTGAATAGAAGTCGCACCAGAAGTCGGATCATGATGATCCGACTTGCGGCGAGACTTGCGTGCTAGGGATCTTGAAGGGGAACCCCAGCAAAAATTTGCGTGGGGTTCCCCCTAAGAGCATACCAGGCTCTTCGATCTGGCATGGATTTTAAGAGGAACCACCACGAAAAAACGGCGTAGGGCCCCCCCAAAATCCATAGCAGACCCTTATCTGAGCACACAGCCTGGCAGGCCAGGAAAGGGGGTGGGGATGAGCGAGCGCCCCCCCCCTCCTGGACCATACCAGACCGCATGCCCTCAACATGGGGAGTATGGGTGCTTTGGGGCAGGGGGGTCTGCTGCACAGTAGCCTTATATTGGCATTGGGCGGGGCCCCATGCTGACGTCATCCTGAGCCCCGCCCTTATGACGTCACATCCTGGGTCGGGGCTGTGATGTGATGGCACAGCCCAGGATGCGACATCATAAGGGCAGGGCTCAGGATGACGTCAGCATGTGGCCCCTCCCCATGCCAATATAAGGCAACCGCACAGTACGGACCTGGCAATCCAGTGGAAGAGAGCGACGAGTCAACATCTCCAGAAGAGAAGAGAAGCAGGAGAACAAGGAGAAGCAGGAGAAGCTAGCCGAGGAGACAGCGGCAAAAGAGCAGAAGACAGAAGATGCATCAGAAGACAGAAACTCCGCTGAAGACCCCGCAAAAGAGCCGAAAAAGAAGACGCCGGAGAGGGAGAAGAGAGGGGAGAAGACGCCGGAGCTGATTTAATAAAATATTTTAAAAAGCTGTTTAGTGTGTACCCCATACTCATTTACATAGGGTGGGGGGCCTGCATCTGGGGGCGCCCTTATTAAAGGGGCTTCCAGATTCCGATAAGCCCCTGTCCACAGACCCTGACAACCAACGACCAGGGTTGTTGGGAAGAGGCTCTTGTCCCCATCAACGCAAAGCCCCCCCGCCCCAAAGCACCCATACTCCCCATGTTGAGGGCATGCAGCCTGGTATGGTTCAGGAGGGGGGGGGCTCTCACTCGTCCCCACCCCCTTTCCTGGCCTGCCAGGCTGCATGCTCTGATAAGGGTCTGGTATGGATCTTGGGGGGGGACCCTACGCCGCTTTTTTCGCGTGGGGGTTCCGCTTAAAATCCATGCCAGATCGAAGAGCCTGGTATACTCTTGGGGGGGGGGGGGGGGGGTTTGCGGGGGTACCCCAAAATGTCGAGAGGTACAATAAGTAACCGGGAGATTTTTGCATCTACAAAAACTCGTCATCTCCCGTAGTCGCAATCACTCGACATTGATCTTGCGTCCTGGTCGCACAAGGCTCCGACGTCGGAATACCGCAAAACCTGCGACTCGGCCATTTTCCGAGTTATTGCACCGAATTGCAACATATGTGTCGCAATTCGGAGCAGTCCGCAAGATAAGTTTTAGTTACCAAGGGATACCCTCGGGTAATTAAAATTATCTTCAGCGTGGTCTTCAGCCTAGTACTACTAGGCTGAACGCCGCGCTGAACGTACGATCCCTAGAACTTCCCCATGGGGGCGTTTGGGGGGGGGGGGGGGGGGGG
>BLSH010085819.1:305914-321172 GCA_018402905.1 Glandirana rugosa | reverse complement strand
CCTCTCCATCATCCTCATCCCCACCCAGGATCATCCATCCCTCGCCATCATCCTCATCCCCACCCAGGATCAGGGCCGGATTAACATAGGGGCTATTGGAGCTGCAGCTCCAGGCCCCTTCCTTAAGATAGGCCCAGCCCAGTGGTGTGAGTGAGTCACTAATGCTGCCCAGCCCTGCTCTGTGTGCTGTGTACACATGATTGATATGTAAATTGCGGCTGCATTAATATGTAAAATTTCTCTCACCCTCTCTCTCACCCCCATCCTCCTCTATTTCTCACCCCCTCTCTATTTAATTTAATTTGTTTTAACAAAAATTGTTTGCATTTTGATTGTATTTATTTCCATAAAAAGGGCCAACAAAATCCACAGCACCAGGTCCACGATGCTCTTAATCCGGCCCTGCCCAGGATCATCCATCCCTCTCCATCATCCTCATCCCCACGCAGGATCATCCATCCCTCTCCATCATCCTCATCCCCACCCAGAATCATTCATCCTTCTCTTGGAGAGGGATGCAGATAATTCTGGGTGGGGAAGAGGATGAGAGTTACATTGTGGAGAGGGATGCGGATGATGACTGGTGGGATGGCCAGTGGGCGGATTCAGTGGGACAGCCAGTGGGCAGGCCCTGGGGAATGTTGGTGGTCAGGCCCCGGGGTAGGGTTGCCACCTCAGCCCTGGAGCTGCTGGTGTCTGTAGGGGCGGGTTCGGCATTGTTAGAGGGGGTGGGGCGTGATGTCATCTGGAGCCCGGGAGAAGTGGAAAACTTCCGTGCTGCTCTGACCGAGTGATGAGACATGTTAGTAGCGAGTTCTGTGAAATGGGGGAAAGAAGACTGTGCAGATGTGACTGTGACTGTGACAGACTGAATTATAGTGTGGCACAGCATAACCTGGGGAGGAATTATAGCGGGCACAGCATAACCTGGGGGGGGGGGGGGTTATAATGGGCACAGTAACCTAGGGAGGAATTATAAATTATAGTGGGCACAGCATAATCTAGGGAGGAATTATAGTGGGCACAGCATAACCGGGGGGCATTGTAATGGGCATGGATAAGGCTGCATTTGGTGGACACTGGTAGGCTTCATTTGGTGGGCAGTGATAAGCTGCATTTGATAGGCACTGGTAAGTTGCAAGTGATAGGCACTGATAAGCTGCATTTAGTGGGCACTGGTAGGTTGCAATTGGTGGGCACTGATGAGGTTGCATTTGATGCATTGATCTCTTGTATAATTTCCACAGTCTCTGACCATCTCTTGTATCATGTCTGCAGTCTCTGGCTATCTGTTGCATTATGTCTGCAGTCTCTGACCATTTCTTGCATCATGTTTGCAGTCTCTGACCATCTTTTGCATCATGTCTGCAGTCTCTGGCCATCTCTTGCATCATGTCTGCAGTCCCTGACCATCTCTTGTATCATGTCTGCAGTCTCCGACCATCTTCTGTACCATGACCACAGTCTCTGACCATCTCTTGTATCATGCCTGCAGTCTCTGACCATCTCTTGTATCATGTCTGCAGTCTCCGACCATCATCTGTACCATGACCGCAGTCTCTGACCATCTCTTGTATCATGCCTGTACATCGTCTTATTATCTTTTGGTAGACACCTATGTCATTTCCCGTCAAAAAATTACTTGCTGGTTGAATAAAAGTAACTTTAAGTCAAAATTTGCCAGGGGTATGAATAATTATGGGCAGCACTGTACTACAAGAGATGGTTAGAGACTGCAGACATGATACAAGAAATGGTCAGAGACTGCAGACATACTAGAAGAGATGGTCAGAGACTGCAGACATGATACAAGAGATGGTCAGAGACTGCATACATGATACAAGAGATGGCCAGAGACTGCAGACATGATACAAGAGATGGTCAAAGACTACGGACATGATACAAGAGATGGTCAGAGACTGCAGATATGGTACAGAAGATGATCAGAGACTGCAGACATGATACAAGAGATGGCCAGAGACTGCAGGCATGATACAAGAGATGGTCAGAGACTGCAGACACGATACAGGAGATGGTCAGAGACTGCAGACATGATACAAGAGCTGGTCAGAGACTGCAGACATGATACAAGTGATACTTTTGTGTGCCTTATCTGGAGAAGTGGCGTCCTCCTTGGTCTGCATCCGTGGAACCCAGCAGTGTGCATTGTCCGTTGGATTGTCTGCCTTGAGACATTGCCACCAGCAGAGCCCAGATTCACCAGGATGGCTATGGTGGTGATCCTTGGACTCTCTCTCACCTCTCTAACTATCCTCCTGGCCAGCACAGGTGTCACTTTTGGCTTCCGACCACGTCCTCTGAGATTTTCCACAGTGTGGAACATCTTGTATTTTAATACTTTGCACTGTAGCCACTGGAACTTGAAAACATTTAGAAATCGCATTGTAGCCCTTTCCTGACTTGTGAGCAGCCACAATGCGCAGCCACAGGTCCTCACTGAGCTCCTTTGTCTTAGCCATGACTGTCCACAAACCAACTGCAGAGAGCTGCTGTTTTTCACCTGTTGAGTTGATTAAAACAGCTGTTCCAAATTAATCAGGGTAATTAGGATGCTTTAGAACAGCTTGGACTATTTGGAATGGTATAGAACTTTTGATTTTCCCACAGACTGTGACAGTTTGTGAAGGGTATGAATAATTTTGGACTGGACACTTTTTGCTCAAATGTAAATAAAAGCTGAGAAATGTTTTTTTCCACAATAATGCCTCTTGTACATCGTCTTATTATCTTT
The DNA here is from genome assembly GCA_018402905.1 of Glandirana rugosa. NCBI lineage: Eukaryota > Metazoa > Chordata > Amphibia > Anura > Ranidae > Glandirana > Glandirana rugosa. The sequence goes on along the minus strand of BLSH010085819.1, from coordinate 318,420 downwards.
TGGTAGACACCTATGTAATTTCCCGTCAAAATATTACTTGCTGGTTGAATAAAAGTAACTTTAAGTCAAAATCTGCCAGGGGTATGAATAATTATGGGTAGCACTGTATGTCTGTAGTCTCTGACCATCTTCTGTACCATGTCTGCAGTCTCTGACCATCTCTCATATCATGTCTGCAGTCTCTGACCATCTCTTGTATCATGCCTGCAGTCTCTGACCATCTTCTGTACCATGTCCACAGTCTCTGACCATCTCTGCAGTCTCTGATCATCTCTTGTACCATGTCTGCAGTCTCTGACCATCTCTTGTATCATGTCTGCAGTCTCTGAAATTTCTTGTATCTTGTCTGCAGTCTCTGACCATCTTCTGTACCATGTCTGCAGTCTCTGGCCATCTCTTGTATCATGTCTGCAGTCTCTGACCATCTCTTGTATCATGTCTGCAGTCTCTGACCATCTCTTGTATCATGTCTGCAGTCTCTGACCATCTCCTGCATCATGTCTGCAGTCTCTGACAATCTCCTATATCATGTCTGCAGTCTCTGACCATCTATTGTATCCTGTCTGCAGTCTCTGACCATCTCTTGTATCATGTCTGCAGTCTCTAACCATCTCCTGTAGTATGTCTGCAGTCTCTGACCATCTCTTGTATCATGTCAGCTTTCTCTGACCATCTCTTGTATCATGTCTGCAGTCTCTGGCTATCTCTTGTAGTATGTCTGCAATCTCTGACCATCTCATGTTGCATGTCTGCAGTCTCTGACCATCTCTTGTATCATGTCTGCAGTCTATGACCAGCTCTTGTAGTATGTCTGCAGTCTCTGACCATCTCTTGTAGTATGTCTGCAGTCGATGACCATCTCTTGCAGTATGTCTGCAGTCTCTGACCATCTCTTGTACCATGTCTGCAGTCTCTGACCATCTATTGTATCATGTCTGCAGTCTCTGACTATCTTCTGTACAATGTCCGCAGTCTCCGACCATCTCCTCTATCATGTCTGCAGCCTCTGACCATCTCTTGTATCATGTCTGCAGTCTCTGACCATCTTTTGTACCATATGAAGGAGGAAGGGGGAAATTAATGGGACTTTATATGAAGCTACTTGAGCCTGGTAAGGCTATTGCTTCCGTCCCTGACTATTATATAAGTTGGCACAAACTGTGCGGGGGAGCAAGGGGAGTGGGACTTTGAATGAGGCATGTGATGGTCAAACATAACAATTGATGGATACGTATATAAAATAAACATTTTAATTGGAATTCATATAGATATACAACTGATCACAGACAGTGACACATGATAAAAAGGTAATTGGTTCAGTAGAATACATAACAGGGTTTCCCCCTCCATCAATTGGATAAATGAGTAACAATTGGTACAGTTATGTAGGGGAATAACTTGGTCCATGACTTAATTTCCCAGGGAAGTACCCCTAAGATAAAACCATAGAAATGGCTCAATTGAGGTAGATAGATCACTAGAGAAACACGACAGTGTGGAGCTCGACGCGTTTCGTGCCTAAAAAGGCCACTCATCAGGAGCAGGCGTGTTAGGATCTAGAATAAAAAATAAATAAAGAAATTGTAATAGCTGGTTTCACATGCACCAGGGTGGGGTATGCATCACTAAGTGTGCAGCCCCAACAATGGGCACAGACAATACTCACATAACCTGTGCATCATCGGTGTAACACCAGACACGGTGGGTCACCCGGGGCCATCATGACCAGGAGCTGTGGTGGCAAGGGAGACGGCAGTGCCACACCAACGGTGCCACCGGGGCGAGGCTGGGCACCACGAAGTGAGGCAATCCAGGGAGACCAAAAAGTGATTGCTGTGAATGTAGGATATGAAAAGGTGATATCTGGTGAAATCCAATTGTGTGGAAGGAGTGAAGAAGTGAGAAAGACGAGAATAGACATGGAGGGACAGTGAGGAGTGTCAGGCAAAGCTAGTGAGAATGGTGAAAGCAGAAATACCTGTGTTGTGTATGGTGATGGTCCATGTGAATTTGCTGGTGCGCCACGTCCCGGTGAGCAGCCTGCCCGGGATGGACGCCCATAAGTAAGCGACGCCACCGCCATTTAACCACCAACGTCACACATGTGAGCACAAAGGGGAGGGAGAGCCGCGCGCAGGCGCAGAAACGCCCCGCGAGCGGTGCCGGCCCCCCTCCCACAGTGCCCACGAGTATGGTGAACCCCCGCCCACAGCGCGGCATCAAGATGACGGCACGCATGTGGCGGGGGGGCGTGACGTCTATACGCAGTGACAGGGCGCCCGTCCCCTCCCATGACTGGAAGGTCGGGGGGAGCCCGCAGTGCGCATAGCAGCTCCCGGACATGAGAGAGCCGGGAAACCCCCACCAGTCCAAAGCGAACTCCACAGATGCCCAGGCATTGGAGACATGTCAAACTATTGAGTGGAAAAAAATAAAAAATAAAAATAAATAAATACCAAAATATGAAGAGAATAGCTACAATAGTATAGTATGTCAATGTATTAGCTGTTACATGGAAATAAGTACATTTGTGGGACCAATAAGAACAAACAAATAATGCGAGCATTAAAAGATATGACATCATCACATCATCACATGCCTCCATCCCTATTTAAATATGAAGGAGGAAGGGGGAAATTAATGGGACTTTATATGAAGCTACTTGAGCCTGGTAAGGCTATTGCTTCCGTCCCTGACTATTATATAAGTTGGCACAAACTGTGCGGGGGAGCAAGGGGAGTGGGACTTTGAATGAGGCATGTGATGGTCAAACATAACAATTGATGGATACGTATATAAAATAAATATTTTAGTGGGAATTCATATAGATATACAACTGATCACAGACAGTGACACATGATAAAAAGGTAATTGGTTCAGTAGAATACATAACAGGGTTTCCCCCTCCATCAATTGGATAAATGAGAAACAATTGGTACAGTTATGTAGGGGAATAACTTGGTCCATGACTTAATTTCCCAGGGAAGTACCCCTAAGATAAAACCATAGAAATAGCTCAAATGAGGTAGATAGATCACTAGAGAAACATGACAGTGTGGAGCTCGACGCGTTTCGTGGCTAAAAAATCTTCTGTACCATGTCTGTAGTCTCTGACCATCTCCTGTATCATGTCTGCAGTCTCTAACCATCTCTTGGATCATGTCTGCAGTCTCTATCTTCTGTACCATGTTCGCAGTCTCTGACCATCTCATGTATCATGTCTGCAGTCTCTGACCATCTCCTGTATCATGTTTGCAGTCTCGGACCATCTCTTGTATCATGTCTGTAGTCTCTGACCCTCTCCTGTACTATGTCTGCAGTATGTCTGGGGGGCTCTTTTTAACAGATTCTCTAACAGAAGCCCTCTCTGTGTCCATCAGGTGCCATTAAAGTACTCTGCTTTTCTTCCTGTATTGTTTATTGTTAAAAGATCACAGGATAACAAAAGACTCCTTAGGAGAGCATCTCTGTGTTTGAGTCATTGTCATAGAAACGTTTGTAAATGGGAGGAGTTAATAAGATGACCACGCCCATGTGGGGCGCCAGAAATATTTCTGCACCCAGGCTTCTGTGACCCTAGGATCGGCCCTGGGACTAGCGTTACGGAGAGCTATGGCCTGATCACTAGGTACGGGAAGAGAGAGTTAAAAGCAAAGTTTTTTTATTTCTTTAAATCATACATACCTACGTGGATGCAGCATCGCTCCGAGACCTTTGTTAACTAGTTCAGGCATCCATGAGTACACATGCAGGCTTCTGAGTATCTCATAACAGAAACTAGAACAATACCTCCCAACGTCTCTCAACTTCCCAAACAGTGGGGTGCTCCAGATGCCACAATCACCCACTCTGCAGCAGCTAGCATGTCTCCCCACTATTTGCCTGCCAAAACCAAAAACATCAGAGCAGAGGAAAGCTTCCCTGGCTCTTACAAGCTGCACTGTATCTGACTGTAATTTTTTAGGGAGCAAGAATTGCACTGGGGGACAGAATGATCTGGGGGGGGGTTTGTGCTGAGAGGAGGAATTGTTTTTAGAACGGGATATTGGGGGGGTCATGCTAGAGGGAGGGCGAGGATTTGTGCTGAGAGAGGGAATTTTATGGGGGAGGTGGAGTTGTGCTAGATTAACAGGGGTGTCAAACTGGTGGCCCTCCAGCTGTTGAGGAACTACAAGTCCCATCATGCCTCTGCCTGTGGGAGTCATGCTTGTAATGGTCAGCCTTGCAATGCCTCATGAGTAGAGTTGAGCGAACCCGTGGATGTTCGGGTTCGGTGGGTTCGGCTGAACTTCGGAAAAAAGTCCGGGTTCGGTACCGAACTTGACCTGAACTTTACCCCGAATCCCATTGAATTCAATGGGGACCCGAACTTTTCGGCACAAAAATGACTGTAAAAGAGTCCTGGAAAGTGCTAGAGGGCTGCAAAATGATTTTAGAACAATAATCTGTCCCTTACCGCAACAGCAGGAACCTGACCCTATAGAACTAGGGGATGATTTTAGAACAATAATCTGTCCCTCTAAGCAGTAGACTCTACTTAGTCCAGTCAGATCTTTCTGTAATGCAGGATGAGATCTGCAATCTGTCCCTAAAAGCAGTAGTAGTAGTAATCTCTACCTATCTATCTATCTGCAATCTGTCCCTAAAAGCAGTAGTAGTAGTAATCTCTACTTATCTATCTATCTGCAATCTGTCCCTCACAGCACCAGCAGCATCCTCTCCCTACACTACCCAGAGAGCATGTGAAATGCAGAACTGTGACTCCAGCCTCATATAGAGGCTGGGTCACATGATGCACTGGCCAATCACTGCCATGCCATTAGTAGGCATGGCTGTGATGGCTTCTAGGGAAAACCAGTGAAATGCTTGTTGATTGGTTGCCCTGCAGCTATTCAACATGCATGATCAAATACCCGAACCCAGAACTCGAATCCAAACTTTTTTTCAAATGTCCGGGTTTGGGTCCGGGTCACGGACACCCCAAAGTTCGGTACGAACCCGAACTTTACAGTTCGGGTTCGCTCAACTCTACTCATGAGATTTATAGTTCTCCAACAGATGGAGGATCACCAGTTTGACACCTATGTGCTAGAAGGTAATATTTGGGATGGATTTGTGCTAGAGCCTTGGAAAAAGGATGTTTCTTTGCATTGAGTTTCACTGTATCTGAGGTCTGTTTCTGGGAGGAGAAATTGCACTGGAGGACACAATAACCTTCGGGGAGAGCAGGAAACAAAGATTGGGGATGGAGGATTCATGCTGGGAAGAGTGATTAGGGGGATAAAAGAATTTGTGCTGTGGGTGATTTGGGAGGAGAGGGGATTTGTACTAGAAGGGGAGATAGGATTTGTGCTGGGAGGGGGCATTGGGGGGAAAAGGACTGTCAGGAAAAATGCATGCATGTGCGCAGGTGCATGGTTCCTGTAAGCCCTGTCCATGGCTGTTTAGCAGGTCCTTGTGCGCGATCGTGCATGTGTGCATAAAGTGGGCATTTGCACCAGGCGGGCTATTTAACCTGCACTAGTGCCATGTGTCATTGCCGTTTGGTCTATTACATTCCTGAAGCATCTGTGTATCTGTTCCTATATTGCTCACACGTTGCCGACCCAATCTGCTCCTGATTTTGCCTGAACTCTGCCTGCACTGACCCCTGGCTTGCCCCTGGACAACGCTTCTATGTTATCCTTCTGCTTATCTGACTTGTTGTTACTGACCCTGGCTTGGCCTCTGACTACTCTTCTTCCTGCCGCATATGTTTTATCTAGTTCCTGACCTGGACTGCTGCCAGAGCTGTATAAGAGGCCTCTTCAGGCTCCATCACCAGGTATGTTACAAGGACTTGTTTTGGGGGTGGGGATCGGGGAAAGGAGGATTTGTGCTGGGGGTAGAAATTTTGTACTAGAAGGAAGATGGGGGGTATTTTTGCTTGGAAGGGAAGAGAATTTGTGCGGGGAAGCTGGGTTTATGTTGCGAGGGGGGAATTTGTGCCAGGATGGGTGAGTGTTCAGATTAATGCTGGATTTTGGGGAAAACTGGGGTTTTTGTTGAAAAACGGAGGAAAGTATTGCTTGCAGGAGGAATTTTGCACTCTCCTCATCCCTACACTGTGTGTTATACACCCCTTACTCCTGCACTCTTTTCGTTCTGTACTGCTGACCTCTACTATACATTACGCATTCTGTTCATGACTTCTGTTCTCTGTGTGTTATGCACTCGTTAAAACCAACACTGTCTGCAGCACTCTGTGCGTTACATACTCCTGACCCATGAACTCTTTGAATTACACACCCCTGACCCCTGCAATCTGCCTTACAGAGTTCTGCACTTTATACATTATATTGTACAAATACATACCAAAGCAAAGTGTTCATGGTCTAAATAGTTGCTAGTTGTTAAGCAGTCCCTGGCTATTTTAATGAAGTTCTTCTTTAAGGTAGGCTCAGACAAAGCCCAAGGAGGACTGGGTATTGTTTAATATTAATTTATTGTTTTAATGTACTTTAAGCCCCCTCCACTGTGAACAGATTGACCACACCCACTGTTTGCATACAGTGCATTACAACTCTCCCTGGGGTGCCCAAAGGTGCCTCCGTTTTTATTAACCACTTCAGCCCCGGAAGGTTTTGCAGCTATAGGACCAGAGCACTTTTTTGCGATTCGGCACTGCGTCGCTTTAACGGACAATTGCGCGGTCGTGCGACGTTGTACCCAAACAAAATTTGCGTCCTTTTTTTCCCACAAATAGAGCTTTCTTTTGGTGGTATTTGATCGCCTCTGTGTCATTTCTGATCGCCGCTATAAACAAAAGAAGAGCGACCATTTTGCAAAAAAAAACACATTTCTTACTTTTTGCTAAAATTCAAATCCAAAAAAAAATATAAAAAAACATTTTTTTTCACCGTTTTTGGCCGATTTATATTCTTCCTCATATTTGCGATAAAAAAAATCGCAATCGGCGTTTATTGATTGGTTTGCGCAAAAGTGGCCGCGTTTACGGATGATGAGAATTCATTTCTGGGGTTTTTATTTTTTTTTATTTTTTACTAGTAATGGCGGCGATCTGCGATTTTTAGCGGTACTGCGATATTGCAGCGGACACGTCAGACATTTTTGACACTTTTTTGGGACCAATGACATTTATTCAGCGATCAGAAATTTAAATGTCCACTGATTACTGTATAAATGTCATTGGCAGTGAAGGGGTTAACCTGGGGGGGGGGAGCTAGGGGTTAACTGTGTTCCCTGGGTGTGTTCTTACTGTGGGGGGGGTTGGGCTAACATGGGCATGAGAGATCTAACTGATCCCAGTGACAGGGATCAGTAGATCTCTCATGCCCCACTGACAGGGCGGGGAACCGCCGTGTTTACATCGGCGGTTCCCCTTCTTTTCCCTGTAGCCGCTCATCGCGGCTCGCCGGCGGACATCGGGTCCGCCCGAGCCGCGGGCACACTCCTCAGGAGTGCGGCGCGCGCGCCCCCTGGTGGCCATAATGCGAATCGCCGTATATTTACGGCGATTCGCGCCCAGCTCCCCGACTGCCGCCGTGAAAAGACGGCGCGCGGTCGGGAAGCAGTTAAAATCCAAGCAACACCCCTGGCACAGAAGAAGATTGTTCCCTCAAGGCCACCATAATTTAACCACACCAACTTTTTTGCACAGTGTGCTAAGTATGTCGCTGGTCACTGTCTGTCCCCCTGAAATGTGTTTATGTTGTCCATGCAACAATTGTAACTAGCGACATCTACAGGCCAGAAGCATGAATGCTGCTTATACACCCTCGTAGTACAAACGAGTATTTTTTTCTCAATGTTCCAAAATACAGACAGAGACAGAAACACTGTAATTAATGCTATCACAAAGCAACACAATCTATCCTAATTAGAGCATTTTAGAGATTTAGGCTCCATGCACATTGGATGCTCCATATAGTCGTTTTGGACATCAGATTTCTAGCAGAAAAGCTCTTCTTTTAAAACTAGCTTTCATCAGCGGTTTATAATAGCATTTATGCACGTTTATCGGCATCTACATTTTTGAACGTTTTTCTTTTAACTTCAATAGCTTCCATTGACTACAAAAAAAATCGGATGCCGATAAACGACCATTTAATGACGTTTATGAGCGTTTATCGGCGTCCAGCGTTTTTTGTGGTAAGAAGAGAGACCTTTGAACGCCAATTCAGGGCGTTCAGATAACAGCCCAAAACCGCCACTGCTGTTAGATGACAATAACGTCCATGTGTGCATGGACACATAGGATAACATAAAGGGGCATTTTTGGGATTTAAAAAAAAACGCCCAAACGACCATAAATGGTCGTTTATCAGCTTCAGTGTGCATGGAGCCTTACAGATTCTTGTTCCACACAGGAGGCTTCCTTTTTCTTGAATATGTCTACATGGTTCAAATTCCTGGTCTGTAGTTTGGTTGTTATCAGTAGGATATTGTCAAATAAAAATTCTGAAAGGTCTTGCCTAACAAACGTGTCACTCTAAGCCTATTGGAAACTTTGGACTGTCCCTTATCAATGTAAAAATCCTGTGAGCTGCCATTTGTGTTCACTCTAGTATGTGCCAATACAAAAAAATATATAAAACCCAGCCGCTGACACTGTTCAGTCTCATATACAGGCGCAGAAGATAAATGATAGTAGTAGTACCGTGCTAGCCCTAATTATATAAAGTGCTAACTGCAAACAATCAACATAAATTGTACATATTAATACATACGCATAATTGTAAAAATCGTGATAATATACTTGTTAACACAATATAAAGTTATTTCATGAGTAGAGTTGAGTGGACACCTGGATGTTCGGGTTCGGCAGGTTCGGCCAAACATTGCGAAAAAGTTTGAGTTCGCCCCGAACTTCACCGCGAACTCCACTGAATCAATGATGACCTGAACTTTTGGGCACTAAAATGGCTCTAAAAAAGTCCTGGAAAGGGCTAGAGGGCTGCAAAAGGAAGCAAAATGGGGGTAAGATTAAGACAAGCACCCTGCAAACAAATGTGGATAGGGAAATAACTTAAAATCATATAAAAAAAAATAAAAAATGGAGGAGGAGGTGGATGTTCTATAAAAAAAAAGAATAAGTTCACTTAAGTATACCAATGGCTGTGTGTGGCCATCTTCCACCCACTCTTCACCACTGCCCTCCTTGTCAGTCTGCACACTGCAGAAAGCCGCAGCAGTTGGCACCTGTGTTTCATCAGCATCAGAAATGTGCTGCGGTGGTGTTTCCATGTCCTCATCCTGAAACAGAAGTGGTTGGGCATCGGTGCACTCATTATCTTCCACTTCTGCGGCAGGGCTATGGGGATGGCCCACGGAAAGCACATCAGCAGAGTCATCAAAAAGCAGAAGAGACTGTTGCATGACTTGGGGCTCAGACTGCTTGGCTGATTTACAAGGGGCTGAGGTGAAAGACAGATGGCCATGGGGTTCAGGTGCCAACTCTGAGCTTTCAGCAAGGGACCGAGTGGGAGACAATGTGAAGGAACTGGAGGCATTGTCAGCCACCCAATCTACTATCGCCTGTACTTGTTCTGGCCTCACCATTCGTTGAGCGGCATTCGGGCCTACCATATAACATTGAAGGTTCTGTCAGCTACTCGCACCTGAGGAAGGTGTTTCACTTGTGTGTGTAGCTGGCACAGATCGACCACGTCCTCTCCTTCCAACAGGGACTTCACCAACACCACCAACACCAGCAGCACCACGACCACCACCACGTCCCTTATTCAACGCTCTCTTCATTCTGGACGCAAATGTACTATTTAGCACAAATTTATATTATTTTTTTTAAACCGGCAATGTGCAATTTTGTTCAAGAAATGCACAGCAAGGTGCAAATGTACTATGTAGCACTATTTATTAATAATAAAAAAAGAATAATAAATTATTATTCTTTTTTTTTTAAACCAGCAATGTTGACGCACTTTGTATTTTTGTGCAAGAAATGCACCGCTGGCCGCAAATGTAGTATCTAGAATATTTTTTTTTTAAACCAGCAATGTAGACGCACTTTTTATTTTTGTGCAAGAAATGCACAGCAAGGTGCAAATGTACTATGTAGCACTATTTATTAATAATAATAAATAAAAAATTATTATTCTTTTTTTTTTAAAACCAGCACTGTAGACGCACTTTTTATTTTTGTGCAAGAAATGCACCGCTGGCCGCAAATGTAGTATTTATAATATTTTTTTTTTAAACCAGCAATGTAGACACACTTTTTATTTTTGTGCAAGAAATGCACCGCTGGCCGCAAATGTAGTTTCCTGACAGTCTCCATGGCAGCCTACGTGTGGGTTAAGCCCCGCCTCTAATACCCCATAGGACACCTCTCCCATAAATCTTTGCTCCGAGCCAGCGCCCGTGTTCCTTTTTTGTCCTCCTCGCAGGACCGAGTAGGTGGTCCTAGTACCCAAAGATTTCCTGCCGCAGGATAGCCGAGCTGCGACTTAGGAATGGGCAAGTCGCATACTCCTGTAAGCCCCAGCTACTAGCGGGGTATGGAGGGGGCATATGGAGGAGCGCTCAAGAGGCCACTATGCCTAGCCACTGGCAGGTAGGCTGCGCAGGTGGCCACTAGCCTAGCTACTAGCGGGCGGCCTTGGTACCCCGGGGAACGGCATGGGCATTGCCTCGGCGAGAAGTTGTGGCAGTATGGACTATTTCGTACCTTATGGCAGCAGTGTGTGTAGTCAGTTTCTCTCTCTCCTGTCTCCCTCTGTTTCTCCCTGGTGGTCCGGGCTGACAAGCAGGGCGGCTGGTCGCCGTGTGCGTTCCAGCCGCCTCTCGCTTCCTGGTTCGCGGTCGTACTGCACATTTGCGGGCGCGGGCCGGGAACGAGGCTTGGTTGCGCATGCGCAGTGCTGCCGCGAGAGCGGCTTCCGCGCGTGCGCTCTGAGGCGGCGCTGACGTCACTGGCGGCGCCAGATTTAAACTGCTGGGAAGCCCGCAATCTCTGGGAATGATTGCGGGCTTAGGCGGCGACTTCCCCATACAGAGCCCTGCCTGTTGTTAGGTAGGTAAGGGGGGGGAGGCTGCTGTGATCCTGGCTCTAGTGTGAGCTGTGTTGGTCTTAACCGTTCTTCTATTGCAGCTTCCATGGAGTCAGCCGGCACCAGAGACGCCTCACCGCCTGCCTGTGGCCAGCCCTCCCACCGCAGGTACGCTCTCCCTGGGGTATGGCCTGTGGGTGGGGGGTGGGGGGGGGGTAGGGCAGAGGCCCTTACCCTAACCCCTGTTTTCTGCCTTCTTTTGTTGTTTCTCCAGCTCCTCTAGGTCGGATCATCACCGCAGTTCCAAGAACAGTAGGAGTGTTTCATCCAAGTCCCATGGCCGACATTCTTCCTCCAGATCCAAATGCCACGGGTCACCCTCCCGGTCAAGTCACCACGGTAGAGGCCTGACTCATCATTCGGCGACCCGCTCCAGCCACCCAGTTGAGCACACCTGCTGGGGGTGCAAGTCACGGGCACCAGACGGGAGATCTCTCTGTGATCCCTGCTATGCTAGAGCTGCTAGCGAGAGGGGAGAGACAGTTCAGCTGGAGTCCCTTGTGAAGAGGGTAGTTAAAGAGTCCCTGAAGGGGATAAAGACTGGTGGAACCCGTGGATCTCCTGCCAGGCCGGGGGATACACCGGTGACTGAGCCGCGGGCTCCAAACGCCTGGGATCCCTCCCAACCGGATTACCCCTCCGCCAGCTCTTCGGAGGAGGATTCAGAGCCTGAGGAGCCCTATGGGGGGTTTGACTTTGCCCTGGTCACCCCGCTGATCAAAGCTTTAAGGGTTGCCCTGAATTGGGAGGATCCTGTAGTCGTTCCTCCTAAGCAGAGGAAGTATTTTAAACAGCTGAAGAAGGATCGAGCCAATTTCCCCTTTCTCACCGAGCTAGGGGAAGTCATCTTGGAAGAATGGTCCAAGTCCGACAGGAGGAACTCTTTGTTACCTAAAATTCTGAGATTGTACCCCTTCAAGGAAGAGGAGGTCAGACACTTGGAATCGGCTCCCTTAGTGGACGCAGCTGTGATGCGACCGGTCAAGCACGTCACGCTCCCGCTGGAGGATACAGTCTCCTTTAGGGATGCCCTGGAAAGACGGATCGATGCTGACCTTAAGAAGGCATACCTGTCTGCGGGTATGGCGTGCCTCGCACTGCACGAACTGGCCAGCGTAGTGTCGACGCAGGTGATTCCCTCGGCTAAGGTTCACAGACTGGAGGAGAAGGAACTTCCCCATGTTAGAGTCTTAAAATCCATTGTTTCTCAAGGAGGACAGCCTGAACCTGGTAAGAAGGTTCTACTGAAGGGGATCGAGCCACTCTTTCCCCTTTAACCGAGCTAGGAAGAAGTCGACAAATTTTATGAAGGAGACGAATCCTCCTTGCTGATGTCCTAGGAGGGTTAAGTCCCGTTGGGAATTTCGAAACTAGTCGCCCCACTGGTCCCGTTTCAGTTTGGGGGGTATCCCGAGGAGTCCGAGACTTAGGAGGAGG
>BLSH010085819.1:267793-290309 GCA_018402905.1 Glandirana rugosa | reverse complement strand
GCCTGTCACCAGATGCAGCTTGTCTCTAGCCACCGTCGCCTGCCACTAGATGCAGCTTGTCACTTGCCCCCAGATGCAGCTTGTAACTTGCCATGTTGCCTGTCACCGGATGCAGCTTGTCACTTGCCTGAAAGACAACTCTTCTCTCTTCCTCATCCCAGGGCTATGGCTCCTGAGCTTGTAAACCAGCACATGAGGGCAAAACTGCCCACCACCCCTTTGTGGCTTGGGTTGCATAGAAGCCATGGACCTGCACCGATCCGCAACCTGTGAGTTGGAGACCCCCGACCTAGTATGACCAAAAGAATGCCAGAATCAGCACAGTAGTAGAAAGTCTGCTCCATGCAATCCTTGCTTTCTGTCAGGGCCCAGGAAAAGCTCCTCCCCCAAGCCCAAGGTGGGAAGCACTGCAAGCAAGTCAATGGAAATTTGCAAAATTGCAAACACATGATGTCCCTCTCAGTGGCAGTGTAGCATGTGTAGTGCTGCAGCAAGGGTTAATTGATCATTGGGCTCACGCTGTTAACCGCCAGAATGTCAGGCTCACAGCTCTATACCTCCTGTCAGGATTGAACACAGCGGGAGCGGTGGTCGTAGTCCCGCCCACTGCTAGAGATTGGTGGGCGGGACTACGGGCTCTGCTCCCGCTGTGTTCCAAGCTGCCTGACGGGATGGACGGGGACCACTGGCGCCAGTTCCGCTCTGTTCCAAGCTGCCTGGCTGGGGGGCGGGGACCACGGGTTCCGCTCCTGCTGTGTTCCAAGCTGCCTGGTGGGGTGGGCAGGACCATGGACGTCGTTCCTGCTGTGCTCATTGCAGCCTGGCGGGGTGGGCGGGGATCACAAGCGCTGTGTTCAATGCTGCCTGGCAGCACGGTATAGAACTGTGTGAGTACAAGCCCGACATTCCGGTGGTGAGCTTGGCGGATGTGCAATGATCTAATAACCCTTACTGCAGTACTACACACCCTATACTCTGCCACTGAGAGGGACATAATGTGTTTGCATTTTTGGCAGGATGCCCTGGGGGGGTTTCAACCCCCCTAACCCCCCCCCTTATCTACGTCCCTGGTCTCAGTACCAAACACTTAGCTGTGTTAAGAAGAGAGGGCACTAACGTCTTTTTGTACTGTCTAATTGAACTTTTTGTAGATTGAAATAAACATTCCCATGGCTCTTCTTTAACTTGTATCCCTGTAATGATACTAATCTTCCCCAGTATCCCTTTCCTGTATTCCTTAATTTTTGGGCATCCCCTCCAGCAGTTCGGGGGGTTTTCCCTGCTTACCCTTCTCATCCTCTGAGGCACCAGGTACCACCTTGCCATCAACTTATAGTTCATCTAATTTGTCCCCTGGTCCCTTGCGGTTGAGCTAATCAGATTAAGAATCTTTTTTCTTTTTCCCGCATCTCCCCCCGAGATGTTTCCTAGCTCTTCCTCCCACTTCGCAAGTAGGGTGGAGTTTCTGGTTCCGCTTCGTCTATCAGAGTTTTATTTATCTTTGACATGCCGTGTTTTGTGCATTGTGGTGAACTTAATAGTTTGTCTATCGGTCTCATTTCCCCTTTCCCTCTCAGTGGTTGTGGAAGTGTCTGTGCAAAGTGCTGAAGCTGTGTATATCTCCATCTATCTAATGGTTTTCTACCCCACTCTTTTATGATCTCCTCATAAGTGTAAATTCTATTCCCCACCATAATATCCTGTAACCTTACATCGTCTTTCCTTGCCCACTGTTTAAAATAACTCCCTTCTTCTTTCCCTGGTTTAAAATAATCTGTGTTTATCAGTGACATTAACGGTGCATTGTATTGCCATTTGTATTGTTTATTTATTATGTCCCATGTTTTCAATGTGTGTTTTGTGATTATATTTGTGCTACCTGCTAAGTTCCTAATTTTTTTTGGTATCCAAATCATCTTCTCTAATTCCACCCCACTTTGCGTTCTCTCCATATCTACCCAACATTTACCTCCTTTACTATGGGTCCACTCCGCTATTCTTGCTATTACTGCCGCCTGATAGTACTTCTTAAAGTTTGGTACCGCTAACCCTCCTGCCTCTCTACTCTTCACCAATACTGTATAAGAAGCCCTGGGGTGTTTATTTGCCCAAATATATTTCAAAGTTATTGTTTTAAGTTTTTTAAAGAAATCTCCCGGAACTGGTATAGGAATCATTTGGAAGAGATATGTCAGTCTCGGGAGTACATACATCTTCACTGCCATTATTCTACCTGTCCATGAAAAAAAATTTCTTTTCAGGTTATTTAAAGCGGTAGTAAACCCATCCATTTAACAGTTTAAAAACCAGTTACATTTCTGGCAAGTGCTGGAAATGTAACACTCCCATTGGTTGTGCTCTAAACCAAACTGTCAAACCATCCAATGGCTGGTGTCATAGCTGATCACATGTGCAGCATCATGGCAGTTGTAGATTAAACAGAGGCCAACATGGCAGCTTCCTTGGCTGAAAATGATAGGAGGGTTTACTACCACTTTAAGTGCTCTTTAATTTTATTTAATAATGGCAGATAATTTATCTCATATAGCTTTCTCCCTGAGAGGGTCAATTTAACTCCCAAATATCCCAGTTCCTTCCGACACCATTTAAATTGGGATTTTTTCCCTATCTCCTCCTGTTCTTTTTTTGAGCAGGAGATATTCAGGATCTCCGTTTTAGCAGCATTTACCTTAAAATTCGCCACCCTACCGTACCTTTCCATTTCTTCCATTATTATTGATATCGAGTTGGGCGGTTCCGTGATGTACAACAGGACATCGTCCCCATAGGCTGCTACTTTGTGCTCTCTCTCCCCGACCCTTATCCCCTTAATTTGATTGTTTCTCCGAATTCGCTCTAAGAGCGGCTCCAGTGTCATTACAAACAGGATCGGGGAGAGAGGGCATCCCTGTCTCGTGCCATTATAAAGTTTCAGTATCGGTGACAATCTCCCATTTACTCTCACCCTTGCCATTGGGCGAGCGTACATGGCTGATATCCACCTTATCATTTTTCCCTTTAATCCAAACCGCCTCAACGTTTCCCACATGAAGCCCCAGTCGACTCTGTCGAAGGCCTTTTCGGCATCTATCGACATAAGCACGGCTGGGTCTTCACGTCCGGTTTGGGTGATCATTAACGTTCTGAGGCAGTTGTCCCGACCCTCTCTTTCCCTTACAAATCCCGTTTGATCCTCATGGATCCATTCTGGGAGAATCAATTTTAGTCTTTCCACCAGTATTTTTGAGAGTATTTTTATATCTGTATTTATTAATGATATCGGTCTGCAGCTCTCTGGTTGCACCGGGTCCTTATCTTCTTTTAGTATGAGTTATATAAGCCATCAATGATTCTTCCCTCATTTCCCCTCCCTCCACCAGATTATTAAAGTATTCCCACATTTTGGGGATCAAGATCTTTTGAAATTTTTTGTAATACAGGGTCGTATACCGTCTGGTCCCGGGCTCTTCCCTAAGGCCATGTTGTTTATTGCCTTACTTATTTCCTCCTTTGATATCGGTTCCTCTAGATGGCTCAACTCGTCGTCAGGGACTTTAGCCAAATCGAATGTTTCCAGATATTCCCTGACTGTCAACCCCTCCTCCTCACCTTCCTTTTTCCTCTTGACTTTATATAGCCGACTATAATAGACATGGAATACCTTAGCTATCTCCGGCAACGAGTTGACCACCCCTCCCTCCTCCTTTTTATTTTGGGGATAAACGTCCGACTCTTTTTTTCCTTGGCCCTTCTTGCCAACCACTTTCCTGATTTATTCCCCCATTGATACCTATCCCTCGTTATTAGGTGAGTCATCCTTCTCCTATCTCTTTCCATCCAATCTGCTAGTTCCTCTCTTTTCTTAGTTAGCTCCCACATCCTCTCGGGGCCTGAATCTTTAACCTGTCTCTCTAGCATTTGTATTTCCTTATATAACATATCTATTCTCTTCACTCTTTCTCTCTTCTTTTCTGTTCCCACTTTTATCAAAATCCCTCTAATGTAGGCCTTATGCGTCTCCCACAAGAGAGATCGCGATATATCTGGCGCGTCGTTGATATCAAAAAAACTTTCCAACTCTTTTTCCACGGTCTCAACTATCTTTGGGTCCTGAATCAGTGATTCATTAAGCTTCCATAATTTTTCTCCCTGTGCCTCCCTTCCTGTCTCCAATATGATCCACCCCGGGGCATGGTCCGAGACTGTGGTAGCTCCGATTTTAGCTTCCTTCATCATGGGTAGCATCCGATGTTCTATCAGCACATAGTCCAATCTCGAGTATGAGCCATGTACCGCAGAATAATGTGTATAGTCTCTTTTCTCCGGGTTGCACACCCTCCATCCATCTACCAACTGATGTTCCCTCAGGAGTTTTCTGATTATATTTCGTCTGCGTGCGCTCCCTTGCCTCCCATGTCCCGTTGCATCTATATGTGGTTCCATACACAGATTTAGGTCCCCAGTTATCACCAGATATCCCCCTTTAAAGTCCGCCAGCCTCCCCAGGGTCCTCCTCAGGAAGAGCTCAGGGTCTTTATTGGGAGCATATATATTTGCGAAGGTCCACTCCGTATTCCACAGGTTTCCCCTAACAAACAGATACCTCCCCTCCGGGTCAACTAATTGATCCTTTACCGTAAACATTACCTCTCTACTAAACCCTATGGCCACTCCCTTTGCTTTTCCCGAGAGTGAGTCCCCATAAAACCAGCTGGGAAACTGCGCTGTTCTTAAACTAATACCAGAGGAGTGGGCTATGTGAGTTTCTTGTAAACATATCACCTGACCTCCCAGATACTGTAATTCTTTGTTTACTTTATATCTTTTCTTGGGTGCATTCAGTCCTCTAATATTATATGTTATTACTTTTATGGTCTCCATGGGCCCTACATGGGGTTTTCATCTCATAGCTCTAAAGAATACAGGTCAATCCGGCAGTTACTACCTCTTTTTAATCCCTTCCCTACCCCTCTTCCCCCCCCTCATTCGAACGGTCATCTCCGTTTTGTTCCTTGTGTGGGTCTTACACCACTCATACTCTCTTACCCACACCTCTTGGAGAAGTTACCCGGGCACCTCCTCCCACCTCCCCCCCACCCCACCCTCTGCCCCCATCCCTTACCCCTCTCACCCGATTCCTCCATTATTATCACCATCATCCCGTTCTCCTACTATATTCCTACTGTCTCCTTCACCTGTGAGCGTAATGGGTGATCTGTCCCCCCCGCTCTCCTCTACTCCTCCCCTCCCCGTCCTCGCCTCCCCCCTTTTTGAGTCCATCTTCTTCCATCCAGTCCTCCTGTTCCACTGGAAGCTCTCTCATCCCATCCTGGTAGCGGTTGGATCTCCAGTCTCTTACAGAATTCTTCCAAATCTTTGGGGAACCTCAGTATTGCTGTTCGCCCGTCTCTCCTACCTTTTAAACACGCTGGGAACCCCTACCAGTATATTATATTTAGCTTCCTCATATGTTCTGTCAGTGGTTTAAGGGTTTTCCTCCTTGCCAATGTCTCCAGGGAGTATATCTGAAGTTCTGTTTCTTCATACATTATTTTGTCCATCTTCCGGGTTTTCCCTATGATTCTTGCTTTCTCATCTGCATAGTGAAATCTCACTATTACATCCTGGGGGGCATCATTTCCTCTAGACTGAAATCTGTTGATCCTATGTACCCTGTCTATCCTTGTCTCCTCCGTTGCTTCTTTACCCAGTATTGGGTTAAAGAGTTCCCTCATCACCTCCGCTAATACTTCCTCATTGTATTTTTCTGGCAGACCCCTTATGCGCAAGTTCTTCCGGCGGCTCCTGTTTTCTTGGTCCTCCATTTTATATGCTATATCTCTGTTTACCCTCTGCAGTACCTTTACTTCCTTGTCCAGTTCTTCCAACCTCAGATCATATGCATCTAATCTTTCCTCCATTTCTTCCACTCTTTGCAGGACATGGCCTATATCCCCTCTAACTGCTGCTATATCTGCTTTCAGGGACATTTCCACCTTTGCTAGTGTCTCCGTTAGCATTTTTTTTATTTGGGAAGCAAATATGGGTCTCTCCATATTTCACTGCCTTCTCTGGCGTGATCATCTGGCCTGTCCCTCCTTTTTTCTTCTGTTCGCTAGTTTGGGCTTTCTGGACTTTTGAAATTTGAGTCTTACTACTTCCGGGGGGTGTACCCACCATGTTACCTTGTTTAGGTGCTGTTGCGCCCGTGGACCCTCCTGTTTCCCTTTCCCCTGTAGGGCTTCCCTGGGATTCCTGCATACTTGTTTCTGCTGTCTTATAGCGCTGAATCCCCACCGGGCTACCTAAGGGTTGCACACTTTTATTGGGGCCACTTTTAGTTGTTTTACCCTTCATTCCTCTTTCCTGTGAATCTCTGCCAGAATACCAGAAATCCTTGTTTATCTCAGATATTCACTATACACTTTCTTTTCCCCACCTTTAACAGTCTATGGCTCAGAGTATCAATACACCCCAGCGATCTTTGATCTGACGTTTTCAGATCGCATTGGGAGAAATAGCCAGAAAAGGGAGAGGAATAGTGCATATAGGAGGAGCCCATCAACATAGCATGTTATTTCGTCTTTTCACTCTCCCCTGCAGAGTGTAAAATAAGACCCAGTTTAATCAATGTACAGTCAAACAGTTTTTTATAGCTACCACTCCGCCATCTTGTTGTTCGTCCTCCTGTCGGGTTTCTCTTTACTTTTATACCTCTTTTCTGGACTCTCATATGGGGGCAGTCTTCGTGCTTGAAAATGGGAAGCATCTCCCTCTCCTCTCCTCTTTCTCTTTAATCTTCCAGGTCGCTCAGAGCTGTGTCTGTCGGCGGGTATAGGCTGTTGCGATAGTTACTCTAAGGGGGTCCCGCTATCATAGCGCCCCTCCATCCCTAATCACACAGCCCTATACCGCTCCTTACCCACTGCTCCTCCGCTTCCTATCTGTCGCTTCTCTCACAGCTCAGCCCGCTGAGAGTACGGAGCAGGGTATGCTCGAACACAGTCAGGTGCGATGCGGGTGGGGGCGACGCTCGGACGACATCAGCCCACCTCCTCTCTCCCCTATCCGCCACTCCTCCAATTTCTCTTCCGTTGCTGGTCACATCTCTCACTGTTGACTCAGCCCACCGCTTCTCCCTTGGCCGGCTTGGAGCATGGAGGGTAGGACGCGGAGCGTGGTGCGTATGAGCACCGTCAGGTGCGGTGAAGATGGGGGCGGTGCCCGGGCAGCGTCAGCACATGTCTACACTCCTCCCATCCCCGAATATTTTTTTTTTAAACCAGCAATGTAGAGGCACTTTTTATTTTTGTGCAAGAAATGCACCGCTGGCCGCAAATGTAGTATTTAGAATATATATATTTTTTTAAACCAGCAATGTAGACGCACTTTTTATTTTTGTGCAAGAAATGCACCGCTGGCAGCAAATGTAGTATTTATAATATTTTTTTTTAAACCAGCCATGTAGACACACTTTTTATTTTTGTGCAAGAAATGCACCACTGGCCGCAAATGTAGTATTTAGAATATTTTTTTTTTTAAACCAGCAATGTAGATGCACTTTTTATTTTTGTGCAAGAAATGCACAGCAAAGTGCAAATGTACTATGTAGCACTATTTATTAATAATAAGAAAAGAATAATACATTATTATTCTTTTTTTTTTTTAAACCAGCAATGTAGACGCACTTTTTATTTTTGTGCAAGAAATGCACAGCAAGGTGCAAATGTACTATGTAGCACTATTTATTGATAATAAAAAAAGAATAATAAATTATTATTCTTTTTTTTTTAAACCAGCAATGTAGACTCACTTTTTATTTTTGTGCAAGAAATGCACCGCTGGCTGCAAATGTAGTATTTATAATATTTTTATTTAAACCAGCAATGTAGAGGCACTTTTTATTTTTGTGCAAGAAATGCACCGCTGGCCGCAAATGTATTATTTAGAATATTTATTTTTTAAACCAGCAATGTATATGCACTTTTTATTTTTGTGCAAGAAATGCACAGCGAGGTGCAAATGTACTATGTAGCACTATTTATTAATAATAAAATAAAAGAATAATAAATTATTATTATTTTTTTTTTAACCAGCAATGTAGACGCACTTTTTATTTTTGTGCAAGAAATGCACAGCAAGGTGCAAATGTATTATTTAGAATATTTATTTTTTTAAAACAGCAATGTAGATGCACTTTTTATTTTTGTGCAAGAAATGCACAGCGAGGTGCAAATGTACTATGTAGCACTATTTATTAATAGTAATAAAAAAAGAATAATAAATTATTATTCTTTTTTTTTAAACCAGCAATGTAGACGCACTTTTTATTTTTGTGCAAGAAATGCACCGCTGGCCGCAAATGTAGTATTTAATATATATATATTTTTTAAACCAGCACTGTAGACGCATTCTTTAATTTTGTGCAAGAAATGCCACGCTGGCCGCAAATGTAATATTTTGCACAAAAAAAAAAAAAAATTGTTTTTAATTTGTCTAACTGCAATGTAAAAGCAGTATTTAAATATGCCAAAATGTTGCCAACTGAACTAACACAATTGAAGTAGTGTCCCTCACACACAAGCAGTTCCAAGTGCACTGCACTTGCAAAAATGGCTGCAAACGCCCACCTAACAAACAGAAAAATTGCTTAGGTTTTATATGAGCATATAAAATGTACTCTAACAAACAAAAATCTCCTCTAGCACCCACCCACCAATAAATCCCTGTTTTTAACAGATTTTCTAAAGCTAATCTGTCCCTCACACCAGCAGCAGCATCCTCTCCCTTCACTACTATGAGATGATTTTATAAAGCTAATCTGTCCCTCACACCAGCAGCAGGATCCTCTCCCTACACTAGTATGAGATGATGTGACATGCAGCACTATGTGACTCCAGCTTATATAGAGGCTGGGTCACATGATGCACTGGCCAATCACAGCCATACCATTAGTAGGCATGGCTGTGATGGCTTCTAAGGGCAAACAAGTGAAACGCTTGTTGATTGGCTGCCCTGCAGCTATTCAAAAGGTGCGAAAAAATACCCGAACCCCGAACCCGGACTTTTTCTCAAATGTCCGGGTTCAGGACACGGACACCCTAAAGTCCGGTACGAACCTGAACTTCACAGTTCGGGTTCGCTCAACTCTAATTATAATCTTTCAAATAACAGCAATCCAGTACCTTCAAGTGGTTATAATCCAGCTTCCTTATTATGATGGTAATGCATAGGTGATTACTAACTGTCTTTGTGAGGTATACTTTAAACAGATCAGTACTCTTATAGATGGGCTTAAGCCCGTTCACTGCAGATGAGTGGTCCTGCTGCTCAGATGATGGTGATGATGAAGAGTCTGGAGATGATGGTACACTCCCGCTCTTTACTCCTGGAATTGGCCTCTACTGAACACCTCTCTGCAGCTCTCCCTGATCGATCGCTACCACTGCCCGCTGGATCTGGAAAAAACTCAGTTGGTGGTAGGAATGGTTCTGCAGATCATCCGCTGGAATACTGTAGCAAGCAGCTTGCTAGAACACTGTGACAATGCAGCCCACTGGATGGATGCGTGTAGGCTGCAAGCCGCAATCCTGCTATAAGGGCGCACAGAATCCTTGTTTGATCAACGCTGTCCAAAGAGGCCACAACAAGCCCCTCCCTTTTCTTAAATAGCCTTTACCAAAAGCTACTGTTCCTCCCAGGAGCCTTCCTATGCAGCATAGCCTGATGAGAAACAAAGTCCTTCCGCAGCAGAGTCTGATAATCCTCACTAGTACACTACAAGTCCCACAAGGCACTGCTCCCACATAATTCCACTCTTCTGCTTACAGCTCAGCATTAGGATAGCTCACCACATATAACCCCAGGCACAAATGTCCTCAATGGCAGAGGTGTACTGTTGCACTCCTGGCTACACTAAGAACCTGCCTCCTCAGAGGAAACTGCTGAAGAATTATCAGAGCTTCCATGGGCCTTGTGCTTTGTGGTAGACACTATGAAGGATTCAATTTAACAGATGTCTCGTTTTGCACTGTTGTTGATACACATGCGCAGGGTGTTATGGCTGAAAAGTTGGTCAGCTGAACTGCCATGCAAAAAGTTGCTTACGGCATTTCCGTTCCATGGAGAACGTCTGTTTGCTGAAGCGCCAAGTACCACAGATTATTAACAGTTCTGATGGCCTCAGCCGGCGGGGTTTAGGGGGGGGGGGTCAGGGTCAGAAAAAACCCTGGATCCAAAAATTGGCCAAACCTAACGCCAAGTCAGCCTTATGAAGGGACGCCCCCACTCACAGGAGTGGGGGGAAGGCTGTGGCAGTTCTTGGAGGCTTTGGAGAGGGTGTTATGGGACAAATGGGTTACTTCTACAGTTTTTAATTCAAATCTCAATTCAATTTTATTCAAATCTCTTCACGGTACCAAAACTAAGTGGAGAAGTGAGGCCCATTCTGGACCTCAAGGCTCTCAATCAACTCTTGAACATTAAATTCTTCCATATGGAGTCTATTCGGTCGGTAGCTGCTTCTCTAGGAAGAGGGGAATATTTGGCATACATAGATATAAAGGATACCTGCTTGCACATCCCAATTTGCAGGCCTCATTAAACATTTCTACATTTTGCAGTAGAAGGGTGTCATTTTCAATTTGTGGCCCTACCATTTGGTCTAGCCACAGCTCCCCGGGTGTTCGCTAAAGTCCTTGCCCCGGGATTGGCATTCTTAAGATCCCTACCAATCATAGGATATTTAGACGATCTTCTACTCAAGGATCAATCAAGCCAGGGGCTAAGGCAGAAAGTGGATCAGACGGTCCAGTTCTTAAAAAGCCTTGGTTGGATCCTGAACGTGGAGAAATCGTCTCTATGTCCAGTTCAGGTACTAGAATACCTGGGCCTGATCCTGGATACAGAACAGGGAAAGATATGTTTACCTACCAAAAAGGCCAAAACCATAAGGGATATGGTCAAGGTCATAAAGAGAAGACAGGAGCCCTCGATTCAACTGTGCATGAGATTGCTGGGCAAAATTATGTCATAATTCGATGCCGTCCCATATGCTCAGTTTAATTCCAGGCCATTCTAGAACAATATTCTGGGGGCTTGGGACAAAAGCATCCAGGCATTGGATTATCCCATGACTCTAGCACCATCAGTGAGACAAAGTCTCTCGTGGTAGTTGAGGCCCAACAATTTGGGAAAAGGAAAATCCTTCCTGCCACTAACCTGGAAGGGGGTGTCCACGGATGCCAGCCTTCTAGGTTGGGGGGCAGTCCTGGAAGAGACCTCCGTCCAGGGGATATGGTCTCTATCAGAGAAAAACTTGCCTATCAATGTCCTGGAGATCAGGGCAGCTTGCTTGGCTCTGATAAGTTGGTCGGACAGGTTGCAGGGATGCCCTGTCAGGATTCAGTCTGACAATGCCACAGCAGTGGCATAAACCAACCGCCAGGGAGGTACCAGGAACCAGGCAGCACAGAGGGAGGTGAACCACATCTTATCATGGGCAGAAAAGCACGTTCCATGTCTACTGGCAGTGTATATTCTGGGGATGAACAATTGGCAGGCAGACTTTTTGAGTCGTCAGCAATTGGTTCCGGGGGAGTGGTCCCTACATCCCGAGATATTCCATCAGATCTGCAAAAAGTGGGGGACCCAGATATAAATCTATAGGTGTCCAGGTACAACAAGAAGCTGGACAGGTTTGTATCTAGAACCCAGGATCCGCTGGCTATCGGAACAGATGCACTAGTGGTCCCATGGGATCGGTATGCACTAATCTATGATTTTCCTCCACTGCAGCTTCTGCCACAACTTCTGGGCAGGATACAGGAGGAAGGAAAGCCAGTAATCCTGGTGGCCCCAGCCTGGCCCAGGAGAGCTTGATTCATAGAAATTATGAGGTTGGTGATCGGAAGGCCATGGGTTCTTCTATACCATCCAGACCTATTGTCCCAAGGACCCATATTCCATCCTGCTTTACAATCACTAAATTTAATGGTATGGCTATTGAGACCACAATCTTGAAGGATAGAGGTATTTCAGGTTCGGCCTTATCTACTCTGATCAATGCCAGAAAGCCAGTTTCCAGAAGCATTATATTCTATATATATATATATCTATTATAGAGTATGGAAGTCGTACATTTCTTGGTGCTAATCTAAGAGATAGTATCCTTGCAAGTATGCCATTGGTAGAATTCTTGAATTTCTACAATTAGGAGTGGAACTGGAACTGGCATTGGGAACGATTAAAGGGCAGATCTCGGCCTTATCTTTTTTTTTCAGAGGCCAATTGCTTTGCATTCATTGGTACAGACATTTATGAAAGGGGTAGTGTGCTTGGTGCCTCCAGTGAAACCGCTCTTATGTCCTTGGGATCTAAATCTGGTGCTATCTGTATTACAGAAGCAGCCATTTGAACCTTTGTGGCATATTCCATTGGTCCTGTTGTTAAGGAAATTGTGTTTTTTTTGGTGATGATAACCTTGGCACATTGGGTGTCAGAGTTGGCCGCCCTCTCTTGTAAGGAACCATTTTTGGACCTACATCAAGATAAGGTGGTCATGCGTCCTCAGTTGGATTTCTTACCAAAGGTAGTTTCTGGTTTCCATTTAAACCAGGATATCATCCTGCCCTGCTTTTTTCCGAATCCAAGGACTACGGAGGAAAGGTTGCTAAACACACTTGATGTAGTTCAGGCAGTTAAGATTTAATAGAAGATGTCTGCTCCTGTTCGAAAGACTTATTTCTTTTTTTGTCCTCCCAGAGGTTCCTAAGAAAGGACAGGCGGCTACAACTTCAGCTATTTCTAAATGGATTCGCCAGGTTATTGTCCAGGCATATGGTTTAAGAGGTAGGGTTCCACCCTTTGGTCTAAAAGCACATTCCACCAGGAGGGTTAGTGCTTCTTGGGCAGTGCATCATCAGGTGTCTATGGCCCAGATTTGCAAGGCTGCTACTTTGTCTTTGGTCCATACATTCGCCAGGTTCTACCAGGTGGATGTTAGGGCTCAAGATGGGGCTGGTCACAGCGTGCTGCAAGCAGCAGTCTAGGTCCTTTGTCCAGTGGCGGGCTTAGGATTTCTGTGTTCCCTCCCCTCAGGGTCACTACTTTAGGACATCGCAGTTAGTTATTATGGTCTGCTCTGTGTACTGTGATGTACGAGAAAGAAAAATTAATTTTTCCTACAGCTTACCTGTAAAATCTTTTTCTTGGAGTGCATCACGGGACACAGAGGTCCCTGCCCTCTTTTTATGGGATTCTTATTGCTTGCTACAAAAACTGAGATACTCCTGGTGTGGGAGGGGTTATATGGGGGCACTTCCTGTCTATTGGTTGCCAGTGTCAATTCACCTATAGGTGGCATATAACCCAGTTAGTTATTATGGTTTGCTCTGTGTCCCGTGATGTACTCCAAGAAAAGATTTTACAGGTAAGCTGTAGGAAAAATCCATTTATTTACCAGATATACAGAAATGGATCAGTCTGCAGCTAGCTATATATTTTATTTTTGTAAACTGGCAATATAATTCAAACACCGCTTTCTGTTGGTGTACATAATTCCCCCAATAATGTAAATTCCTGCTCATGTGGTGCCCATCGGTTCACTACTGCTCCCAGCTATTACACTTAAAGTGTAGCTAAACCCCAAAACAAAATTTTACATGTAGTGCTACCCCCGCAAGGGCCACTGGAAGTTGCTTGTCCCCATTGGTTGCCCTGACCTTGCAAGCTCCCCAACACCTCTGACACTCTGGGTTATGACATACTTAAACCAGATAAAAAATGTAAACCAACTATTAGTAAGGTTTTCAAGTTAACCCTTTACTGGGAGATTAAGTCAACCAGACTATAGTGGATACAGGTATAACCCAAGGTAGGTGATACTGCAGTAAAATCAAATCAAAAGAACACACAATGAAATAATAGCAATAAGTCAAAAGGCTATAATAGACTGAAAAAGGATTTATGACCCCAGAACAAGAGGGGTAAGAGGAGACTTTTAGTCAGTCCACTCCCTCTAGGCCCTGATACCACAAGAAATATGAAGTAAACAATATAAAAGGTCATTGTAGGGGTTCTCCTTTTATAAATAGTAGTGTAACGGTTAGTACCGGTAGGTTATATTCTGCCACAGGTTCTGTAAGCAGAGTCTCTTTTGAAGAAATTAGGTAATTGAAGTATGGGTATCCTTGATTTTCAGCTAGCTAGGATTGGGCCCAGAGATGATACAAGGCAATCATAGGTCAATAAGGCTGAATGTAAAGGGCGTTATATTTTCCCAGCAAAGACCCTCCAACTGGTCAGGTGTAATGGTGTCTGCATGCAGAGCCCTTAGGAACAGTGTCAGATTAAGATGGGCTTTTGCTCACTCACCAATCCAGCCAATACATGGGTTCTGTGAGGTTAGAAATCCCTGTGCTCTTTAATGTCTGTAGCAAGTTGTGAGGCACCCGACTGGCCACCTGCAGACCCAAGGCCTTTGCGATCACTGCATAGGTTTTCAGGGATTGTGGACCCAATCAGCAGTGCAGCGGATGCGGTGACAGCGACAGCCACCCTGCGCCCAGAAAAGCAGCTCTCAGGGTGAGAGTTCCCAACTCTGCCTAGGCCACAGTGCCCATCAACAGTACCCAGAGCGACAGTCTCCGGCTCTTGCAGCTCTTAAGTCCCAGTCCCGAGAGAGTGAGCACACCCAGAACAGTCCAATTTATCCACTTGCCAAAAAATTCCTTTAGTCTTTCAACACTCTGGAACGTATAGTTTCAAACAGTATATAGTCTATGGTAACTCCAAGTGACTAGACTACATGTCCCTGTCACGTAACTTGTGGTTGAGTCTGGCTTATGCGGGGGGCAACCTCTCTTACGGCCCTGGTTCGTGAACCCCTGATAGTGCAGACAGGGAGCTCTGAAGCACAGGGGAGCACGAGGCCTGGACAAGTCTCTGATGTCTGGTAGAAGTCCGCTGGAGCTCATGCAGATGGAAGGGTAGTGGTGCAGGCCGGGTCGGTAACTTGCTGGCTGAGAAGTACCAAAGTATCAGGCAAATGGGTAGTCGGGTACTGGCTGGGTCGGCAACATGCAGGCAGGTGAAGTACAAAGGGATCAGGCAGAAGACTAGTCGTAAACAGGCAGAGGTCAGGGCAGGCAGATAGCAACAGAGTCCAAAGGGCAGCTGGGGTCACTGGTACAGGAAGTCTCTCAGGAACAAACGCTGGGGGGGGTCACTGGGACAGGAATGCTGTAGAATGGACAGCATCCGCTGCAGGGTGTTGCCTGCTTAAATGGGCCTTTTGGCGCCATTGGTGCACACAGGCATGCACGGGCATGCTCACGGCACACGCCAATGCGCACTGGCGCGCACAGGCGCACACAATACACACAGGCAGCCAGAGACGGCCAGAATGGCCACTTTCCTAACGTTGCTTCCCCCCCAAGGGGCAGCCTCCGGATGCCCAACCGGGCTCTCTTGGCTATTGTTCCAACAAAAAGTCTTAATGAGCTTTTGGGCATGTAGGTTGCTTTCTGGTTCCCAGGAGTTCTCTTCAGGCCCATATCCTTTCCATTTCACAAAGAACTGAGTAACCCCTGCTCTTTTCCTACAGTTGAGGATAGTTTCCACCTCAAACTCCTCCTCTCCGTTTACCAGGACTGGCTCAGTTGGGGCAGTTTTCCGTCCAGGAAACAGATCCTTAGTGACCGTCTTGAGGAGATGTACATGAAATACCGGATGGATCCGGAGTGATGGCGGTAGATTGAGCTCATAGGCCACATTGTTGACCTTCCTCTTACAAGGAGGGGTCCGATCTATCTCGGTCCTAGTTTTTTGGACAGGCAGGATAGCTTTAGATTTATGGTTGCCAACCAGACCCTGTTGGCTGCATATGCAGTTCTCCTCGTCTACCCCTGTCAAAAGTCCTTTTGTTGTGCTCCTGGGTCTGAGCAAGGGTCTCCTGCAGCAATTTGTTGTTTCTGTCCAGGAATTGGGTGATTTCCTGCGTGTCCGGAATCTTACTCTCAGTTAGGAAAGCGGGCATGAATGTAGGATGGCAGCCGAGATTTTTAGTTTAGCAGGCCCCAAGCCTTGGTTCTCTCAGTCTTGTTTTGAGCACAGTTTGGGCAGGCACTTACATAGTTTCTGCAGTCCTCTCACATGTGAGGCCACAAAAAGGTGCATGAAAGCAGCCCTGCTGTCTTATGGTTGCCGAAGTGCCCAGCTAGTTGGTGGTCATGGCAAAGTTCCAAAGCAGTTAGACGGTGCCCCTCAGGCACGAAGATCTGGGTACCCCACCACCATAACCCATCTTTCACAGACAGTCCGGAATCAGCGGGTACCACGGAGCCGACCAAAGTTTGCCTGATTCAGGCAAGGAAGTCCTCCTGGACCAACAAGAAACTGTGGGCCGGTAAGATGGTATCAGGAGGAGATGCTTCCCCAGTCTCATGGAACATCCTGGACAACGCGTCAGGTTTAACGTGCTTGGATCCAGGATCGGCAAGTTATAGGAAGCTGGAAGCGGGAAAAGTACAGGGCCCAGCGGGCCTGCCGAGGCTTGAGTCTTTTAGTAGTCCTTAAATACTCTAAGTTTTTGTGGTCTGTGAAGACCAAGACAGGATGAACTGCTCCTTCCAGAAGGTACCGGCACTCTTCCAGGGCGGACTTGATAGCTAAAAGTTCTCTGTCCCCTACATCGTAGTTCTTCTCGGGGGGAGTCATCTTCTGCGAGAAGAAGGCAATAGGGTACAACAGAGCTTTGGGCCCCTGTCTCTGGGATAAGACTGCCCCGACTGCAGTCTCAGAGGCACCCACTTCCAGAATGTATGGAAACGTGGAGTCGGGGTGCTTCAGAACAGGCGCTGAAGTGAACAACCCTTTCAGGGTTTGGAAGGCTGCTTGCGCTTCAGGGGTCCAGACAAAGCGAGAGTTTTGCTTAGTCAATTGGGTCATAGGAAAGATCACTGTGTAAAAACCTTGGATGAATTTCCTATAAAAGTTAGCGAACCCAACAAAGCGCTGCACCGCTTTCTTATCTGCAGGCGTTGGCCTGTCTATAATGGCTGACACTTTCTGGGGGATCCATTGTGGTGCCTGTAGTAGAGATGTGGAATGCCAAGAAGGAGATGTCTGTGCATTCAAACGCACATTTTTCTGCTTTTGCATACAGGCCATAGGGAGGGGGAGAGGATGAGGATGTCATCTAAGTAGACCACTACAAATAAGTCAAGGTAGTCCTCAAAAATGTCATTGACCAAGTGCTGGAATGTGGCCGGGGCGTTACAGAGCCCAAAGGGCATGACCAAGTATTCAAAATGGCCAAACCGAGTCCGAAAGGCCATTTTCCACTCATCTCCCTCCCGTATACGGACCAAATTGTAGGCCCCACAGAGATCCAATTTGGTGAACACCACTGCGGAGCTGAGGCGTTGGAACAACTCAGGGACCAGAGGCAGCGGGTACCGGTTCTTGACCGTGATTTTGTTAAGGTCCCGGTAATCAATATAGGGTAGGAGGGTGTGGTCTTTCTTTTCGACTAAAAAGATCCCAGCTCCTGCAGGGGACGTAGAAGGTCGAATTAAGCCCTTTTGCAGGTTTTCCTCAAGGTAGGCTTTGAGAGCCACAAGTTCCACTTCAGAGAGAGGAAATATCCTACCAAAAGGGACCTCGGTCCCAGGCAACCGATCTATCGGCCAATCGTATGGCCGATGTGGTGGTAGGGTGTTTGCCCCCTTCTTGCTAAATACGTCCAGGAAGCTGTGGTATACTTCAGGGACAGCGAGATGGGTTTCCTTGTCCGGATCAGGGTTGAGGCAGAGCACAGCTAGTGGTGCCCCTTGGGGCGACCGGAGGCAGTGAGCCATACAGTACGGGGACAGGAACTGAACTTCTCCGGTGTTCCAGTTAATGTGGGGCTTGTGGCTTTGGAGCCATGGGAGACCCAGGATGACCGGAAACAGTGGAGACACAATAGTGCCCAGCAGCAGGAATTCTCTATGGCCCTCAACCATCCAGGCAGGCAGAGGAAAGGTCCCATGGGTCACGGTACCGGACTTGATGATTGACCCATCGGCCAATCGTATAACCATCTGATGTTCCTTGGGCCGAAAAGGAATCCGGTGCTGGGTGGCAAAGGCAAGATCTATAAAACAGCTACAAGCCCCCGAGTCCAGGATGGCCGGAACTTGAAAATTCCTATTGGGGAGCTGCAAGTAGAGGGAGAGAGTAAGGTGAGACTTCAAACTTGGCAGGGTTAGGACCTCCCCTGAGGCTGGGGTTGGACACCTACCGGCCTTGGAAGGGCAGTTCTTCACTAGGTGCCCTGAGCCCCCACAGTAAAGGCATAGGTTAAAAGCCATGCATCTCTGTCTTTCCTCGACAGAGAGAGATGGCCGGACGAGCTTAATGTGCATAGGCTCAGGGTGGTCCTGTGGAGAGGAGGAGGAGGCTGTAGCGGCCGGGCTTGGTCCCAGAAAACTGGGCACTCGGGGGAGCATCCAGGCGGGGCACAGGGACCCCGTGGCTCGCTCTGCCCTGCGTTCCCACAGGTGGCGGTCGATTTGGATCGCCAAGATGATTAAGGTGTCCAGAGTATGAGGTACCCCAACACGTGCCAGCTTGTCCTTGAGGGGTTCAAAAAGTCCCAGCCTGAATTGGTAGCAGAGAGCGGCATCATTCCAGGCTGTGTCGGCGCTCCAGTGCCTGAACTCTGACACGTACTCCTCAGCTAGGCGGCGACCTTGTTGGAGCGAATGGAGTGCCGCTTCTGCCATGGCGGCCTGATGGGGGTCTGCATATAGTCGGGCCATGGCGTGGAAGAAATGATCAAGAGTGGTGGTCTCCGGGGCTTTCTGCTCCAACAGGTGGTGAGCCCAGGCCTGGGGTACATCTGACAGAAGAGATATCACCAGACCCACTTTGGTGGCTTCCAATGAAAACGTGCAAGGCTGGAGAGGGAAGTACAACTCACACAAGTTGCGGAAGGCCGAAACTTCCGGCGGTCTCTTGCAAACCACCTGGGCATGGGCACCTTGGGCTCTGTAGGCAGAGTTACTATGGTGCGGGCTGGCGTTTGGCCAGTACTGGTAGGGCTTGGAATCGCCAGGTCCTGGACTTGATCCTCCAAGCGGGTATATCCCTCCTGCAAGCTTTTCACAGCTTGGGTTAAGCTGGTGAGGTGAGCACATAAGTCCTCCATGGGAGAGGGCTCCATGGCTGTCCTTTGCTGTCATGGATGAGTCTGGCTTATGCGAGGGGCAACCTCTCTTATGGCCTTGGTTCAAGAACCCCTGATATCCACTCTGTGTGCCTTGGTTTGCCACATCAGCCCTCGGTATAGCCTAATCCAGTGACTCCCCGTGTCCATTCCAATGCATGTCCTTGGAACTGCTGTGCTATGTAAGTTGACTGGGATCGGTTGTTCCTTTCCCTTTACATTCAATTATCATTATTACCACTGCTCACCTGAGCACTTTATCTAATCTATTACCATGCTTTTTCCAGATACGCCAATAGCATCCGCTCCTGATGAGTGGTTCTAAAACCAAGAAACACGTTGAGTTTCATGGGATGCAATGATAATTTATATTATTATTATTCTATGTTCTGAGATCTTTGATACAATTTTGATCCAGGCATATCATTTTACTATTTGAACTATCCATCATTCGGACTGTTTTTAGGGATGTATTATTGTCATGTTAATGCATATGGTTTTATACTGTACAATCCTATGTATGTACATATATCAATTAACAATTTTTACATATATTTATTGACATGTGTTATGTTTTATCTATATGAATAAATCCACGGCAAGAGTCCCGTTGCTCTCTTTGAGTGATTCAGTGTCCCGCTCAATTTAACACATGCAACTTGGCATCGGAAAGTCAATGCACACCAAACTCCCAGAACTCGACAGAGACTTAAAGAAGATCAGAATCCCCACAAGAAAGGAGCGTGGATACAGGTTACAGAACTGGCTAAGACTACCACATCTTGCAAGTTTCCGGCCAAGCTCATATGACCTTCTCCTGTCGTGCCCATCCAAGTAGAAGTCATCTACACCAAAGCCCCCCTGGATACTGGGGCCCAAGTGACCCTTCTCTACCTAGACTTCTACCATAAGTATCTTAAACACTGTTGTTGCAGGAGTTGGAGGAGTTAGAGATATGGGGCATTGGGAACCAAAATGTCCTTAAACTGACCTTTGACCCCTCCATAGCCAGAAAAACAGAGACGTTTGACACAATGGCAGTGGTCTGTCCCCACAAGAGTTCCCTGATCATTGGAACTAACACTGATCTTGTCAGAAGGCTGTTGTCCCTCTCGTCCTGGAAACCGATACTCCAACCACGGGCATACGCCCCATGCTGAGACAAGCCTACCAGCAACTGGAGTGGGGAAGAAATGGCACCTGGACTGTTGTGAGAAGGTACTACAGCCGGTGAGGTGGCTTGTTTACGAGTGTCTGTCAAGCTTAATTGAAAGCAACCAGGCCCTTTCATCGTCCTTGAAGCTGATGGCCAGGGAGAAGATATGGGGTGGAGATAATCCCATCACTGCCCCCCCTGTGAAGATGCCAGCTCGGATGTTGATGGGGGAAGTGAATCTGGCCTTCCCAGTCTCACTGCCTGGTTTGGTGAAGGGAGCAAAGGATGAAATACCTGTTGAGAAGTTCTACTTGAAGAATACTCCACTCTCATCTGAATGGAAGGAAAAGGGCCAAGAGATGGCAGGTTGCATTCTCCAAGAGTGAGTTTAATGTGGGGTGCGTAAAAAGTGCCCAACACCAGATATGTCTTCAAGCGGAAAAACCATTTAGGGAAAGAGTCCAACAGATTCCTTTAGGGGACTTGGAAGACCTGCATGAACAGTTGGCATAACTGAGAGGGCAGGTATCATCCGAGAGTCCAGGAGTCCATATGCTTCCCCGATAGTGGTGGTGCGGAAGAAGAATGGGTCCCTGAGGTTGTGCATTGGCTATCGGATGCTGAACTGAAGGACCATTCCTGACCAATATACCCCCCAAAGGATAGAAGATGTCCTGCAGAGCCTGTCAGGGGTGAAGTGGTTCAGTGTGCTGGATTTGAAGAGTGGGTACTACCAAATCCCCATGCACCCTGAAGACTGGGAGAAGACGGCTTTCCTTACCCCAGTCAGGTTCTTTGAGGTTGAGAGGATGCCTCAAGGCCTGTCTGCCACATTCCAGAGGCTGATGGAGAAGACAGTGGGTAACATGAACCTGATTGAGGTGCTGGTGTACCTAGACAACATCATCATCTTTGGTAAGACTCTAGAGGAACACGAAGAGCATCTGGAGAAGGTTCTGAAGAGATTCCATGATGAGGAGTTGAAACTGTCTCTGGAGAAATGCCAGTTCTATCAACCCTCAGTGAACTACCTTGGCCATGCCGTGTCTGCCGAACGGGTAGCCACCGACCCCCAGACGCTGAGCTTATGTCATTTTTGGGATTCTGCTCCTACTACAGGAGATTAATCGAGGGATTTGCTAAAATAGGAAATAGTAATGTAGGACTGGCGCTGTCTACAAATGAGTAAAAGACAAAATATAAATATTGGTAAAATGTGGGGGAATTAACCCTAAAATAAGTAGCATAAAAGAGTGTCAATCAGTTAATAAACAAACAATGTCCGTAAAAATCAGTAAATGTTCGTAAATGTCCGTAAACATAAATCAATTATCTAAAATCTTATTAAAATTGGTCCAACAAGAGAAGAAAGTGGTGTGAGAGACGTTGTGAAGTAGACAGGAGAGGTATGAACTCGTAAAAGGGGTTTGTTCTTAAAATTAGTAAGACTTCATGGACTACAACAATAATGGTATAAAATAAAATAAACACGTATGCCTTCTAAAATATGGTTCTAAAAATATCCTGCCGAGAAGTTTGTAATGAACGTACAGAAAAAACCAAATGTATTATCTAGCAGAATAATCTCCCTGTCAAGGTAAAGTCTGTGGGGGTATATAGATCCTCCGTGAGTTCCTCCACAGTATATGTATATATTACACTTTTCAGTCCGATGTGCAGTTTTGAGGAAATATAAATCACACTCAAATGATTTTCAAAAATAATGGTGATGGGTGCCGTGTTATCCAAATAAGGTGACTTCAGTGCGGCTTCAGACAAACAACATGGTGACTTCCGTGCTTCCCTGCGTGACTTCAGTGGAATAAACCTATTGTGCCGTGGGTAGTGGTAATAAAAACTTTTAGTAAACTCACACTAAATATAAAGGAGTTTTGACGTGTAGCCTGACTTTTCACATTATATATGTATATGACACCTCCTTGAGTGCCTCCTAGATATATGGGGGTGTCTGAAATGGAACTGTCCCTCTAATAAGACGATCTATTATGTAAACCAAAAAAGACATGCAAGTAATGTTTGAAGAGCCGTCCTATAAAAATCTTGGTATAAAATCTTCCGTATGCACAAATAAAATAAAATATGGTAATAACAACATCAGGTACTTCAGAATGATTAAAATTCTTGTTTGG
>BLSH010085819.1:239430-257995 GCA_018402905.1 Glandirana rugosa | reverse complement strand
ACAGAATCCATGGATGGCAGGCTTTTGAGTGTCCTTGCAAAGAAAGGTGGCTATATTGGTCACTGATTTGTTTTTGTTTTGTTTTTGAATGTCAGAAATGTATATTTGTGAATTTTGAGATGTTATATTGGTTTCACTGCTGAAAATAAATAATTGAAATGGGTATATATTTGTTTTTTGTTAAGTTGCCTAATAATTATGCACAGTAATAGTCACCTGCACACACAGATATCCTCCTAAAATAGCTACAACTAAAAACAAACTAAAAACTACTTCCAAAAATATTCAGCTTTGATATTAATGAGTTTTTGGAATCATTGAGAACATGGTTGTTGTTCAATAATAAAATTATTCCTCAAAAATACAACTTGCCTAATAATTCTGCACTCCCTGTATATAAAGCCGCTTGTACATCAGCTCTATGTAGTGTGTTGGTGGCGGTCGGCTTTGTTAGAGAGATAGTTTAGGTTCCTGAAAACAGGCAGTTTAGCTTTCCTAAGTCTGTTAAGAAATAGAAAAAAAAGTACAAAACATAGATAGCTAACTAGATAGATAGTTAGCAATATAAAATCTGTCAGTTAGTGCAGACAGAATAGTGTAGGAATAAATCTATCTATCTATCTATCTATCTATCTATCTATCTATCTATCTATCTATCTATCTATCTATCTATCTATCTATATATATATATATATATATATACACACACACTGTCTAGTATATATACAGTATCTCACAAAAGTGAGTACACTCCTCACATTTTTGTAAATATTTTATTCTATCTTTTCATGTGACAACACTGAAGAAATGACACTTTGCTACAATGTAAAGTAGTGAGTGTACAGCTTGTATAACAGTGTAAATTTGCTGTCCCCTCAAAATAACTCAACACACAGCCATTAATGTCTAAATCGCTTGCAACAAAAGTGAGTACACCCTTAGGAGAAAATGTCCAAATCGTGCCCAATTAGCCATTTTCCTTCCCCGGTGCCATGTGGCTCGTTAGTGTTACAAGGTTTCAGGTGTGAATGGGGAGCATGTGCATTAAATTTGGTGTTATTGCTCTCACTCTCTCATACTGATCACTGGAAGTTCAACATTGCACCTCATGGCAAAGAACTCTCTGAGGATCTGAAAAAAAGAATTGTTGCGCTGCATAAAGATGGCCTAGACTATAAGAAAATTGCCAAGACCCTGAAACTGAGCTGTAGCACGGTGGCCAGGTCCATACAGCATTTAACAGGACAGGTTCCACTCAGAACAGGCCTCTCCATGGTCGACCAAAGAAGTTGAGTGCACGTGCTCAGCGTCATATCCAGAGGTTGTCTTTGCAAAATAGCTCTGCTGAACTCCATGCCCAAGAGGGTTAAGGCAGTGCTGGAAAATAATGGTGGCCACACAAAATATTGACACTTTGGGCCCAATTGGGACATTTTCACTTAGGGGTGTACTCACTGTTGCCAGTGGTTTAAACATTAATGGCTGTGTGTTGAGTTATTTTGAGGGGACAGCAAATTTACACGGTTATACAAGCTGTACACTCACTACATTACATTGTAGCAAAGTGTAATTTCTTCAGTGTTGTCACATGAAAAGATAAAATATTTACAAAAATGTGAGAGGTGTACTCACTTCTGTGAGATCAGTGTACACTGTACATATGGTATATAGTACACTTGACGGGGTGTATTAAAATATATACAGCCTAGTAAATATATATATATATATATATATATAAATATATATATATATATATATATACAGACACACAGCGTATTGAGTGTGCACTATATATCTGTACATAAGGTATATAGTACACTTGACGTGGTGTATTAAAATATATATAGTTTTTAACCCCTTAACCCCCAGAGCCCTTTTTTACATTTGTGGTTTACAAGTTAAAATAATTTTTTTTTTATAGAAAATTACTTAGAACCCCCAAACATTATATATTTTTTTCAAACACCCTAGAGAATAAAATGGTGATCATTGCAATACTTTTTGTCATACGGAATTTGCGCAACGGTCTTTCAAGTGCTTTTTTTTGGAAAAAAATCACTTTTTTGAGTTAAAAAATAAGACAACAATAAGTTAGCCCATTTTTTGTATATTGTGAAAGAGGATGTTACGCTGAGTAAATAGATACCATACATGTTACAGTTGAAAATTGCACACACTTGTGGAATGGTGACAAACTCCGGTACTTAACCACTTGCCGACCGCCGATCGGCATCTGACGGCGGTAAAGTGGCTCGTTCCCGCAAATCGCCGTCATACGACGGCGGCTGCGGGAACGAGTTTAGTGAGCGCGCGCGCCGCCGGAGGCGCGCCCGCATGCTCACTGTGTCCAGGGGGGGCCAGGGAGCGGGTGCGGCGGCTTCGATTGCCGCCGGCTACCCGCGATGGCCCCCCCGGAGCGAGTGAGCGGAGGTCCGTGTATGTAAACACGGACCTCTGCTCTGTGTGAGGGGGAAGGGCTGTGATCACAGCCTTCCTGTACGTGAAGGCTGTGACCACTTCCCTTCCCCTGTTAGGGCAGCCCCCATACAGTTAGAACACGCCCAGGGAACATAGTTAACCCTTAGAGCGCCCCCTGCAGGTTAACCCCTTCACTGCCAATGGCATTTACACAGTAATCAGTGCATTTTTATAGCACTGATCGCTGTATAAATGCCAATGGTCCCAAAAAAGTGTCAAAATGGTCCGACATGTCCGCTGAAATATCGCAGTACCGCAAAAAATCGCAGATTGCCGCCATTATTAGTAAAAAATAAAAAAAAATAAAAACCCCAGAAATGAATTCTCATCATCCATAAACGCGACCACTTTTGCGCAAACCAATCAATAAACGCCGATTGCGATTTTTTTTATCGCAAATATGAGGAAGAATATAAATCGGCCAAAAACGGTGAAAAAAATGTTTTTTTATATTTTTTTTTGGATTTGTATTTTAGGAAAAAGTAAGAAATTTGGGGTTTTTTTGCAAAATTGTCGCTCTTCTTTTGTTTATAGCGGCGATCAGAAATGACGCAGCGGTGATCAAATACCACCAAAAGAAAGCTCTATTTGTGGGAAAAAAAGGACGCAAATTTCGTTTGGGTACAACGTCGCACGACCGTGCAATTGTCAGTTAAAGCGACGCAGCGCCGAATCGCAAAAAGGGCTCCGGTCCTAAAGCTGGAAATCCTTCCGGGGCTGAAGTGGTTAAAAATCTCCATAGGCGATGCTTTAAAAAATTTTAACGGTTACCAGGTTAGAGGTTCAGAGAATGTCTTTTGCTAGACACTCTGGCAATCGCGGTGATACCTCCATATGTGTGGTTTGAACACTGTTTTCATATGCGGGCGCGACTTACGTATGCGTTTTCTTTGCTCCACGAGCTCGCCGGGATGGTGGCGCTTTGAATTTTTTTTATATATATTTTATTTCTTTTTTTTTTTTAACACTGTTCTTTTTTAAAAAAAAAAATCTGATCACTTTTATTGCTATCACAAGGAATGTAAACATCCATTGTGATAGTAATATATGGTGACAGGTACTCTTTATGGAGGGATGGGGTGGGGGGTCTATAAGACCCCCATCCCTCCTTTGTACTTCACAGTATTCAGATTGCCAAAAACGGCGGTTCTGAATACTGTCATCTTTTTAAAACCGGCGCTGTTAGCCGCCGAGTAAACCAGAAGTGGCGTTGTAAGGTTGCTTCCGGAAATGTACAAAGGAGTCCCGATCAAAGCAGTTTGAAAAAAATAACAAAAAACAAAATAAATAAAAAAATGTAAAAAAAAAGATGTAAAGTGCCACCATAACCGCGAGCTCACGCAGCAAAGAAAACACATACGCAAGTCACGCCCGCATATGAAAACGGTGTTCAAACCACACATGTGAGGTATCGCCGCAATCGCCAAAGTGTGAGCAGTAATTCTAGCAAAAGACCTCCTCTGCACCTCTAACCTGGTAACCATTAACATTTTTTAAAGCGTCGCCTATGAAGATTCTTAAGTACCGGAGTTTGTCACCATTCCGCAAGTGTGCGCAATTTTCAACCGTTACATGTATGTCATCTATTTACTCGATGTAACATCCTCTTTCACAATATACAAACAAATTGGGCTAACTTTACTGTTGTCTTATTTTTTAACACAAAAAAGCGATTTTTTTCCAAAATAATTGCGCTTGAAAGACCGCTGCGCAAATACTGTGTGTCAAATAGTATTGCAACGATCGCCATTTTATTCTCTAGGGTGTTTGAAAAAAAAATATAATGTTTGGGGGTTCTAAGTAATTTTCTAGCAAAAAAAAAATGTAACTTGTAAACAACAAGTATAAAAAAGGGCTCCAGGCCTTAAAGCGGAGTTCCACCCTAAAGTGGAACTTCCGCTGGTTCGATTCCTCCCCCCCTCAGGTGTCACATTTGGCACCTTTCGGGGGGGAGGGGGAAGAGGACACCTGTCTTTAGACAGGTGTCCTTTTCCACACTTCCGGGAGTTCTGGCCGGCGGACGCGGCCGCTGACATCAGAAGCCCGGCTCCCTCCTCCCTGCTCGCTCTGCTACTGGCCGCCTGGCCAGTAGCAGAGCGTGGCAGAGCTCGCGCATGCGCGGTAAGGTGCCCGGCGTGAAGCTGTACTGCTTACACGTCCGGGTTCCCTTACCCGCGATGGAAGCGGCTGCACCCGTCCCCCGATCCGAAGATCGGCGGCGGGTGCCGACATCGCTGGAGTCCAGGACAGGTAAGTGTCCTAATATTAAAAGTCAGCAGCTACTGTATGTGTAGCTGCTGACTTTTAATTTTTTTTTTTAGCCCGGACCTCCGCTTTAAGTGATTAAACGAATTTACAACATCAGGCCCAGTTCCTCCATCCAACAAGAGTAACTGCAAGGGGTTACAGTGTTCTGGCACCGCCAACACCCAAGGCCAAATTTTTTGCCACCTGTTTGACTGGGGGCTTTCGTCACAATTTGTAAACTAATTTACAACATCAGGCCCTGTTCCTCCGTCCAACAACAGTAACTGCAAGGGGTTACAGTGTTCTGGCACCACCAACACCCAAGGCCCAATTTTTTGCCACCTGTTTGACTGGGGGCTTTCGTCACAATTTGTAAGCTAATTTACAACATCAGACCAGTTCCTCCATCCAACAAGAGTAACTGCAAGGGTTTACAGTGTTCTGACACCGCCAGCACCTAAGGCCCAATTTATCGCCACCTGTTTGACTGGGGGATTTTATCACAATTTTTAAACTAATTTACAACAGCAGGGTCTGCGCCAAAATTAAAAATAAATGATGTGGGGTTCTCCCCAAAATCCAAATCAGGCCCTTCAGGTCTGGTATGGAATTCAAGGGGAACCCCCGTGCCAAAATTTAAAAAAAATGACGTGGGGTTCCCCCCAAAATCCAAACCAGACCCTTATCCAGCACGCAGCCCTGGCATGGCAGGAGGGGGTGGGGACGAGCGAGCGCCCCCCTCCGAACCATACCAGGCCACATGCCCTCAACATGGGGAGGATGCTTTGAGGTCGCCCCCAAAGCACTTTGTCCCCATGCTGATGGGGAGAAGGGCCTAATCCCCACAACCCTGGCCAGTGGTTGTGGGGGTCTGCGGGCAGGGGGCTTATCAGAATCTGGAAGCCCCCTTTAATAAGGGGGCCCCCAGATCCCGACCCCCCCATGTGAATAGGTATGGGGTACATTGTACCCCCACCCATTCACTAAAAAAGGAGTGTAGTGTAAGAAAAAACAAGAGTTTTTGACAAGTCCTTTATTTTGTAAAATAGCTCTTTTCTTCTTTCTTCTTTCTTCCTCCATCTTCTCCTGGCCAGGTCCTTCTTCTGGTCTTCTGCTTCTTCTTTTAGTCTTCTTGCTTCCTATCTTCATCCTTAATCTTCATCTTCTTCTTCTTTCTTCTTTCACCTCTGCCGCTCTCTCCGCTGCTGCAGTCCGGCCCCTGCGCGTCTCCTAGAATGGACATTCTTCACAATGACAGTACTTTTATAAGAAGGGGCCCCCTTCTGACATCATGCGATGTTAAAAAGGGGGGTCACCCATTTACATCACCGGGTGGTCCCACCTCTTCTTATAAAAGAACTGTCATTGTGAAGACCGCCCATTCTGGGAGAAGCACAGGGGCCAGACTGCAGCAGCGGGGAGAGCGGCAGCAGTGAAAGAAGAAGAAGATGAAGATAGAGATTGAAGACGAAGAGAGGAAGCAAGAAGGCTAAAAGAAGAAGCAGAAGACCAGAAGAAGGACCAGGCCAGGAGAAGATGGAGGAAGAAAGAAGAAAAGAGCTATTTTACAAAATAAAAAACTTGTCAAAAACTGCCTCTTGTTTTTTTTTTTTACACTACACTCCTTTTTTGGTGAATGGGTAGGGGTACAATGTACCCCAAACCTATTCACATGGGGGGCCGGGATCTGGGCTTCCAGATTCCGATAAACTCCCCGCCCGCAGACCCCACAAGCACCGGCCAGGCTTGTGGGGAAGAGGCTCTTGTCCCCATGAACATGGGGACAAGGTGCTTTGGGGGAGGGGGGGCAGAGCCCCCCTCCCCCAAAGCATCCATACTCCCCATGTTGCGGGTATGTTGCCTGGTACGGTTCGGGGGGGCACTTGCTCGTCCCCCCATCCTAACCGGCCAGGGCTGCATGCTCGGATAAGGGTCTGGTTTGGATTTTAGGGGGAACCCCACGTAATTTTTTTTTTTAATTTGGCGTGGGGTTCCTCTTCATATCCAATCCAGACCCGAAGAGCCTGGTTTGGACTGGGGGGGAACCCCACATACTTTTTTTTGTTTACACGCGGATTAAGGACACCCCCCAGGCACAATATTTAAAGGAAATTATCTTTTTTTTCACTTTAAGCAATATTAAAATCACTGCTCCTGAAAAAAACGATTAATTTAAAACCTTTTTTTTCATTGATACATGTCCCCTAGGGCAGGACCCAGGTCCCCATATACTTTTTAGAACAAAAACATTGCATATAAGCCTTTAAAATGAGCACTTTTGATTTTTCATGTTCGGGTCCCATAGACTTTAATGGTGTTCAGATGTTTGCCTTGGAACTTTTGTCTGTTCGCAGGTTCTGGTGCGAACCGAACCAGGGGGTGTTTGGCTCATCCCTATTCACCACTAGAACATATAGACAGCGCCAATTTCCTCATTTAGTCATAACAATTAATTCTGAGGAGGCAGCAGTCTCAATTACTTTCAGTAGTAATAATATATACTGTACATCCATAGTGCGGAAATTAACAAATTTAAATCTTAGTTCATTTAGATATTTAAATAAGCGGGATATTAGGCCTTTCTTTCTGGGTGAGCTTATACATATTTGTTCTAATATTGTGAAAGAGGGTGATAATATTAGGGAGAAATGCTCTGAGAAGAATTCTTTTATTAAGGTGTATAGAGACCTGTCTGTGTCTGGTATTTTAGATTTCGATTGTAAATGTTCAAAGGATGTGAATTTGTCTTTATCAGAAAGTTATGTAACAAGGGGGAGTGGTGATAAATATAGACCAAAAAGCTGCCACGTCCAATTCACACAAAAGTTTAGGAGATGGGAGAGATATCCCAAATAAAGGCAATCCCCCTGGACTTTAAAGGCAGACGTAGTAAAAAGAGTGCATCAGAAAAAAGGAAGGGAGTATAGTAAAAAATTGTACATTTTATTCATACATTGTAGATAAAAATAAAGTGAACAATAACATTTGGACACATATTCGTCACTTTACCAAAGCAAAAACAAAATCAGAATACATAATATATAAAATACAAATGACAGACATATATTCAGGGTACCACAATCAACAGCATGAAAAAAGGTTGGACTTGATGCATTTGAGATTTGCACACTCAGATGACCACTGTGGATGGCAGGGTCCAGGGGCAATATCACAAGCGTCCCAACATGTTTCGGTTAATCCTTCTTCAGGGGATAATAAGCATCAAGTGAAATAAAGAGGTGCTGTCTGTAAGAGGTTAAATCGTACATGACATAAATATATCGGATATAGAAGTTTGTAAAGACAGAGTCAAAGGTAGGTTATTGGCAAAAATGCGCCCACCAAGAAAGGTAGGTGTGCCACTTACATATAGACTGGAGGCACCCACAAACCAAATATGATTGCAGCCCCAGAGGATCTGAGGATCAGGTCCAGAACGACTGACAGAGGTGTGAGCCCCAGGAGAGGAAGCATGGATTGTTGTGCAACCACAAGGGGCCCAAGGTGGCTGTGCCAGCTAGACCACACTAGAAAGTGTGAATTACACTAGATGG
Source organism: Glandirana rugosa (assembly GCA_018402905.1). Classification (NCBI taxonomy): domain Eukaryota; kingdom Metazoa; phylum Chordata; class Amphibia; order Anura; family Ranidae; genus Glandirana; species Glandirana rugosa. The sequence continues at coordinate 249,716 of BLSH010085819.1, read as the reverse complement.
AAAAAACGTATACAGGTATATAAAAATCTGGAGTGTGTTGCATAGATAAAAATTAAAAGGTATATATAATACATAGCGTACCCTAGGCTGTGCCGGACAGTGCCAAGTTAATCAACAAATAGTTGTATAAAGGTGCTGAGAGCATTAAATGTAATTATTACATACCAAAGACAGCCTGTTGTATGGAGGCAAGTTCAAATGGCAGATAAGCCGTATACTAGTTGTAGAAAGCTTTAGGCACGTGAGGCATAGGTAAGGAGGCTGAAAAGAGTAATGATCAAAGTTTCATGTCACCATTTGTGTATTGCGAGCGCAAGGCTCGCATGCCAAACGCCATGGGTCCCTTCGGAGCGAATGGCGAGCGGCACCACCCCGCCCAATGGGCGGGATGACGTCACGCGTCGGGCCTCCGCCGGCGGGTGTGCCCAAGCAGACGGAGGTCCGCTAGGGCAAAAAGCTTGCTCTATCCAGAGATAGGAAAAAGATCTTTGGAAGGGAGGTGGGATGAATAGCTGCTGTGTGTCGACCAATGGGGGGTGTCAGGATCACGTTTGGTTATGGAGAGGGTATGTTGGTATATCCTCTTCCAAAATTCATTTTTGGTTTTCCCAACATAGTAACCTCCACACTCACAAGAGAGGAGGTACACTATGCCCATTATGATGAATTTGTGATACAGGCTCTCCAGTTCATCCTGGAACACAACTTTTTTTTTTTCTTCAATGGCACCCACTACCTCCAGGTGCAGGGGGTTGCGATGGGGACACGCTGTGCCCCATTGTATGCCAACCTGTACCTGGGGGAGTGGGAACGCCAATTATGGCATGACTCTGGCATCTCCATGTACGCTGGCCACATTATGGCATGGCATCGCTACATTGATGATGTTTTCATGCTGTGGAGAGGCTCCGTCTCCCTTCTACAACAATTCCTAGTTTACATCAACCAGAATGAGTTGAATTTGCATTTCTCCATGTCCTACAACACACACAAGCTGCCTTTCCTGGATGTGATGGTTCGCAAAGGTCAGGGTGGGCAACTGCTAAGCCAACTATTCCGCAAATCTACCGCTATAAACTCTTTACTTCACGCTAGCAGCTTTCATCCGAAACCACTCCTGGCCTCCATTCCCTATAGCCAGTATCTTCGTGTACGCCATAATTGTTCAGATGAATCCTCTTTTGTCAAAGATGCTAAAGAGTTACAAACACGACTTTTAGAACGTGGATACTCCGGAGCCTCTCTGAAGGGAGCCTTCAGAAGAGTTCAGAGCATCCCCCGAAATGATCTACTTCACAACAAAAAAACACAAACTTCAGACCAGACTACACACATAGTTACCACCTATTCCACACAACATAAACAAATTAAACGCATTCTTGGTAAATATTGGCATCTCCTTACTATGGACTCTCAATTATCTTCATTTGTATCAGATGTACCATCTGTGGCCTACCGTATGTCCCCTTCGGTCGGCGACAGATTGGTTTCCAGCGAATTCAGAACCCACAGGAGGGACCCTTGCATACGTCATGGTACTTTCTCCTGTGGGGGATGTAACTATTGCTAATATATGGATAGACGCAGTAGAATTGTACTACCCAATCGTCAAGTATTTCGTCCTAAACATTTTGCTAATTGCAAAACTCCCACCATAGTGTACCTCCTCTCTTGTGAGTGTGGAGGTTACTATGTTGGGAAAACTAAAAATGAATTTTGGAAGATGATATACCAACATACCCTCTCCATAACCAAACGTGATCCTGACACCCCCATTGGTTGACACACAGCAGCTATTCATCCCACCTCCCTTCCAAAGATCTTTTTCCTAGCTCTGGATAGGGTCCATTTTGGCTCACGTAGGGGTGACTACTACTCCTCCATCGTGAGCTTTGGTGGATACTTTCCCTCCAGGTCACGTCCCCACCTGGACTCAATGAGGTTTGTAGCTTCAAACCTTTCCTCCCGGGCTTCATATCGGGGGGATGTGAACTTACTCTATGAGTATCCCTACCTTCCCATTTCTCTCCTTTTTACTTCTCACCATTTATTGCTTAACCATCTTTCTCTTTTGTGCTTCGTTCTTTTTCTCAGTTCTCCATACATACATTGCTATTACTTTTATTCCCATTCTCATTCTCAATAATTTAAATTTTTGACACGTCTCTTTGTTACTAATTTACATTTTTGATATAACACCACCATATACATATTTCCCTATTCGTGTGCTGCAGCAATCCTCCATCCCTATACATCAATTACCCTTCAGTATTCTGAGTCATTCATTTTCCCTCCCCCTCTTTCCCCCTTTTTTGTCCAACATACTTTATCCATTCCCCACCTTACCCAACTTTTCTATCATCACTTGCTTTTGCACTGTGCCAGCATCCACTCTCCATTTATTTCCATCTATATTTGCATCCGCCCGTTCATACCATCCACCGCTGGGGGTCGCACATGTTCCCCGTATTGGAGGCATTGTGCACCACCCAGCGGGTAGGCTCCACTGGAGTCTTGCCATTTTGGTCCTCGGGCCTCTTCGACTTCTCCTTGTTGGAGCAAGCTTTTTGCCCTAGCGGACCTCCGTCTGCTTGGGCACACCCGCCGGCGGAGGTCCAATGCGTGACGTCATCCTGCCCATCGGGCAGGGTGGCGCCACATGCCGTTCGCTCCGAAGGGACCCATGGCGTTTGGCATGCGAGCCTTGCGCTCGCAATACACAAACGGCCAGCACCTGCTAGAGTCCTTTCGGATTGGCTGCCGTGGACACTTACGCCCTTTATAGCCAGGTCATACCTTGATCGCCGCTATGCAGCCCTCACTTGCATTGATCGTACGGACCAGGTAACATGAAATTTTGATCATTACTCTTTTCAGCCTCCTTACCTATGCCTCACGTGCCTAAAGCTTTCTACAACTAGTATACGGCTTATCTGCCATTTGAACTTGCCTCCATACAACAGGCTGTCTTTGGTATGTAATAATTACATTTAATGCTCTCAGCACCTTTATACAACTATTTGTTGATTAAATTGGCACTGTCCGGCACAGCCTAGGGTACGCTATGTATTATATATACCTTTTAATTTTTTATCTATGCAACACACTCCAGATTTTTATATACCTGTATACGTTTTTTCCATCTAGTGTAATCCACACTTTCTATTGTGGTCTAGCTGGCACAGCCACCTTGGGCCCCTTGTGGTTGCACAACAATCCATGCTTCCTCTCCTGGGGCTCACACTTCCGTCGTTCGTTCTGGACCTGATCCTCAGATCCTCTCGGGCTGCAATCATATTTGGTTTGTGGGTGCCTCCAGTCCATATGTAAGTGGCACACCTACCTTTCTTGGTGGGCGCATTTTTGCCAATAACCTACCTTTGACTCTGTCTTTACAAACTTCTATATCCGATATATTTATGTCATGTACGATTTAACCTCTTACAGACAGCACCTCTTTATTTCACTTGATGCTTATTATCCCCTGAAGAAGGATTAACCGAAACATGTTGGGATGCTTGTGATATTGCCCCTGGACCCTGCCATCCACAGTGGTCATCTGAGTGTGCAAATCTCAAATGCATCAAGTCCAACCTTTTTTCATGCTGTTGCTTGTGGTACCCTGAATATATGTCTGTCATTTGTATTTTATATATTATGTATTCTGATTTTGTTTTTGCTTTGGTAAAGTGACGAATATGTGTCCAAATGTTCTTGTTCACTTTATTTTTATCTACAATGTATGAATAAAATGTACAATTTTTTACTATACTCCCTTCCTTTTTTCTGATGCACTCTTTTTACTACGTCTGCCTTTAAAGTCCAGGGGGATTGCCTTTATTTGGGATATCTCTCCCATCTCCTAAACTTTTTTGTCTTTACCAGAAAGAGATAATATAATGGTTAATCCCTGATTGTACCAGAGGGAGATGTTGGATCTATTTTTTGTAGGCTGAAGGGAAATTAAGTTCACCTAGGAAAGATGCTAAAGGTGAAGTATTAGAAATTAGGTTGAATGCATCTTTATGTCTTGACCACAGCTGGCATAGTTGAGCTACAATGAAATTACGGTGTTGGATGGATCTTAGTGTAATATTTTTGGACCATAATACACCTTGTATATGGAAGGGGAGAATGGAAATAGCTTCTAATGCTAACCAGGGAATATTTCTGTTCTTTGCATACCAGTGAGAAATGTGTGTGAGCCTTGTTGCTAAATAGCAGAGCCAGATGTTGGGGAGGCCAAGGCCACCAATGGTTGTGGTCTATAAAGAAATGTGGACCACAACATGTGGATGTTACATCTAGATTTCTTACCCGACCGAATAAATGCATTTATTTACTTTTGAATGGTTATCAATTTGTTTTTAGGAATGTTGACTGCTAGGGTACGAAACAAAAAAAGCAGTTTGGGAAGAATGGTCATCTTTATAGCACAAAGTCTCCACAGAAAGGAAATGTGATAGGAAGACCATGTTTTCAGTAATTCTTTTATTTGGGAGAAGAGTTGTGGAAAGTTAGACTAGTAGAGAGATTTATGATGTGATGTAATATGAACCCCTAAGTATCTGAACGATTGGGAGCACCGGGTAAATGGGAAGTTGTTCTTGATTGTAGTGGAAATGTCATGAGATAGGTTAATGGGTAATATCGAACATTTGGATAGGTTAACACTTAATCCTGAGAGTTGATGGAAGCTTTTTAGTTTTAGTAGCAAGTTGGGTAGTGATATTAGTGGATCAGGCAAGAATAGAAGGGCGTGCTTAACTTATACTCATTTGGGCCCTTAGTATAGCCTTTTATGTTTATGTTATTTCTGATAGCCCAGGCCAGTGGTTCCACAGCAAGGGCAAGTAATAATGGGGACAAAGGGCACCTTTGCCTTGTGCCTTTGTTTTTGGGGAAAAAGTCTGAATTAGTACCTGGGATTTTGATTCTTGTTTGTAGGAAGTGGTAGAGTGCTTTGTACCCGTGGAAAAATTTGTCTGATATGCCGAATTTTAAAAGAATTAAATCTAAATATGACCAAATTACACTATCGAATACTTTATTTATATCAGGGCTAAGAAGCGATAGGGGACGAGAGAATAAGTTGGCGTCTTGGATGATATTGATAACTAATCTAATATTAATTGTTATCAATCTGTTAGGGATGAAGCCAGTTTGATCTATATGGACTAGGGATGTAATTAATTTTGCTAATCTGTCTGCTAAGATACGGCCAAAGACTTTTATATCATTATTTAATACAGAGATAGGGAGATAGTTTTGTTGTAGAGAGGGATATTTATGTGGTTTAGAGAGAAGAGACATATTGGACAGTAACATTTCATTAGGAAAGTGGTTACCTAAGAGGATGTGATTAAATAATTTGGTTAGATGAGTGAGTGGTAAGAGGAGTGGGGATTTTTTTATAACAAGATGTGGAGAAGCCATTCGGGCCTGGGGCTGTTGTATTTTTCAGGGATTTTATGATGTCAAGAATTTCACTGTCCGTACAAGGTGCATTGAGAGTTTCGAGTTGTTGAGGTGTTAAAGTGGGAAGGTGAATTTGGCTTAGCCAATCTCTGGGGGTGTGGTTGAGACTTCGATAGGAGGTTTTTATAAAATTTAGAAAAATTTGTTGTACCTCTACGGGTTGTGTAACTAAACTTTCATTATTGTCACTTAGTTTATATACATGAGGTGGTTTTAACCTGTTGAGATCCGTGCTATAGACGAAAGACGGCTACAGCGCGGATCTCAATCTCCGGGAGGACGTCTATTGACGTCCTCCCCTTTCCATGCCCCCAGCGCGCATTCACAGGCGGCGGCGCACGCGGCCGCCGCACGCTGCGTGGGCGTGCCCGCGGCTCGGGCGGACTCGATGTCCGCTCGAGACCCGTGATCGCCTGCGGAGCTGCAGAACGGGGAACCACCGATGTAAACACGGCGGTTCCCCGTTCTGTGAGAGGGGGACAAGCAGATCTACTGATCCCTGTCACTGGGATCAGTTAGATCTGTTATGTCCCTGCCAACCCACCCCCCCACAGTTAGAACACACCCAGGGAAGACTGTTAACCCCTTCACTGCCCCCTGCAGGTTAACCCCTTCACTACCAATGACATTTATACAGTAATCAGTGGATATTTACATTTCTGATCGCTGTGTAAATGTCATTGGTCCCAAAAAAGTGTCAAAAATGTCCGACATGTCCGCCCCAATATCGCAGTCCCGATAAAAATCGCAGATCACCGCCATTACTAGTAAAAAAAAATAATAATGAAAACGCCATAAATCAATTCCCATAGTTTGTAGATGCGATAACTTTTGCGCAAACCAAATCAATAAACGCCGATTGAGATTTTTTTTACCAAAAATATGTAGAAGAATATAAATCTTGGCCGATAAATATCCAAAAATAAAATATAAAAAAAAAATTATTCATTGGGTTTGGCCACCCAATGAATATTTTTTTTTTTATATTTTATTTTTGGACATTTATTAGAGCAAAAAGTAAAAAATATTGTTCTTTTTTCAAAATCGTCACTCTTTGTTTGTTTATAGCGCAAAAAATAAAAACCGCAGAGGTGATCAAATACCACCAAAAGAAAGCTCTATTTATGGGGAAAAAAGGACATCAATTTTGTTTGGGTACAACGTCGCACGACCGCGCAATTGTCATTCAAAATGCGACAGCGCTGAAAGCCAAAAATTGGTCTGGGCAGGAGGGGGGTTTAAGTGCCCAGTAAGGAAGTGGTTAAAGATTGGTTGAGTTTTCTAGCAAAGATAGATGATGTGGAATTACTATGAAGTAGGAATCTGGCTTTGGAAAATCTAATTTGTTTCTCTGCGTCCGCTGATAATATATCCTCTAAGGCCTTACGTTTAGCATTGATTTGGTGGGTGATTTCTGGAGATGCAGAATGCAGGGCCGATCCTAGGGTCACTGGTGCCTGGGTACAGAAATATTTCTGGGCGTAGTTATCTTACTAACTCCACCTCTTTACAAATGTTTCTAAGGCAATGACTCAGACACAGAGAGGCTCCCCTAAGGAGTCTTCATTACCCTGGGATCCTCCCGTGAACTCTTAAAAATGAACAAAATACAGGAAGAGAATACTCTAATGAGACCTGGAGGGGAGTGTCTCTGATGGACACAGAGAGTGCTTCTATTAGAGAGTCTGTTCGAAATAGCCCCCAGACATACTGCAGACATAGTACAGGAGATGGTCAGAGACTGCAGACATGATAAACAACATGGTCAGAGACTGCAGACATACTACCGGAGATGGTCAGAGACTGCAGACATACTACAGGAGATGGTCAGAGACTGCAGACATACTACAGGAGATGGTCAGAGACTGCAGATATGATACAAGAAATGGTCAAAGACTGCAGGCATGATACAAGAAATGGTCAGAGACTGCAGACATGATACAAGAGATGGCCAGAGACTGCAGACATGATACAAGAGATGGTCAGAGACTGCAGAAATGATACAAGAGATGGTCAGAGATTGCAGACATTATACAAGAGATGGTAAGACACTGCAGACATGATACAAGAGATGGTCAGAGACTGCAGAAATGATAGAAATGAGAGATCAATGCAGCCTACAAGTGCCCATCAAATGCAGCCTCTTCAATGCCCATCAAATGCAGCCTCATCAGTTCCCACCAATTGCCACCTACCAGTGCCCTCCAATTGCAGCCTACCAGTGCCCACCAAATGCAGCTTATTAGTGCCCATCAAATGCAGCTTATCAGTGCCCACCAATTGCAGCCCATAAGTGCCCACCAATTGCAGCCTACCAGTGTCCACCAAATGCAGCCTACCAATGCCCACCAAATGCAGCCTTATCAGTGCCCATCAAATGTAGCCTACCAGTGCCCACCAAATGCAGCCTACCAGTGCCCACCAAATGCAGCCCATCAGTGCCCATCAACTGCAGCCTACAGGTACCCACCAATTTCAGCCTACCAGTGCCCACCAATTGCACCCTACCAGTGCCAACCAAGTGCAGCCTACCAGTGCCCGCCAATTGCAGTCTACCAGTGCCCACAAAATGCAGCTTACAAGTGCCCACCAAATGCAGCCTCATCAGTGCCCACCAACTGCAGCTTATCAGTGCCCATCAAATGCAGCTCATCTGTGCCCACCAATTGCAGCCTACTGTTGCCCATCAAATGCAGCTTACCAGTGCAGTGCCCATCAAATGCAGACTACCAGTACCCACCAAATGCAGCCTACCAGTGCCCACCAAATGCAGTCTACCAGTGCCCACCAAGTGCAGCTTATCAGTGCCCATCAAATGCAGCCTACCAGTGCCCACCAATTGCAGCCTACCAGTGCCCACCAATTTCAGCCTACCAGTACCCACCAAATGCAGCCTACCATTGCCCACCAAATGCAGCCTTATCAGTGCCCATCAAATGCAGCCTACCAGTGCCCACCAATTGCAGCTTACTAGTGCCCAAAATTGCATCCTACCAGTGCCCATCAAGTGCAGCTTTTCAGTGCCCATCAATTGCAGCCTGTCAGTGCCCACCAATTGCAGCCTACCAATGCCCACCAAACACAGCCTACCAGTGCCCACCAAATTCAGCCTACCAGTGCACACCAATTGCAGCCTACCAGTGCCCAACAATTGCAGCTTACCAGTGCCACTGGATCACACAGAGCGGCGACGATCTCCTGCTGTCACGGAACTTGGATATCCCGGGCGGCCACTGTAACAAAGTCCCGCCTCCTAGACCGGGTCAAGGCTCCTATCATACACATTACACTGATTCAATTTTACTGCATTGGATCAGTGTTCTGTCTATCTCACAGGAGCCTGTCTAGGAGGTGGGACTTTGTTACAGCCCCGTCAGGCATTTCAGGCCAAAGCTCGTGCAGTGTGTGCAGTGGCGACTCTAGAAACAATATATAGGGGGCACATAAGATACCACATATTTTCACACTGGTCTCAGCGGACACACTATTAACCCCCAGCACTGGTCTCAGTGGGCGCATTATTAACCCCCAGCACTGGTCTCAGCAGCAGCATTATTAACCCCAGCACTAGTCTCAGCAGACGCATTATTAACCCTCAGCACTGGACTCAGTGGATGCATTATTAACCCCCAGCACTGGTCTCAGCGGACGCACTATTAACCCCCAGCACTGGTCTCAGCGAATGTACTATTAACCCCCAGAACTAGTCTCAGCGGACACACTATTAACCCCCAGCACTGGTCTAAGCGGACGCACTATTAACCCCCAGCACTGGTCTTAGCAGATGCATTATTAACCCCAGCACCGGTCTCAGCGGACGCACTATTAACCCCCAGCACTGGTCTCAGCAGATGTACTATTAACCCCCAGCACTAGTCTCAGCGGATGCACTATTAACCCCCAGCACTGGTCTCAGCAGACGCATTATTAACCCCCAGCACTGGTCTCAGCAGACGCACTATTAACCCCCAGTACTAGTCTCAGGAGACGCACTATTAACCCCCAGCTCTGGTCTCAGAAGACGCACTATTAACTCCCAGCACTAGTCTCAGCAGACGCACTCTTAACCCGCAGCACTGGTCTCAGCAGACGCACTATTAACCCCCAGCACTGATCTCAACGGAAGCATTCTTAACCCCCAGTACTGGTCTCAGTAGAAGCATTATTAACCCCTTCACTGGTCTCAGAGGACGCATTATTAACTCCCAGCACTGGTCTCAGCAGAAGCATTATTAACCCCAGCACTAGTCTCAGTGGACACATTATTAACCCCCAGCACTGGTCTCAGTGGATGCATTATTAACCCCCCAGCACTGATCTCAGCGGATGCACTATTAACCCCCAGCACTGGTCTCAGAGGACGCACTATTAACCCCCAGCACTGACCTCAGTGGATGAATTATTAACCCCCAGCACGGGTCTCAGCGGACGCACTATTAACCCCCAGCACTGGTATCAGTGGACGCACTATTAACCCGCAGCACCGGTCTCAGCGGACGCACTATTAACCCCCAGCACTGGTGTCAGTGGAAACATTATTGACCCCCAGCACTGGTCTCAGCGGACGCATTATTAACCCCAGCACTAGTCTCAGCTGACGCACTATTAACCCCCAGCACTGGTCTCAGCAGACGCATTGTTAACCCCCAGCACTGGTCTCAGTGGACGCATTATTAACCCCCAGCACTGGTCTCAGCGGAGGCATTATTAACCCCCAGCACTGGTCTCAACAGATGCATTACTGACCCCCAGCACATTACGTAGACAACTCTGGTCACGACCCCCAATTATTACGGAGGCGACTCTGG
>BLSH010085819.1:218104-231969 GCA_018402905.1 Glandirana rugosa | reverse complement strand
ACTCAGGAGGAGTAGTAGAATGTATTTTGGGGTGTAATTTGTGGTATGCATATGCTGGGTGTGAGAAATAACCTGTTAACATATGACAATTTTGGGGAAAAAAAAATAAATAAATAAAAAATTCATTTTGCAAAGAATTGTGGGAAAAAATTACAACTTCAAAAAATTCACTACGCCTCTTACTAAATACCTTGGAATGTCTACTTTCCAAGAAGGGGTAATTTGGGGGGTATTTGTACTTTCCTGGCTTGTTAGGGTCTCGGGAAATGAGATAGGCCGTCAGTAAATCAAGTGTGATCAATATTCAGTGATTTGCACCATAGCTTGTAGACTCTATAACTTTCACAAAGACCAAATAATATACACTAATTTGTTTTTTTTTTTACCAAAGATAGGTAGCAGTATACATTTTGGCCAAAATTTATGAAGAAAATTTACTAATTTGCAAAATTTTATAACAGAAACGGAGAAAAATTCATTTTTTTACAAAATTTTCGGTCTTTTTTTAATTATAGCGCAAAAAATAAAAAACCCAGCGATGATTAAATACCACCAAAAGAAAGCTCTATTTGTGTGAAAAAAAGGACGCAAATTTCATATGGGTGCAGTGTTGCATGACTGAGTAATTGTCATTCAAAGCGTGAGAGCGCTGAAAGCTGAAAATTGGACTGGTTGTTAAGGGGGTTTAAGTGCCCAGTGGTCAAGTGGTTAAGTAGTTAAGTCAGTTCATCGTGTTTTGTCTCTAAAAGATCTGTGCGGCTCCCTAATGCAGAAATTTTTCTAATGATAGTGCATTATTAGATTTTCTGACTTCCGTGTGAATTTTATTTGCCAGCTTTTCATTTATCTTGGATAGGCTGTCCTCTATGTCAGCTTTGGTGAAGTTTGCAGATTGTGCAGGGGAATACTCACAGATCTTCTGAGCAGAGAGGTGTCCTGGAGTAGAAGAAGAGTCTCCGGAGGACGGGGAGGCCCTGGCACCATTTTGTGACATTTTTGCTTTCTCTTGGGAGCAGAGCAAATAAGTTGTTAGGTTGCCCTGTGATCGGCAATTTCAGGATCTCTTGCTTCCAGGCATGCACTAGACGAATGTTCAGGGGTGCAACATAAAATGGGTACTGATCGCGGAGATTATAGCCCTATATGAGTCGCTGATTCTCCGTGGTCCAGCAGAGCTATTCAGCCATGCATCCGACCTGTATGGCGCTACATTTGGATGCAGCAGCGCTGTCTTGAGAGGTTAGTGTGTTAGATGGACCAGTAGATTTACACTGACTTTACATAAGCAAATAACAAATTAATGCCTAACTCCAGCTAACACTTTACAGTGTTACAGCCAGGGGCGGCCTGTCCATTAAAGGTGCATGGGCGCCGTCCCCTCTATCCCCACCACCCCCTTATGCTAATGCATAGATTCATACATAGCATGAATCTATCCATGGCCATCGCCGCCACCCCCTATTCATGTGGCCAGCCCCTTCAGGACGTTGGCCGCATGAATTACCGCAATGGGGTGTTTTTTTGAAGCATTTGATTAGAGCAATAGGCTTCAAAATAGAGGGGCTCGTGGTGCAGAGCATGGTGCCGCGAGCCCACTGACGTGTCTTACAAAAGCAAATGAATATTTGCTTTTCTAACACTGATTCGCCTCTTAACCAATCGGGAAGCGCCTGTTTGTTACCGGTTTCCCAATTGGCTGAATTGTCAGGCTTAGCTCCCACTTGCCAGACACCACTCACTGCCTGCCCAGCTCACTTCCTAGATGGGGTAAGTGCGGGACTTTGATGTCCCGACTATCTCGGGAGGGTCTGCTGGGGGGATCTTCTGTCAGTGTCGCGAGCCCCGCAACGGGGGTGGGGGGCTGTATATACCCCTATCTGTGATGCTGTATACTCCTACCTGCTGATGCTGTATATACCCCTATCTGTGATACTGTATACTCCTACCTGCTGATGCTGTATATACCCCTATCTGTGATGTTGTATACTCCTACCTGCTGATGCTGTATATACCCCTATCTGTGATGCTGTATACTCCTAACTACTGATGCTGTATATACCCCTATCTGTGATGCTGTATACTCCTACCTGCTGATGCTGTATATAACCCTATCTGTGATGCTGTATACTCCTAACTACTGATGCTGTATATACCCCTATGTGTGATGCTGTATACTCCTACCTGCTGATGCTGTATATACCCCTATCTGTAATGCTGTATACTCCTAACTACTGATGCTGTATATACCCCTATCTGTGATGCTGTATACTCCTACCTGCTGATGCTATATATACCCCTATCTGTGATGCTGTATACTCCTAACTGCTGATGCTGTATATATCCCGATCTGTGATGCTGTATACTCCTACCTGCTGATGCTGCTGTATACCCCTGTCTGTGATGCTGTATACGCCTATCTGGTGATGCTGTGTGCCCCTATCTGGTTATGCTGGGCTGTATACTCCTGACACAATTGTTGGAATCTATAAGGGTGGAGTTTATAAGAAGTGGGAGGGGTCAAAAAGGAAGGGCGGAGTCTGTCCCCATCCTAAAATTTCACCAGCTGCCACTGATTACCACAGCAGTGTCAGGAGACTACCCCTAGAATTTGGGCCGGGAGGCCTCTGCGTGGGCGCACGTAGTGTGTGCGCAAATCTGGGCGCATGTGCGCACGCGTTTGCGCTGCCATTGGCTCCAAATGGCCATTTAAGCTGACAGCACCCTGCAATCTGTGCTGTCTGTTCGACAGCGTTCTGGTACCTGTGACCCCCTGTGATCCATTCTAGTGAAGCTCCCTGTTATCTGTGACCTGGCTATCCTTGACCTGTTGTTATCTGCCTGCACCGACCCCGGCTTTCCCTCGACCATGTCTTTGCCTGATCCTTGTGTACTTCTGCTGCCCGCCTGTTGCCAACCCTGACTGTTCCTGACATCCACCTGCCTGCTCCTTCTGTACCGCACCGCCAGCCTGCTACCAACCCAGCCTGCACCACTACTCTCCAATCTGCATGAGACCTTCACCTACCACCCGTTACCCAGTCCGACCCTCGTGCCATCATGCACTCCCGAGCCACCTGTCTGTTCTACCACGGGCTCCTGAATCAGGATAGTAAGAGAGATTGCCCACTGCATAAGCCAGACTCTACCATCAGGTACGTGACAAACAGTTTTTTCCCATTGCTTATAAACACCCCTGTCAATGTAAGATGGTTTGTCTCAAACCACTGACTTCCATTTTTGCTGCACAGCTTGGTCTGTTACAGGATGCTGAAAAATAACAGCAGGATCACCAGGTAAAATGACATAGGGAGGGAATGCTTTGACAATGATAGTGGCAGACTGCATAATTTATGTAATTTTTTATTTTGCCTTAAAGTGATTCTAAACGTAATTTTGTGGGGTTTTTTTACTTTAAAATGACAAATGTGTCATACTTACCTGCTCTGTGCAATAGTTTTGCACAAAGCAGCCCCGATGCTCCCCTTCTCGAGTCCCCCGCCAGCACTCCTGGCCCCTCACCGCACTGAGTGCTCCCATAGGAAGCCGCTTGTCATGGGAGCACTCTCATTCAAGCCTGCTCCTGAGCCACACCGTCTGTGTCTATTGACACAGACAGCGGGACTCGGCCCTACCCTCTGCTTTCTCATCACTGGCTGATTGACAGCAGCAGGAGCCAATGGTGCTCACAGCTCTGAGTCAAGGAGGCAAAGGAGGGAGAAAGCAGAGAGAGCTTCTGCTCTTGTGCACATTGCTGGATCAAGATCGGCTCAGGTGAGTAGCTTGCGGAAGGTTTTATGCCTTAATGCATTAATGGAGTTGCAAAGGCAGAAGATTTTTTATCTTAATGCATTCTATGCATTAAGATAAAAACCTTCTGTGTGTAGCAGCCCCCCTAATTACTTACCATCTCTCTCCAGCGATGTCCACAAGTGTCTAACCCTCAATCAAAGTCAGTTAGCCAATCGGGGGAGAGAGGGGGTGGGGCTGGGTCAGGCTCTGTGTCTAAATGGACTCAGAGAGCTGTGACTCGGTTCGGGTGCCCCCAGAGCAAGCTGCTGGTTGTGGGGGCACTTGACGGGAGGGAGGGGCCAGGAGCAGCAAAGAGGGACCCGAGAAGAAGAGGATCATGGCTGCCCTGTGCAAAACCAACTGCACAGAGGAGGTAAGTATAACAGGTTTGTTTAAAAAATACAAAGTGTACGTGCCCTCGCGCTACTACGCCTTACTGGTGGGAAAGTGTATCTCTAGGTTACTGCTGTACCTAATATATGACAATATATAGCAGATACTTAGATATGGTAGATGGTACTGCGCAACCTCTCACATCCACCAATGTGTATAGAGAGCTCCCTCTAGTGGTGAAAACCAAACCAATGAGTATCTGACTTGAATATAACTGACATATGGTATCTTATAAATATAAAATATAAATATTGGTGAAGTGGTGGTCACTTACTATGTGAACAATAAATAATCATAAATGCATAGTGAAGGTACAAACAATCTCAGTAATCATAAATACATAGTGGTGGTGAAAACAAAGTAAATAAATGAGAAGATATCAATATTATATGAAGATAAATAAGTGAAAGTGAATATATAAACCAGTCTTTTAAAAAATGTCCTCCTTTCAATAAAGTGCTGAAGTGATAGAGAGTGACTTGTGCTTCAAAAAAACTAATAAAACATTCCGTGCTCCACTCGTGCAGCGAGAGCTCCTTTGGAGGGGGATCAACACTTCACCCCAAAGCGCTTCTCTATAGGTGCCACAATCCAGTATGTGCTCCCAGAACTCTCACCTCTATATATCAGGATATGCGCCTCTATATCAATGAAGTGATTTCCTGGGGTTACGCTCTCCTACTCCACGTTTTTTTCTCCCTCACGATTTCTTTGTTAGTAATCAGTCATCCCAATAGATCACCAAATCGTTCCTTTCCTCTTTTCCTCCATACAGCGAGAACGTAGAAGCTCCTCCTTTGCGACCCTTCAAAAAGGAAACTGATGTAGCTGTGAAAGAAGCCTCGGGTAGTTGTCACTGAAAGATGTCCCTGTTATAGCTATTCCTCTCTATTCCTGTTTTGGTGACATCCCAAAACTGACAATGACCTTGGCCACCAGAACAAAAAGAGAGGGTGAATTTCTTGACCCTCCTATTGGAGGGGTGACGTCTGATCGAAGGGAAGGCAAGGGGCAGCTGACTGTTAGCTATTAGCAGTTATATTAGTTATTTAAACAAGAAAAAAAAAAAGACCTTACAATCACTTTAACCACTTTCCGACCGGCATGTGACGGCGGCAAAGTGGCTCAATATCGCAAACCGCCGTCACCTGACGGGGGAAGGGCGATGATCACAGGCTTCCTGTATATGGAAGCCATGATCATCCCCTTTCCCCAGCCACCGCTAAAAATCACAGATCGCCGCCATTTCTAGTAAAAAAAAAAAATAAAAACCCCAGAAATGAATTCTCATCATCCGTAAACGCGGCCACTTTTGCGCAAACCAATCAATAAACGCCAATTGCGATTTTTTTTACCAAAAATATGAGGAAGAATATAAATCGGCCAAAACCGATGGAAAAACATGTTTTTTTATATATATTTTTTGGATTTGTATTTTAGCAAAAACTAAGAAATTTGTTTTTTTTTGCAAAATTATCGCTCTTCTCTTGTTGATAGCGACAATCAGAAATGATGCAGAGGTGATAAAATACCACCAAAAGAAAGTTCTATTTGTGGGCAAAAAAGGACGCAAATTTAGTTTGGGTACAACGTCGCACGACCGGGTAATTGTCAGTTAAAGTGACGCAGTGCCGAATCGCAAAAAGTGCTCTGGTCCTAAAGTGTGAAATCCTTCCGGGGCTGAAGTGGTTAAGGTAAAAATAAAAACATTCTGCCTTTAAAACCACTTTAAGTATCACTTTAAACTAAACCTAACCCTAACCTTAATTTTCAAACTGAAGTTAAACCCTTTAATTCCTGACCCTAATAACATTAACGTACCAATAAAGTACACTGTGTCAACACCCAACTAACCGCTTCTGCATGTTCACTTTATCCTGTTCACATTTCTGCTGACAGCTCTGTGTGGAAAGACATTACAGCTCAGCTGACAACATCTAAGGCCGGCCACACACTATACAATTTTCTTGTTCAACTTTCCTTTAGATTTACCAAAACCATGTAATAGGAGGTCAAACCTAAACCCTTTCAATTTGTATGCAATCCGGCAGGCTCTTGCACTGCATAATTGAAGATAAACCTAATGGAATTTGAATAAGAAAATTACATAGTGTATGGCCAGCCTTAAGTTACTGATCTTCCGGTCCGGACAAGTGCCTTGAATTCCAATAAAACCTCAAACTATTCTATTGGCCAATAAGGCTAAAATTGTGGTCTTAAAGTGGTATTAAACCCAAAAACAAAAATGTTATATAGTACAGATTACCAATCCCTAAATGAGGTGACGGTTTTCTTTTTCTTTTTTAGGCTTTTTCTCTTTATTTTCACCTGGCAAGCCAGCCTCCTGTCTTATGGTGTCTCCAATCCACTGGTGGAGCAACAGAGATACTTTTGTACAGCAACATTGTCAATCTAGGAAGAGTATAGTGTCAGATGCACTAGCAGATTTAGACTTCACTAACAACTCCAGCTGACACTTTTGTGTAACTATAGCACCAGTTATTTTTTTCTTTCTGGTATAAAGGTTTTAGATAGATGAAAAAAGTTAACTATTGTAAGCAGGGCAGCCATTACAAATTGTAGGGCCCCTTACACAGCTTTAGGCCTGGCCCCTCCCCCAGGCCTGACCACCAACATTCCCCCCGGGCCTGCCCACTGGCCGTCCCACCAAATTCCACCCACTGGCCATCCCTCCTACTCCAGTCGCATCTCTTCCCCCCACGGGTGGGGGGCAGCTTGACAGGGGGGCAGCATCACAGAAGGGAGCAGTGTCACAGGAGGGGGGGAGTGTCACTGATTACACATACACCTTGGTAAGCACCAGTCTTTTCAGCTCTCACCTGTCCTGTCTCATGTGGGGGACACTGTGACAGTTGGGGAGCAGCGGGACAGGCGGGCGGTAGTCTCACAATAGATGGGCAGTGTCACTCTGATCACACACACCTTGGGAAGCACCAGTCCTCCCAGCTCTCACCTGTCCTGCAGCGGCTTTCCAGATGGTGTTAATAGAGAGGATCTGGTGCCAGCAGGGGTAGCTGAGCCTGTGTCCCATCTCTACCAGGATTTCCGGCGGCAGTTGCAACAAAGAGCGAGGCAGCTGCTCCACCCTGACCTGTTCCTATTCTTCCTGCTCCTCCATGGGGCCCTCTGTTGGCACCCCCTGGCCTGACCCACGCCGCACAGCCAGGTGCACACCGCCATACCTGACTAGAGCATGCCTGACAGCGGGCCCCGACTGCTCCCTGCACACACTTGGTGATCTGCTCACATTTCCAATGTCCTCTACATCTTGGCAGGTCCGCTCTGGGGCAGCTTCTCTGCATTAATGATGGTCCCCTACATGTGTATGGGCTGCCCCCCCCCCCCAATGGCGACCTTGATTGTAATCATCCCTGTCAGTGTTAAAGGGTTTGACTCAACATTCTAAAGTAGGCCAAACATGGATTGAAATCCGGGTGGTTTAGCAGGAACTAGCCAAATTTTGATCCATGTATGGGCACTTTAGTTGTACAGAAGTCAATCTACTGATCAACTCCTGTACAACCACCCTGTCTGGTTTTCCCTGCTCAGTCAGGCAGTGCTGAACAGTGTATTCTGATGGCGAGGAAGTTTCCCCACTGTCAGAATACAAAGGCTCAGTGGGGAGGATTCCCCTATCCATATCGAATGTGTAAATTGGGGGGGGGGGGGGGGTGCAGAGAGTCATTTTTTTTCATTCAACATTCTGGTTGAGCGCAAAAAAAAAGAGACTCATCTATGAGCTTTTACTGGACAGCTTAGTAGGTGAAAAAGGAAATAAAAGCCTATAAAAGGGAAACTAGTGCAGCTACCACAACTAACAAGAGAGAAACTGAAATAAATTAGATTTTTGATTTTGGGTTTAATGTCACTCTAACAGTTCATAAAATGTTTTCTCACACCTTAAGC
Organism: Glandirana rugosa; assembly: GCA_018402905.1. Taxonomy (NCBI): domain Eukaryota; kingdom Metazoa; phylum Chordata; class Amphibia; order Anura; family Ranidae; genus Glandirana; species Glandirana rugosa. The sequence continues at coordinate 223,860 of BLSH010085819.1, read as the reverse complement.
ATGGCTATATGCATGCACTAATAGTCAGTACCCACTAGGGGATGCTCTAGCCTAGAAGGTTTTCCTTTATTATCTTCCATTAGAATGAAATTTCTTTGAAAGGCTGCATAGCCGTGTAAAACATTATCTTAGTACAGAGAATCGCTGCTAGCTTTTCTCTGTTCACATCATTGCATCCTGTTCTATCTTTCACATGCATGATAATTAATCCATTGCCTGCCATCCAGCTCAGCAATGACTATTCTGCTGCTGGCTTTCTTTGTCATCATCCTGTGCACAGCATCCGCCCCTGCCTCCCTGTCTCCTGAGGACCACAGCAGATTAGATGGGGGCAGGAATGTTATGGAAGGATTCAACATCTCTAGCCAAGTAAGTAGCATTTCAAACATCATAATGTATTAACTGACATAATGGGTGGATCTGAATAGGTGAAATCAATTTCCTTTATTAGGATAGCTTGACTGTTTGTAAAACTATAAGCAATCTCTTTCAATGCATTTTGTGTAAAGGCTAATTTCTTATAATGATCACTTCATAACCATTGATAGTTTGAAATTTCTATTTATTTAGAAAAATGCTAGGCAAGTAGTAATATTTTCTGAAAGTGTTGGTAAAGTCCTATATATCAGGGCCATAGATAATTTTTTTTCCTGGGGGGGTTCAGTCTTGGGTACCCAGAAGACAAAAATTTGCGAACTTGCCATGCTGTGACAAATTGTGGGTGTTGCAAATTGAAAAGAGTGGGAGGCGATTAAAGGGGTTGTAAAGGTTCATTTTTAAAAAAAAAAATAACAAACATGTTATACTTACCTCCTCTGTGCAGCAGTTTTGCACAGAGTGGCCCCAATCCTCCTCTTCTGGGGTCCCCCAGGGACACTCCTGGCTCCTCCTCTCCTCGAGTGTCCCCTCAGAGAAGCGCTTTCCCTGGGGGCACCCGTGGCGGCGCGCTCCCGAGTCCTGCTGCTGCGTCCATTGACACAGACCGCAGGACCTGGCCCCTGGGTCACTGGATTTGCTTGACAGCAATGGGAGCCAATGGCTCCTGCTGCTATCAATCTATCCAATGAGAACCTGAGACACCAGCTGGAGCTGCTGGGCTCATCCTTGTCGCTGGAATGGTTGGGCTCAGGTAAATAAAAAGGGAGCTGCTGCACTACAGAAAGTTTTTCGCCTTAATAGATAGAATGCATTAAGGTGAAAGACTTTCAGGTGAGGGTTTACAACCCCTTTAAAACTGGACTCTACTCACTGTGTACATAGTAACATATGCCACAGCCCTTGTACCCAAAATTATCCTTTATTTACCTGTGCTACAAGTGAGAGACTAGCAGACACATACAAACCTCAGCATATGAATACTGCAGATGTCCTCTCATGGTGATCAATCTTACATACTCTGTTCTAACCAAGTGGGAGGTAGCCTGCAATCCTCTGGGCCTCCCTCTCAAACCTGGCTGGTATCCTCATGGTCCTCTTGCTTAGCAGTCCATCCCCTAATGGCCAATTCTGTAGGCTGGATGGAAGAGGAGGAGCAGGCCCCACTGTCCCTATAGCACAGTGGAATACCTCCCAACTTTTGAAATTCAGAATGAGGAACACAAGGATGGAGTGAACTGCGGCCCGCATAGCTCACGTGACAAAATGTGAGCAAGGCTAAATTCTTAGCAGTGGGAGGGGCTTAAGGGTGAGGGTACGCTATGTACAAACTGCAGGGTTGAGAGGTGTGCTATGTACTGAGTGCAGATTTGAGAGGTGCCCTATGTACTGAGTGCAGGGTTAAGAGGTGCCCTATGTACTGAGTGCAGGGTTGAGAGGTGCCCTATGTACTGAGTGCAGGGTTGAGAGGTGCCCTATGTACTGAGTGCAGGGTTGAGAGGTGCCCTACGTACTGAGTGCAGGGTTGAGAGGTGCCCTATGTACTGAGTGCAGGGTTGAGAGGTGCTCTATGTACTGAGTGCAGGGTTGAGAGGTGCGCTATGTACTGAGTGCAGGGTTTAGAGGTGCGCTATGTACTGAGCGCAGGATTGAGATGTGCTCTATGTAACATGTGTAGGGTTGATGGGTATTGCTAACCCTTCAGAACTATGCTATGCTGTAAGGCAAATGAAGAGAGAAGAATGCCCAAAGGACCATAATATTGAGCCACTGAGGAATAGCGACCAATCTGAATAAGAAATGTAACATATACATAAATAAACTACAAAAATATTTTATTAATTACAGAAAAATATATTAAATAATGTGCAAATACACAAAGCACCTTCTGTCACCAGTAAAAAAAGACAGCGCTGTCTATAAAAAACAAAAAGTATGTCCTGACACCACACTCACATACATGCAGTCCACATATACATTGAATGGCATAGCCATAAGATGGAATATTGCATAGGTGACTGAGTATGAGGACCACCTAAACAATGTCCTCAGAGAGATGCTGCAGATAAATGTTTAACAATGGCATAGTAAACCAGTCCAATGGCTTGGACTTGTAATAGCCAAGGCTTAAAGAAGAAGTAAACCCTGATGGGGTTTACCCCTCTGTATTGCCCTGCAAAGTAGATGCATAATGGGCTACTATGTACTGCATAGTAGCCCATTATGTGTCACTTACCTGCAAACGAAGCCTGCGATGTCCAGATATGTCCCCTGTGCAGGCAGCATCCATCGCCTGCCCCTCTTCCTTCCGGGGCTGCGACTCCGGCTCTGTGACTGGCTGGAATCGCGTGATGCACGCCCACGCATGCACAGGGGAACCGCCAGTCACGGCACGATCACTGTAAAGAAACGGCACGCTTTAAATTATGCATTTGCTGCTACAGCACCCCTACAGAGAGACATACCTGGTACACAGAGAGAGTCACATAAATCACAGAAAAGCACCCAGAGCACCAGCTGCGGGAAGAGAAAATAATAATGGCATGCCTATGTATATTTCACTAGATAATAGCTGCACCTGCCTAAGACCCCTTTCACACTGAGGCAGATTTCAGCCATTTGGGCTCTAGAAAGAGCACCCATAAAGCACCTGAAAATTGCCTCTCCTGCCACCCGAGTGCTTTCACACTGGGGTGGTGTGCTTGTAGGACGGAAAAAAAAAAGACCTGCAAGCAGCATCTTTAGGGCAGTTTAGGAGTGTTGTATACACCGCTCCTACACCACCCCTGCTTATTGGAATGAATGGGCAGCACTTCTAAAGCGTCTGAAAAGCGCTTCACAAATGCCGCAACACAGGCGTTTTTAACCCCTTCTTAGGGTTTAAAAACACCCCGCCAGTGGCCGAAAAATGACACTTAAACAGCGGTAAAGCTCCGCTAAAACGAGCAGTGATTTACCACTAATGCCGGTGCGGCCCCAGTGTGGGGTCTAATTGAGTTATTAAAAAAGCACACGTGACCATTGGTGAATGTCAATATAGGGCTGGTGGCAATATAAAAAAACTGATGATCAAAAATTGTCCACATACAGCCACTCCTCACTATGCTTAGGTATGAGCAGGTTAGGAAGTGAATAGAAGGTAATGGCAGCAGAGCAGTTCGGTGGCAGCAAATGAAGAGTTAACAAAACTTCTACATAGAGCACAGTATATGCAGCTGAGGATTCCAAGCATAGATAGGGAGAAGCAAGAAGCAGCGCATATCAGGTCAGGACGATAAGCACTTCTCAACCTCCACATGTCTCGGGAACATTACGGCAGCAGCAGGCAGTAAATCAACAGGCTTCACCGCGTGGGACACAGTATATGTAGCCTAGAATAGCAGACATGAAGAGGGAGAAGCAGTACCACAGTGAATAAAGCACAGGGCCGTAGATAATTTTTTGTCCTGGGGGGGGGGGTTCAGCAGCAGGTACCAAGTGGTGAAGCGGGGGGGGGACCATGCTGCGCTGTGTGGGTCTATGGAGCATGGACCCTTAGACCCACACAGCACAGGAGCGAGCATGCACGGTGTGCCCCGTAGCAAGCAGGTTTCTATTGTGGCACAAAGAGAAGAGGAGGATCAGGGTCACTCTGTGCAAAACCATTGCACAGAGCATTTGGGTTGTCGTTAAGATTTCGCTGACACCCGCTGTAGATTGAAGGGCAGTGCAATTTGATTGTGGTGCAGGACCAGGGCCACCTTTAATATTGGTTGGACCCTGGGAAAACATTTTCTTCACCCCCTCCCCCTTTCACATCATGACTGCTCACTGATTGGTTGCTGGAGGTTACAGCACATCATCTCACTGCCTGCACACCATGGACTGGGGAGGTGGGGGACTCACCCATAGACAGAAAACTCCTAGAACGTGTTATTAGCAATGAGCAGAGTAAACACAGCTGTGAAAGTTGGGACTGCAGTGTGTGTGAAAGAGGCCTTCATGGTGAAAGGTCTACTTTAAACCAGAACAGCTTGTGCTGACTCTCACACACTCCGTTTATTGTGTGGATGTATAGCTTGGCTTGAGATTGCATCCCATTTACTTTGTGCATATCATTTACTGCCAGACATACTACGTAAGATGGTCAGAGACTGCTGGCGTACAAGAGATGGTCAGAGACTACAGACTTACTACAGGAGATGGTCACAGATTGCAGACATAGACAGGAGATGGTCAGAGACTGCAGACATAGTACATGAGATGGTCAGAGATTGCAGACATAGCACAGGAGATGGTCATAGACTGCATACATAGTACAGGAGAGGGTCAGAGACTGTAGGTGTACTACAGGAGATGGTCAGAGATTGCACACATACAAGAGATGGTCAGGGACTGCAGGCATACTAAAGATATGCACACTTATAGATCCGCTGTATACCGAAAAAAACACCCACAATGGGATCTATCCACCGCGCCACCTAATACAAAGCCTGAAACCTTATACTGCTGATATATATAAAGCATAAATTTCTGGTGCTGTTATATAACACAATAATACAATATTAGGACGCAGCTGCTATTATTAATCCAAACTAAGCATGAACGTTCTGTTATCTATATATCACAAACGTATAGCAGCGCTAGGTATACTTCAAAATTAGTAACTCCAATGAAACTACACAACCCAATGAGTATGCCAGTCCTTGGTTGATAACAAAACCCTAGTTAGGGCTAAAAATGTTATAAAATCAATCCGTTGGTTAAAACACAAAACCATTTGTCAGCTAATCTTCATGCAATTGGAAGCAGTCTTGACTCATCACCACTCATTAGGAAACATGCTTACCAGAAGGTGTTGCCTCGCATTCTCATGCTTGGCAAAAAAGCGTTTTCTTTTTTCTTTTTCACAGATCCTCCATAGACACTGCAATGTCGATCTTTCGATTTTGTTCTTAAATAGTTTCCTTCTTTCTACCTCTGGTTTCCTCGTATGGTATGTGAGGGGAAAAAAGAAATGCCACTCGATAGTGCATTAACGTTTTAAAAACAATTTATTGCTTCAAGTAAAATACTGGTACTCACAAACACAGCTTGTCACGCAAACAGATAGCTCATATAATAGCCGTCAGACAGTGTATCTGAGCTACTGATAACACCATCCGCTGTCCGACCTCGCGGTCCCCGCTTTCCAGATCTCACCGACCCGCAGTAAGTCTCTGGTTGTTTCAGATCTTTCAAATAGTTGCCATACACCGTGTCAGACGCGTTTCGTCCGAAGACTTCTACCGGGACGAAACGCGTCTGACACGGTGTATGGCAACTATTTGAAAGATCTGAAACAACCAGAGACTTACTGCGGGTCGGTGAGATCTGGAAAGCGGGGACCGCGAGGTCGGACA
>BLSH010085819.1:190380-201324 GCA_018402905.1 Glandirana rugosa | reverse complement strand
AAAGTGTTACACACAGTTTCCAGATGTTTGCAGAACAGTAGTTCAGTTTGTCCCGGTTTTAGTTAAAGTGTTACACACAGTTTCCAGATGTTTGCAGAACAGTTTGTCCCCGTTTTAGTTAAAGTGTTACACACAGTTTCCAGATGTTTGCAGAACAGTAGTTCAGTTTGTCCCAGTTTTAGTTAAAGTGTTACACACAGTTTCCAGATGTTTGCAGAACAGTAGTATGGTTTGTCCCGGTTTTAGTTAAAGTGTTACACACAGTTTCCAGATGTTTGCAGAACAGTTGTATGGATTGTCCCAGTTTTAGTTAAAGTGTTACACGCAGTTTCCAGATGTTTGCAGAACAGTAGTATGGTTTCTCCCGGTTTTAGTTAAAGTGTTACACACAGTTTCCAGATGTTTGCAGAACAGTGATATGGGTTCTCCCGACTTATTTATACTTTTTTGACACAGTTTGAAGATGATTTTAGAACAGTTATATGGCTTCTACCGTTAATTAATACTTTTCAGACACAGTTTGAAGATGGTCCACATCCACCTCCATTTTTGATTTTTTTATGTTTATTTTTAAAAAAATGCTTTTAGTTATTTCCATGTCCCCATTTCTTTGTAGGGCACTTGTCCCACCCTTACCCCCATTTCCTTCCTTTTGCAGACCTCTAGGACTTTCCAGGACTTTTTTACAGTCATTTTTGTGCCTAAAAGTTCGGGTCCCCATTGATTTCAATGGGGTTCGGGGTCCGGGACAAAGTTCGGGTTCTGTTCGGACCCGAACCCGGACTTTGTCCCGAAGTTCGGCCGAACCAGCAGAAACTTCCACAAGTTAGCTCAACTCTATCCAGGACTTTTTTAAAGCAATCTACAGTGCTGGTCAGAACCATCTCTGGAGGCAGTCTATTCCACATTTTCACAGCTCTTACTGTGAAGAAACCTTTCCGTATTTGGAGATAATTTTTTTTTCCTCTAGACGTAAAGAGTGTCCCCTTGTCCTTTGTGATGTTTAATACATTTTTATTAGCATTTATGTTAAAGTAGGCGGTTTTCATAATGTGGGATGATAGAACCAAACAAGGTAATGATAACACTATAACAAATAGAGCCTTATGTTACCAAGTCATAAAAGGCATCAAAATACCACCATGTTGTAGAGAAAAAAGGGGGAGGGGTGTGAAAAGAGTAGGAGGTGGAAAGAGAGCAAATAGGTGGGGGAAAAGGGTAAGGTGGGGAAAGGGGGGGGGGGTAGATCCTGCCGCAGTAAAAGCCCTTAGTCTTGATTGACCTTTGTATAGAATGACAAGACCTCAAGTGGGATGATCCACAATGCTTGCATATTCAGAGGTAAATTTAAAGGCGAACCAGCAGGCCCAAGTTTTATTGGAGACCTCTACCCTACCTCTATATGTATGGGTGAGGTCTTCCATATAATAAATGTGATCAACAGCAATTAGCCACTGTCTAAAGGACGGTATGGATGTCTGCTTCCAAAATTTAGGTATGTGTGACTTGGCTGCATTCAAAAGGTGAGGAGTTATAGATTTTTTTATAACCGCCTGCTGGTTCGTCGGTGCAATGAAACAGTGCTGTACAGTCGAGGGATCATTTTTTATAGAAGACCCCTGAATCACCTTAATCCAGTGTAGGATGGAGGACCAGTATGGGTGAATGACTGGACAGTGCCACCAAATGTGGGCATGAGAGGCTTTTTCCCGCATCCCCTCCAGCATTTATCTCAAATGTCTTTGAAAACTGCATGGGGGATGACGGGTGTATAATGGCACCTTGTTAGTAATTTGTAATTTACTACCGCATTTTTAGAAGAGATTGAAGAAGTCTGTGATAATTGTAGAATAGTGGATTTTTGGCCATGATAGGTTGTTGCAGGTCTTCCTCCCAGTTGTGCAGAAACGTTGGCAGGGCTCTGAATGGCAGGGAAATGAGAGCTTGGTAAAACAGCACTATCAGGCGCCTTGGAGGTTGCTCCTGTGCTAGTATGCTTTCCACTGGGGTTAGATCTGTTAGGGACCTTAATGGTTTAGGGAGTGATCTTATAAACATAGATAATTCTTGGAACCTCCATTGGTCCATGTAAGTGTTTGTTGTGGGCTCCAACAGTGAAATAGTCCAGATACCCTTAGATGAAGTAACATGGTGAAGAAGCAGTGGATTATGGTTAAATTGGATCTTGAAGTTTGGGTCCATATATCCAGGCGGGAAAAAAGGTGGTCCGTTAGTTGCATTAGTGGTGAGTTACAAGCCCACTTGTGTATTTTGTGCAAAGAGTCTCAGATAGCAAGTGTGAATTTGGTTGGGGGAGGGGGGGAGTTTATAGGTAGGTTACGATATTTCTTGGGAATCCATATTTGTGCTATGAGTTTTTTTCACAATAAAGTTTAGTAAATGAAATGTTAACATTTTAACATCATATTCAGATTCGTCCAATACACGTTATATACACAGCATACATATGTTTAAGCATTCCACTTGCTCCTTCACAATAAATTAACAAGTGTGATTCAATGTCAGTTAACGCAAGACAGGAATGAAACTGTCTTCATTTAGATCCATAGTTCGCTATCGTTACCACTATATTGGACTTCTACAATTGTATTCAGCATTTACATCTTATCAAACTATCAGTTGAACATATATCTCCATCTTATGTGGAGTATTTATTGAGCATCAGTATCACGGTGTACAAAGAGATTAAGAGTAAAGGATATAGTTAAGTAGAGAGAAATAAGGAGAAGGAAGAGAAATAAACAACCTCGATTAAGAATTGGGAAAAGAGTAGTGTATAAAGTATCTTTGAGTAAATTCTTCCCCTTTATGTGTCTGAAGGAGTTTTGTAATCTGCAGAATATTTAAACATTACCCATGTTCTCCATAGCTTATTGCATTTTTCTGTTAATTCATGGACTATGGCTCTGGTTACCTCCAAATTATACAGGTCATTTACTTGGAACAACCATTGTCTCAGTGTGGGCGTCTCTGTAGTTTTCCAACGTCTAGGAATCAGGGCTTTTGCTGCCACCAACAAATATTTAGTTATTGATCTCTTATATCTTTTCATTGTACCACCAGAGATATTTAGTAGGCAGCAAGCTGCTGTGAGTGGAATTGAGGTATCAGTTATACTTTTCGTCACCTCACAAACTTTTTGCCAAAAAGGATTGATAAGATTGCATTCCCACCAGATGTGTTGTAGGGTGCCTTCTGTTTTATTACAGCGCCAACATAAATCTGAGGCCATCAAGAACCATTTATGGATTTTAGTTGGCGTGATGTACCAATTTGTCAATAATTTGTACGATGTTTCTTGAATGCGGGTGTTAATGCAGCTTTTATGCGCAAATATACAAGCATGCAACCATTGATCATCGTCGAAGGAGGTATATAGTGCATTTTCCCAGAATCTTTTGGATTTATTTAGTTCCCCATTGTCCTGTGTTTGCAGCCATTTGTATGCTGTGAATCTGACGGTATTCCCAATCGGTTATGATTCTCTGTTTACCATCTTTGTTAATCTCTGTGCGAGATCTAATTTCATCATTTGTAAAGCAGTGTGTAACCAGCATAGGTTTGCCCCTTTTGTCTCCCCAGATAAGTGATGGTGACATCCCTGGTGTAAAATCCAGGTTGTATCCTATTGGTGTCAATGGTCCTGATGTTGATATTGATTTTGTCTTTTTGACGATTTTTTGTGAGATTCTGTAGTGTAGTTTCTATTATGGGGTGGTTGTTTAGTTGTGTAGGGCATGATTCCCATGAAATCCATGGTGAGTAATTTATCGGGATAGGTCCACTATCACTTTCCAGACTCACCCAGTCTTTGTTATTGTCATGACAATTCCAGTCAATTATTCTACTAATGTGTGAAATTTGCGCTATGAGTTCAGATTCACTAAAATCATGTTCGAGTTGCACCCATAGTCTGGATTGTTTATGGTAGTTCCAATCGGATATCTTAGTAAGGATGCAAGCTGTGAAATAGTATTTGATGTCAGGGAGGACTAAGCCTCCCTCTGGTTTGGGTTTTATTAGACGAAGTCTTGAGAGCCGGGGTCTTTTATGATTCCAGATGTACTTGGAGAGCATGGATCTCACAGTATTAAAAAACCCTGGGTAAACCTTATAAGGAATCATTTGAAACATAAAGAGCAGTCTGGGCAATATGTTCATCTTTATCACGTTGATTTTACCCAACCAGGAATGAGCTATTTCGGGTCCATTTGTGTAAGTCAGAGCATATGGAGTTTAAAACAGGAATATAGAATAGGGAATATGGATTCAGTGTAAGGAATATGCCAAGATATTTTAAAGAGTGGGACTGCCATGCAAAAGGGAAGGAGGGTTTAAGTAGGGATACCATTTTAGGAGGAATAGTAATGTTTAACATTTTGGATTTAGATAAATTTATTTTAAAATTTGAGATAGAGCCAAAGGTGTTGAAAGCTGACATCAGGTTGGGGAGAGTAATGTTAGGCTGCTAATATTAGTAGGCTGCTAGTATATAGAACAAGATGCCATCAGCGTATGCAGCATACTTATGTTCATAGAATCCTACTTTAATGCCGTGTATATTGGGATTAAGGCAAATCATAGATAAATATGGTTCTAGGGAGAGGGCGAATAAAATAGGGGACAAGGGGCAGCCCTGTCGGGTCCCATTGTGGAGTGTGAAAGGGTCACTTAGAATGCCATTGATACGGAGTTGAGCTGAAGGTGATTTGTAGAGGGCAGTGATCCTGCTTAACATAAGGGGGCCTATACCTAAATGGGACAGAGTGGCCATCAGGTATTCCCAGTCCATCCTGTCAAACACTTTTTCTGCATCTGTGGAAAGTAACAGTGTGGGCTGGGAAGAAGCACTGACTGAATGAATTTGAAGAAAGTGTTTGCAAGGAATTATCTCTGGCTTCTCTTCCAGGGATAAACCGTGTTTGGTCCCAAGAAACCCATTGTGGAATTAAGGGGAGAAGTCTGTTTACGATAGTTTTATATTCAATATTCAGTAGGGAGATCGGCCTATAGCTCCCACAGCTAGTGGGGTCATTCCCAGGCTTGGGTAGAACGGTAATATGGACATGGGGTGTTTCTGGTCTAAAGACTCCACTTTTGGTAAGTGAGTTAACATATTTCCAGAGAAGGGGAGGGAGAGTATCTGCAAAAGATCGATAGTAAGTCACCGAGAACCCATCAGGTCCCGTTACTTTACCATTGGCCATGGATTTAAGATCTGAGGACAATTCAGAGAGTATAATTTCTTCTTCCAGTGCCTTTGTGCTGGTGAGGGTAATGAGGGCAAATTAGCTTTAGAAAGATATTCCTGGATCAGGGCATCTCTAACAGAATCATCTTGGATTGTTTTTTGGACATGATAGAGATGTTGGTAAAAGGTACGGAATTCTTTGGCTATGGCCTTTGTTTCCTGGCTATGATCTTGTGTTTTGTCTGAGGGGGTTTTAATTTTAGCTATGAAAGAGGCCGATTTTTTTTTGTTGTAGAGATCTAGCTAAATAGTGACTAGGTTTATTGCCCCATTCATATATACGCTGAGATATTACTCTAAATTGTTTTTTCATACCCTCATGGGAAATAGATTTTAGTTCATCCCTTTTAAGGGTTAATGTGTAAAATAGGGCAGGGGTTTGCTGTATCTTATGATTTTTTTCCAGTTCAGCAATTTCTTGCAGGAGCTGTGATTGTCGGTGTGTTCTCTCCCTCTTTTTCCTCGAGCCAAGCTCTATCAGTTTTCTTCGAACATGAGCCTTATGGGATTCCCAAAGCACACCTGGAGATATCTCAGGGTCCTTATTATCCTTGAAGAAGAGAGAGAGTTCACCGCCAATATGTGTTTTGTCAATTTCTTCAGATATAAGGAACTCGTTCAATTTCCAATTCAAGGGCTTAATAGGTAGGGAGGGGGTGTTTAATTGTAGTCGGATCGGGGTATTGTCCTTTGTGATGACCTTGAAGTGAATAACTCAACACCAAGTTCACTATATGGACCACTCATGTATTTGTACATGTTGATCATATCTCCCCTTAATCTCCTCTTCTCAAGAGAGAATAAATTCAGTTCCTTTAATCTTTCCTCATAGTTGAGTTCCTCCATGCCTCTTATTATTTTGGTTGCCTTTCTCTGCACTTCCTCCAGTTCCTCGATATCCTTTTTAAGAACTGGTGTCCAAAACACACATACAATAACAAATGCACACCACATTTTTCACATATATATTTGTAAAATAACTTAAAAAACATTTATCATTTTCCTTCCACTTCACAAATATGTGCCACATTGTCTTGGTCTATCACATAAAATCTTAAAAAAATACATTTACATTTTTGATTGTAACATGACAAAATGTGGAAAATTTCAAGGGGTATGAATACTTTGTCAAGGCACTATAAATCCTGAATAATAATAATAATAATAACCTATAAAGCTGAATTAGGAAGTAGCAGAATCCAGTTCCTGGCTATGCAATGTGGTCAAGGTACATGAATTGTAAGATGAGCTGAAAATAATTTTTCTGATTAACAGTGAACGAATGTGTAATCCCGCGCTATCAACTCAAAGAAACTATATGCAAAACTGTGTGACTGCTGCAACCAAATAATTGTGTTCCCGCAGTTTAAAATATTAATAAAATAATGCTTGTTGGTTACGATTGTCCAAAAAAATGATATGTGAAACATCAAAAAATGTTTTAAATATTGCGCTCATCCATTAATTAACCACTTCAGATCCGCGCTATAGCCAAAGTACGGCTCCAGCGCGGATCTGAAATGCCCGGAGGACGTCCATGGACGTCCTCCACTGCGCATGCTCCCGCGCGCCCCCTGGCAGGAAATACAACCAAGCGCGTACCCCTTCAGTGGGGAGCGCTTTCCGGTGAGTGCTCCCACGATTGCAGTGCAGGAGGTGGAACACCAAGCACATAACTCACAGCGGAAAATTCGTTTTTTGGCACTTCACAGTTTGAGGATAACTTTGACATCTCTTCTAACAGCACCTTAATTATAGCACCAGGAGATTGTCAACTTCAATTTAAGGACTGTTTCATGTTGTTTTTTAATTTCCTTTAGTTTTCTTCACTCTTTTCTGGTTTGACACATCTTTATGCTCTTGGAAATATTTTTGCACATTAATCATATTTTTGCACATTAATCACTTTTTAGGCACTATGGTTTTTAATTTGCACAACAGTATTTATTATCATTTATTTATGTAGTTTTAAAACATATGTTTTATTTATATAGTTATATATGATGTATTTATAAGTTTATTTAATCATTCACCTTGTGATTTACATGCATGTTATTTATATTTATAACACATGGATTTATACACTTGAGATCTTTTTATTTTTATTTTTACTTTATAAGCAAACCATCCCCATGCATTATATACTACCGTAGGACAGCCAAAGTAAAGGTTTATGCCCCACCCCACGGACTGTTACCCCAATAGCCTTTACTTGTATTGTATACCAGCGTGCTGGAAATTCTATATCAAGGATAATTATTATTTTTTGTGGTTTTTATTTTTTTGGGTTTTGTGTTTTTCAATTGAGCAGCGCCAGTTTCACCTCTAATTTACCAATTTTATTCAAACGACACAATTGTGGAGTTTTCTGGTGACGGCAGCAGCTCATAAAGTAAATTAATTTATCCGTTTGCGCGGAACACTTAAACATTTATAATCTTCACACATTGCTACTTAAAACTATGGATCTTCTTTAAACATTCATCCTGTGTACGTAAATACATGCATATGAGGCGATCCCCACCACTAGTTCACGACTGTGCTCACCTCAGTTAACGACCTGTAAAAAGTCTAATAGCGCCTTCCACAGCTGGGATGTACTCCAGTTTGCTCCAATAGGTGATTGATATCCTCTCCTCCTCTTCTCCTCCACCGTCCCTCTATCAAAATGAACAAACTTCCATTGTGTAGTATTAAAAACTCATAACATTTATTGAACAGCATCCACTTACATTTAAAACCAAGACAATGGTTGTGATTGTTCCTTCCTAAGTCCCAATATGCTCCGTCACCCGACTCCGCCCAACGCGTGTCGTCACTACCACGTGACTTCTTCAGGGGTCGAGTGTGAGGTGACGGCTTATATAGATCATATGCACGGTGCGTTGCTGTGGTAACCCTGATCAAGCGAATCACAGGCAGAAGATGCATCCTCCCATGAACCTAGATCCTCCCCTCTCTCCTGATGCACCCGTAGGCAGAACCTAGAAATGATCATACCACAATCTTGATTGCCTTCTCTCTCCAATATACCTCCAGGGGAAGACAAAATGACTTCCCAAACTCCCCCTTTTCATTGGGATTCATGATGTCCTATGTATGATTTGTATGGGCCAAACTATTACCACCCCTTGTGTCCAAAGGGAAAAAAAGGGGGGTGCGCGTATCAGATCATAGTAATTTCTTCATCTTGCTTAAAATATATATAAAGGATCACCACGATACTAACAAAGTATAAGAAAGTTATTAAAATATAAACAGTGCTGAGATAAAATTAAATTTAAAATTTTAAAATGAAAATGAAAACAAAAATGTTGGTGATTGTGTAAGGGGTTCCTTGTAATCTTCAAGTAATAATAGGTCTCATGATTCCCGTACTGGCTCTCACAGACATACCCTAAAAAATTACTAAAAATCACTAATAGAACAATTGGTGTCATGCTTTGTAATTTAAAAATCCAATGAGATTCTTGAAGTGAAGAAAATCCGGAACGGCAGCACTCCCACCAAAAATAGTAGCAATACGTTTATTAATGTTAAGAGCAAAAAAAATTGGGGGTACAGGAGGGAGGACAAAAGGCTGCCGCGTTTCACACTGTCAAAGTGCTTTGTCAAAGCCAGTGATACATTGGTTACAAACGCGTCAACCTTTTGCCCCCCCCCCACCTGTACCCCCAATTTTTTGCTCTTAACGTTAATAAACGTATTGCTACTATGTTTTGTGAGAGGACTGCTGTTACAGATTTTTTTCACTTCATTTGTCTGTTACAATGACAGGGCGTGCACCCCAGCCAGTTCAGCACCTTTGCATTGGGAACTATGTCTGACTCTCACCTGAAGCTGTGGGTGTTTTGCTTCCAATGAGATTCTTGTTGACTTTTTAACCTTATTGGTTTCCCGCCATCGAGGTTTGAATTTTTCTACTCCCCAAAATTGTAATTTGAATGGATCCCTATGATGACATAGACTGAAATGTTTCCACACAAACCTATATTAATATTGTGAACTTGGTCATACATTCTTTTCGCCAGTTTTCTTTTTGTTCTTCCTATGCACTGATAGCCACACTCACATTGGAGGATATATACCACTCCTTCTGTATTGCAGGTGACCATATTCTTTTTTTGATATTGTTTATGTGTAGATGTGGAAATAAACTCTGTCCTTTTCCTAGGGTTGGCTTTTGTCATTTTGCATGCATAGCATCTACCACATCTGAAAAAAATGGTATTTCAAATAAAGAGCAGTTAGTTTTTTTTGGAGGGTCTGTTATATTCTTTGCTAATTTATTTCTTAGGTTAGGGGTTCTCCTGTAAACGAATTTGTCTAGAAAAGGTTTTTTATTTGTTTTTGGGACTTTATATGAGGCAGTGAAATGGTCACGTGCCTGCATCTCTATTTGCGTGTATGCAAGAAAGAAAAAGGGCGGGACTTTAAATGAAGGATGTGATGGCGCAAAGTATTAGATTTATTGAGAAATTATATTATGCATATCACATGCCTATATCGAATATTAGGGTAGACTATACCAAGTACGTAATAATTTCACATAAGGTTTCCATATAACTAAAGTTCATTTATATGCACATGCATATAGAAATTGATCATAAAATATACTCCATACAATAGAAAATTTAGAAAACATGAAAAGAAAGGAGAAGGGCAGGTGTCATGTATCTGATGGTAGAGTCTGACTTATGCAGTAGGCAACCTCTCTTACGGCCCTGGCTCCAGAACCCCTGGTAGAGCAGACAGGGAGCGCTGGAGAGCAGGGGGGCAAGAGGGCTGGATTGGACACAGATGATGGTAAGATGTCGTCCAGAAGTCCGTGCTAGACTGAAGAGTAGTGATGCAGGCCGGGTCAACAACATGCGGGCAAAGCAGTACAGGAGGAGCAGGCAGTCGGATGGTTGGGTGCAGGCAGGGTCAATAACATGCAGACAGGCTGAGGTACTCAGGGATCAGGCAGGAGAGTGGTCGTAGGCAAGCCGGGGGTCGGTGCAGGCAGAGTTCAAGCAGGTACGGGATCAAGCCGGGTCACAGGTAAACAGGAAACTCAGAATGGGTCGCTATAGAGCACGGGTAACGCTGTAGAACGGACAGCACTGGCTGCTGGGCATAGAGCCGTTTGCGCGCGTGCGCACAAGTCAGTTAAAAGCATAGGTCTCTTCCTAACAGCAGGACTTTAAATGAAGGATGCGGTGGCTCAAAGTATTCGATTTATTGAAAAAGTAAAAAAACACACTGCTGAAGAGTGACGCAAAATCACGAAATGCGTAGAGCTAATATATGTGGTGTTTTTTTTATCAATCATCATGTTTTATAAACCCGCAATGGAATGTTTTAAATTAATCATGTTTTCTAAATTTTGTATTGTATGGAGTATATTTTGTGATAGATTTTTATATGCATGTGTATATATATGAACTTTAGTTATATGGAATTCTTATGTGAAATTATTATGTACTTGGTATAGTCTACCCTAATATACGATATAGACATGCGATTTGATATCGACTGCCGTTATACATACATATATGGTATATGTGAAGAGGCAGAAGAAGGGCAGGGGAATGACTTTTAGCTAGGTCAGACCATTCCCTTCTATACCTAAGCCCACAGGTGTACACAGTAAAGGAACTTATTATGGGGTGGGGGGGGGGGGGGGGGTT
>BLSH010085819.1:157873-175187 GCA_018402905.1 Glandirana rugosa | reverse complement strand
TTTTAGTGGTAATGCGATATTGGGGGGGACATGTCGGACCATTTTGACACTTTTTTGGGACCAATGACATTTATTCAGCGATCAGAAATTTAAATGTCCACTGATTACTGTATAAATGTCATTGGCAGTGAAGGGGTTAACCTGCAGGGGGCGATCTAGGGGTTAATAGTGTTCCCTGGGTGTATTCTTACTGTGGGGGGGTTGGGCTAACATGGGCATGAGAGATCTAACTGATACCAGTGACAGGGATCAGTAGATCTCTCATGCCCCACTGACAGGGCGGGGAACCGCCGTGTTTACATCGGCGGTTCCCCGTTCTTTTCCCTGTAGCCGCTCATCGCGGCTCGCCGGCGGACATCGGGTCCACCCGAGCCGCGGGCACACTCCTCAGGAGTGCGGCGGCGCGCGCCCCCTGGTGGCCAAATTGCGAATCGCCGCTTATTTACGGCGATTCGCGCAGGGCTCCCCGACTGCCGCCGTGAAAAGACGGCGCGCGGTCGGGAAGCAGTTAAAGGTACCAATACATTCAACATTTTTTACCCAAATCTATATACAATGAAATCCAATATAATAAAAGAAAGGTCATAGGAAAATTAAAAATTAAATTTTACATTTTTTTAATTTTTTTTAAATTTTAAACTTTAAATCCTTTCTAGTAGTACACAAAATCAAAAATCAAAAAGAAGAAAAGGATCACAGGCATGAATTTAGCTGTATATAGTTAAAGGCAAGTGAACGACAACCTAGTTTAACAATGACCATATAAAATCAAAAAAGAAAACTCAAGCCGACTGATCTTCAATATGCAACAGCGCACGCCGGACATACAATCAATCATGGATCCAGCATACACTAGATTGCATATGAGATCCGTGAACCTTTAACACTTTATAACTGCCAAAATAGTGGTAAGTGGTAGCCTAAGCACATCACCAGTAAGGCATATTTGTAAGTAAAAACCAATAAACCAAAAAACCAAAAAGGTACATGTACAAGTGTATGTGAACATCAGACTGCAGGGGGAAGACACCACAGAGACCGTTACGTCAAAAACGGAATAGTTTCTCTCTAGTATTAATGCAATCAATGTGGAAACCTCCCCCGCACCCGGTGCACACATATATGCTGCGTGGGCGTGCCCCGTGATCGCCGTGATCCGCTCGTGACCCGTGATCGCCTAATAGAGCAGAAGAACTGGGAACAGCCAATGTAAACACGGTGGTTCTCAGTTCTGTGAGGGGGACATAACAGATCTACTGATCCCTGTGATCAGGATCAGTTAGATCTGTTATGTCCCTGCCAGCCCAGCCCCCACACAGTTAGAAAACATACAGGGAACACAGTTAACCTCTTCACTGCCCCCTCAGTGTTAATCCATTCCCTGGCAATAATATTTATACATTAATCAGTGGACATTTAAATTTCTGATCGCTGTATAAATGTCATTGGTCCCAAAAAAGAATCAAAAATGTCCGACATATCCGCTGCAATATCACAGTCCCAATAAAAATTGCAGATTGCCGCCATTACTAGTAAAAAAAATAATTATAATAATAAAAAATGTCATAAATTAATTCCCATAGTTTGTAGACGCAATAACTTTTGCGCAAACAAATCAATATACACTGATTGCGATTTTTTTTTTTTTATATATACCAAAAATATGTAGAAGAATATATATTGGCCAAACCCGATGAATATATATATATATATTTTTTTGGATATTTATTATAGCAAAAAGTATAAAATATTGTTATTTTTTCTAAATCGTCGCTCTGTTTATAGCGCAAAAAATAAAAACCACAGAGGTGATCAAATACCACCAAAAGAAAGCTCTATTTGTGGGGAAAAAAATGAAAAAAATGTTGTTTTGGGTACAACGTCACACGACCGTGCAATTGTATTTCAAAATGCGACAGCAATGAAATCCGAAAATTGGTCTCGGCAGGAGGGGGGTTTAAGTGCCCAGTAAGCAAGTGGTTATTGGGCGACACCAATGTGGCTATTCTCGATGGATAGGAGATACACAACGGGAGCATTCACCCTCCCACGACTTGGCCATAGAGGAACAAATAAGAGAATTCCTATATTCCAACAGCCTTGTGGACGCTTGGAGGGAATTCCATTCGAACCGCAACTTCACTTTTTACTCTCACCTAACAACAGTTTTTGCAGGATCGACCACGCCTTCATCCCACTACGCTTTAACTCTAATATAAGCAAAATCACGATCCACACTTCTCCATGGCCAGACCATGATCCTATCATCTTCTTGTTCACGATTCTGGGCTTCGCCCGTCATACCTTCCAATGGCAGCTTATCGAATCTGTCCTCAAGTCCCAAGATGCCTTTCTTGACATTCAAATAACGTGACATCAGGGATTTCCTTGTGGGAAGCCCACAAGGCCACCATGCAGGGCCATTGTGTACAGCTAGCCTCCTTCCGAAAATGAGATGGGGGGGGAGATCCAGGAGCTTTCTGCCTAAATGGCATCTGCTGATGCTTTATGGAAATCTCACTCTAAGCCTGGTAACAAGAAGGCCCACAATGCCATTGCCGCAGAATTGGACCTATTGGCCTTGGACAAGGCCCAGAAGGTCCTACATTGTGCCAAGCATAAGTTCTATTTCTGTGCTAACAAAGCTGACATGATGCTGGCCAGGAAGTTCAATGCACCTAGTTGCATTTACAAAGCCACCCGCCTCCGCTCTGCTAACGGAGACCTCACCTCTGACCTGATAAAAATTTGTACAGCTTTCTCAGGCTTTCTAGCATCTCTCTATAGCATACCTTCTACCTTTCCCCTCGACTTAGCGGACAACTTTTTTCGGGACCTTCACCTCCCTCCTCTATCTTCAGAGGCTCGCACAGCCCTTAATGCAAATGTCAAAGTAACATAGTTAGTCAGGTTGAAAAAAGACACAAGTCCATCTAGTTCAACAAAAAAAAAAAATAGAAAAATTTTATATAACCATACAATCCCATATGCAATCCTTCACCCACAGTTGATCCAGAGGAAGGCAAAAAACCCCAGCAAAGCATGATCCAATATGCTATATCGGGTTAAAAATTCCCTCCTGATCCCCTGAGCATGAGAGGCAATCGGATTCACCCTGGATCAACTTTACCTAAAAATGTTAGTACCCAGTTACATTATTTACCTTTAAGGAAAGAATCAATGCTTTTTTTTTTTTTTTAAAGCAATCTATCATGCTGGCCAAAACCACCTCTGGAGGGAGTCTATTCCACATTTTCACAGCTCTAACTCTGAAGAAACCTTTCCATATTTGGAGATGAAATCTTTTTTCCTCTAGACGTAAAGAGTACCCCTTTGTCCTTTGTGATGACCTTAAAGTAAATAACTCAACACCAAGTTCACTATATGGACCACTCATGTATTTGTACGTGTTGAACATATCCCCCCTCAATCTCCTCTTCTCAAGAGAGAATAAATTCAGTTCCTATAATCTTTCCTCATAGCTGAGCTCCTCCATGCCTCTTATTAGTTTGGTTGCCCTTCTCTGCACGTTCTCCAGTTCCCCGATATCTTTTTTGAGAACAGGTGCCCAAAACTGAACTGCATATTCCAGATGAGGTCTTACTAATGATCTGTACAGGGGCAAAATTATGTCTCTATCTCTGGAGTCCATACCTCTCTTAATACAAGAAAGGATTTTGCTTGCTTTGAAAACCACAGCCTGGCATTGCATGCCATTATTAAGCTTATGATCTACGTCACGGAGCTTGAGGTTATAAAGGTCATCCACCTATCAAAAGCCCCAGGTCCAGACGGCTTCTCAGCCTTGTATTACTGTAAACTGTCTCCTCTTTTGCTCCCCCTCCTGATGGCTTACTTCAATAGTATGAAGCAAGGAGCATTACCTTCCTCTGACTCCCTGCGAGCACACATCTCTGATTACCAAATCAAACAAAGAGGCCCATGGCCCCCAAGCCTTTTGCCCAATCTCCTTATTGAAAGAAGATTTGAAACCTATAAGGAATATCTTGTGTTCCGCCATTATTAAATACCTGCGCTCCCTGATTCATAGGGATCAGGTAGGCTTCATATCTGGACGTCAGGCAGGGGACAATGTTCAAAAAGTGTTCCATCTGATCAACCTGTTACAACATTGCAAAATCGATGGATTCCTCCTCTCACTTAACATATACAAAGCTTTCAACTCCCTATGATAGGACTACCTGTGATACGTGTTAAAACATTGGGGCTTTGGGGACTCAATCCTCACTTGGTTGTCGGCTCTTTACTCGATCCCCCTCTGGCACCATTCGCTACTCATGTCGCATTTCACCCTCATTCCCCATATACAGAGGAACAAGACAAGGGTGACCCCTATCCCCCGTCCTCTTCATCCTTGCCCTTGAACAACTGGTTATTGCTCTGCGAGCTGACCCAACATTAATGGAATTCCATATTGGGCAAATACTTTAAAGTAAAATTGTTTGCAGATGATGCCCTTCTGACTCTTACTAACCCAATAGTCTCCCTGCTCAATTTACAGACTCTTAACCTGCTTCACGGACATTTCCAGGCTTCGAGTTAACCCACACAAAATGGCCACCCTAAACATAGCCCTCCTAGATTCCTTGGCCTCACACCTTGCATCATTCTTCCCCGTTGGGTGAGCTCCTCCCTGGACTACCTGGGCATTAAGCTGACTCCTTGCTACTCCTTCCTTTTTGCTACCAATTTTTACCCCCTCTTACGTTCCATCAGTCATCCTGGCAATTCCCTACATTATCTTGGATTGGCCACATCAACGTGGTCAAGATGACCATCCTTCCAAAGATTTTATACTATTTCCAGACCCTACCAGTCTGGGTCCCTGCGTTCCACCCATGTCTGCTCCAGGGGTTTTCCCAAGTTCAACATTTTCTTGGGTCATGCACCTTCTCCTCGTAGTCCTCAATCCAAGAGACTCATGATGCCTCCTCAGTGCAACTTTTCTGCTACATTTAACTGGGACACTGGATAATCTCTCTCATACACCATGATACGTTCCCATACCAAAAAAACAGCCGTTGAGCACCACTGTTTGCACTCCCCAGGTGCCCCCAGCACCATCTCTGATTTATCCCTCCCTCAATGCATACAGCGCTTCTGCCTCACTTTCCTATGTGCTCAAGTGGGAGCAAGGCCTTTCCCCTATCTGGCAGATAGAACAAAGCCTGGTCCAGCATAGCAAATGACTCCTTCAATATGGCCATAATGGAGGTGGCCTACAAGGTCCTCTTCCACTGGTACTGGGTCCCGACCCGTATTGCCAAATCAAATCCATTGCACAGTGACAGATGTTTTGGGTATGCGAAAAGCGAGGAGATGAATTTCAAATCTGGTGGTCCTGTCCCCGCTTGGTGGGGTTCTGGTCGAGGGTCTTTGGACTCTTGCACGCCCTTTTTCATATACCTATCCAAAAGGATGCTAAATTAGCTCTGCTCCATTGTCCGATCCTGGGCCTATTCTCCTACCAAGATGAAGAGCATCCTGACGACCCTCATGATCAATGAGAAGATGACCAGTATCCTCCATGACTCCCACCCTAAATTTCTTAAGATGTGGTCCCTGTGGTGGTCCTATGCTCTTCCAACCCTGCATCTGACCAGCTTGGGCCTTCCCACCTAAAATCTTCCAATCCCCTGCCTGGGGGAACTCTCAACCCTCTCCACTCTTTTCTCCTCCTCTCCTTTCTCTTCTCTTCACCTTACTCACCCCTCCCCCCTCCAATTTTTTTTATTTTGTCAAGGGGTTTTTATTGAGTTTACAATAAAAATAATACAAGTTAGTGCAGACATTTGTGTTATCAACAGGATTAAGCGGATCAAAGATGTTAACATGGTAAACACAGTACAAGAATGTACATAAAAATAGTATGAACTTGTGAGGGTTGAGAGCTCCTCGGAGGGAGCTAACTGAGTATATATTGGTATAAATAAGGGAGAACCTATAGTAACCAGGAGCTGGTTGTGGTATGCTTCTTCCCTAGCAAACGAAAAGATGGGAAGAGAGGGTAGGGCCACCCAGGTAATGATAGGGAGACGTCAGACCATCTGCACCTGCTGGCCATCCCAAATGGGAGCAAACTGTGGCAGAGTGATGGTGCAGAGTGGGTGGGGGGAGGACCTAACTAATATAGGAAGGGCATCTAGGGAATTGCGAATGTCTGCGTGCAGGTTTGCCCCTTATGTTCAGATGTGCAACCACAACAAAAAAGGTTCAACTTGACCTGAATGACATTTCAAATATGGGCACAGATAGTGAATGCACCCAATGGTTTAAACCGGGAAAGAAAGAGAGGAGGTGTAGATGAGATGAGATATATAAGTAGGAAGGGAAAGGGGACAGGAGGAGAAGAAACAGAGAGGGGTTGAGATTACTTACCGAAGGCGGCGGAACGGCACGCGGGCCCGAGAGGGTCGGGGAACATAAGCGCAGATGCTAGGAAGAAAGGAGGCGGCTAGCAGTTAATCCAGTTACTCAACATGGGAGTAGGAGGGAGTCATCAAAATCAGGGGGGAGGAAGTGGGTAATCCATGGTTTCCATATTCTCTCAAATTTCTTCACCCTGTTGTTCTCGATAGCGTTCATTTTAGCATGAATTAGAGGTCTACCTACTCTACCTTTGACCTCATACACCAGTAAAGTGGGAGATTTCCAGGCTTTTGGGATTGTTTGTTTGGCTGCAGTGGTTATCTGCTGGAGTAATTTGAATTGATTGTGTGTTAGTCCATCTGTTCTGAGGTTTAATAAGGCTGTGGTCGGAAGTGCTTCTATTGTAGTACCCAGTGCCTTCGAGGCTAGTTCAAGTACCCATTTCCAGAATGTCTCCACTGTTGGACATGTCCACCAGATATGGAAATTAGTGCCCTGGTCTGCGCAGCCCCTAAAGCAGAGGCCTGTGTATGTAGGGATACATATGGCGATTCTTGCGGGAACTTAGTACCACCGCATTAAAACCTTGTAGTTGGTTTCCTTGGCTAAAACGTTTACAGACGAGGAATGTGTGTTCAACCAGATGTCCGCCCAGTCCTCCTGTGATAGGGTGCGTCCCAAATCGGAATCCCATTTCAGGGTATATTGGTGAGGGGAGTTTTGAGGCGCCTGAAGCAGGGGCTGGTATAGGGCGGAGATGACCCCTTTGGCGTGTGGACTTGACTTACATACTCCTTCATAGTACGTGAAGTTATCCAAAGGGGGGGCAGCATGGATCAGGGGGGAGAAAAAATGTTTGATTTGTAGATATCTAAATATCTAATTTTTTGGAAGGTTATGAGTTTCGCTTAGTGAGGGGTAGGATAAGAAGGTTGAATGAGAAACAAATGAGTGAAATCTGAATAGGTTGGCTTGCTCCCATCTATGGAATCTAGCAGGCGCTTCCCACGCTGGTGGGAATGATGGATTTTTCAAGAAGGACAGCAGAGGGTTGTGTGCTGATTGTAGCTTGTGTGAGGCCTTAAATGTATCCCATATAGTGAGACAGTGGCGAGTGATTGGGTTGGTTACAAGGTGTCGGCTATTTGAGTTTAGCCACAGCAGGTTGGCAGTGGACAAGGGGTCTAGATCGACAGATTCGACTGCAACCCATAACGGGGCTTCTCTGGCTGCATGGTATTTGACTAGTTGTGAAATTTGCGCCGCATAATAATATGTCTGAAATGTAGGCACCCCTAGTCCAACCCTAGTGCGGTGAGAAAACATTGTCATCTTGGCTATGCGAGGTTTCGTTTTTTGCCAGATATACGACATTACTCTACTCTGGAGAAGACGAAATAAATAGGCTGGGACTTGTATTGGAAGGGTCCTAAATAAATATAATAATTTAGGGAGTATCACCATTTTTGCTACAGTGATCCTACCCACCCAGGATATTGGGAGGTTGGACCACCTCTGCAAATGGCTGGTGATAGTTTTGAGCAACGGGAGGTAATTGGCTGCGAATATGTTCTCGTGGGAGGGGGTGAGCTTGATGCCCAAGTAGCTCAGGCTGTGGGTGGCCCAGGTAAATGGTAGGGATTCTTTTAGTCGCTGCTCTTCAGGTTGGGGTAGAGAAATATTTAGGATTTGTGATTTGTGTGGGTTGGTGTGTAGGCCGGAAATGTTAGAAAAGGCGTTTAGAAGGACTAGGAGGTTGGGCGCAGAGGTAAGTGGTGTGGTCATGAACAGAAGAATGTCATCTGCGAATAAGCAGACTTTGTGTTGATGTCCTCCCAGTTCTATCCCTCTAATGTCAGGGTGTGCGCGTATTAATTGGGCAAGGGGTTCTATCGAGAGAGCAAATAGGAGAGGGGAAAGGGGGCAGCCCTGCCTGGTGCCATTCTTGATTTTAAACTGCGCCGACCGAAAGCCTGCATATTTCACATATGCACGTGGGTCCTGGTAGAGGGCGTTAATCCCTGATAGAAAATGTGTTCCAAAACCCCATCGGTGGAGTACAAAATTCATATATGGCCACGAAACTGTGTCAAAAGCTTTCCTTATATCTAAGGAAAGGAAAATCGTAGGAATACCGCGAGTTTTGGCCGCGTGGGAGAGTAGTAGGGCGCATCGTATGTTGTCGGTTGTTTGTCTTTGCAGGAATGAAGCCAGTTTGGTCTCTGTGGACGAGTTCTCCTATTATGGGATTGAGTCGTAGGGCCAGAATTTTGGCTAGCAGTTTTATATCGTTATTAAGGAGAGAGATAGGACGATAATTAGCCCAGGAGGTGGTGTCTGTATTGGGCTTTGGGATCATACTGATTGTGGCTGTGAGAGATTCTGGACGGAAGTTGTTGCTTTGCAGCAGGGAGTTGAAGGCCGTGGCCATTTGTGGGGCTAAGAGGTGAGCAAAGGTTTTGTAATATGTGGCCGAAAGGCCGTCAGGTCCAGGCCTTTTGTTGGGTTTTAGAGTTTTAATAGCCTGAAGGATCTCAGGAATAGTAATAGGGCCTTCCAGCTGTTCTTTATGAGCCGATGAAAGTGCAGGGAGGGATATCCTAGAGAATAGCTGGTCCGCTTTGGCCACGTTAAAGGTGTGCTTGGAGTTATATAGGGATTCTAACTTAGAGCGAAAGATTTCTAGCACTTTGAGTGGGTTACTGGTATATGCTTCACGGGAGGTGCGTAGCCTTATTGATGAGGGGCCTGAGTTGATGGATCTAAGCGTGCGCGCTAGGGGGGTGTCAGGTTTATTGGCCTTGATGTATGTGAGATGTTGACGTCTACGAATGGTTTTGTCTGCTGAGTCTGTAAGAAAGAGGTCTAGTTCTAAGCGAGCTTTATCTAAGTTGGATTTAGCAGGAGGGGATGGGTTACTCTGGAAGGCCTCATAGCATTGAACAAAGTTGGCTTCTAGGTCGGCAAATCTGGTTTTTCGGGCTTTTTTGACTCTGGACATCTGTTGTATAAGTTTACCACGGATAAATGGTTTGTGGGCTTCCCAGAGGGTGAGCACAGAGATGTCGGGTGTGGAATTAGTGGAGAAATATTCCTTAAGGGCTATTTCTACATCTTATTGGAACGATGGGTGGGCAAGAATAGAATCATTTACGTACCATGTGGTGTCTTGTGCTCTGGGGACCAGGGAGGAGATGGTGGTGCAAATTGCAGAATGATCAGTCCAAGGGAAGGGTATGATGGTTGAGGATAAGACTTCTGGGAGCATACTAGAGGCAACGAAAATGTGATCTATACGTGAAAAGGAAGCATGAGGGTGGGAGTAGAAGGAGTATTGTTTACTGGAGGGGTTGAGCTCCCTCCATGTGTCTGCTAGGTGAAAGTTAGTCAGTACTTGTTGAAAGGTAAGTTTTGTGGGATTACGTTGGGGGGAGGAGGGGGATTTGTCAAATATGGGAGATATCACCTGATTTGAGTCCCCACAAATAAGGACAGTGCCAAACTGGTGGCGTTGGACCCTGTCAAATAGGTGGTTGAGGAAAGACTTATGGAAGGCGATTAAAGTCCCACGCTGTTTAGTAGGAGCTGAGGCTAAGAAGAACTGTGGGTAGGAGGTGTGGAGGAATCTGGGAGAATGTTTCGGTGTGAAATGAGTTTCTCGCAAGCAAAGAATATGCATTTTCTTAGCTGCCATGGATCTTAGAGCTTTGGTGCGTTTTTGGGGTGTGTTGAAACCCTGTACATTGAGGGTACATACATTCAAGGGGGCCATGGAGTAACTGGATAGTTATTCTTAACATACCTGCTGTTCCCAGAAGCCCCGTGCGCAGCGCGCCGCATCCGTCTGCCGGCAAGTGAGGAGAGAAGAAATAGCCTTAAAGGATGAGAAGAAAAGAGCAGAGTGAGAAAGTCACCAATACATGTGAATATAGAAAATAATAATCTGGTGTAGGGGGGGGCTGTCAGAGGGAGTAACGGGTACTTCCCTTGAGGCCCCAGGTCTGTCTTGGATGTCCCGCATGATCTTGCGGGGGATCCAAGACAGAAAAAGAGGGGGAGCAGGAATTCCACTCCGACGGACACAGAAAACCCCTTAAAAAGAGACATTAAAGTAGAAAAAAACAGTGGTCCAGATATGTGGAAGAGCCAGGACAGTTTGCTGGAAAGGTGGAAAAAATACGTTAAGGTAACCAGCCCAGGAGCCGGTGAGTAACAGTTCCAAGGGATCCTCTGATAGATGATCAGTCCATCGAGTCTTCCTCAACAGTTGTTTCCTTGTCAGATCTGATGCGCTTGTGGAGGCTCCTCAGTGGGGAGTCGGGGTGGTGTGCGGAGTGGGTGGCCTTCTGAGGGGATCGTGAAGCAGAACGTCTGCGTGAGGTGTTTGCAGGCTGGAGGGTGTTCAATAAGTTCCGATCTTGGAGAACTGATTATAGCGCAGAGGCAGAGCGGCATGTATATTTGGCTTCTTTAAAGGTGAACCTCACTGAGAATGGAAAGCCCCAGTAGTAGTTAATTTTCTGTTGCTGGAGGTTGAGCAGTAAGGGTTTTAAAGATTTGTGCTTGGCTATAGTAACTGGGGATAAATCAGGGAAAAGCTCATATGTGAAGCCTTGAAAGGAGAGAGATTCCTTGGCTCTCGCCGCAGCAAACAGTTGTTCTTTTGTGCGGTAATAATGTAGTTTTGCGATGATGTCTCTTGGGGGTCCATTCTCTTTTCGCGGGGCAAGTGCCCTGTGTATTCGATCAAATTACAGTCTCTCTATAGGGATGGCTGGTTGGAGTTCTTGGAAGAGGGCTGTGATAGTGGACTGTAGATCTAGGATTCTTTCTGGGACTCCTCGGATCCTAATATTTGATCTCCTGTCCCTGTTCTCCATATCTTCTATTTTTGCCTGTAGTGCAATGTTTTCCTCTTTTAAGTTTTCTAACTCTGCCATATTGTTCTGCACATTGCATTCCATATCATCAACCCTAACCTCCAGCTCTGCTGTTCTGTGGCCCAGGTCATGGATCTCCTTAGTGAGCTTTTCTGTAATATTGTCTGAGGTCTGTTGGAGGGCCTTGTGAAGCATAGCTTCGAATCTGGTAAAAAGGTCGGATTGTCTCACCATATGTGTGCTCCCACATTCGGAGGCTGAATCAGATCCACTGCTGCATCGCGCCTGTGAGGGCTGCTGTGCTTGCTTCGGTTGTTTGAAGGCTTTCGGCATGCCCGGCTGTGTGAGGGAAGCCGACGCCATCTTGGGACCATGTCGCTGCAAGGCCTCACGAATGTTCCGCGAGCGGAACTTCTGTTTTGTGACCCCTAAGACCATTCCTGGTGGTCCGAGGGTGTTCCAGGAGTTGCTCAGGCAGCGGGTGTGGTGATGAGGGCTCTGGATCTTCTGTGTCCCCGTGTGTAACGGAGTGGAGCGGAGCTTCACACTAGCATGTCCGCTCGGTGCCGCTGCGCGCATGCGCCCCTCCAATTTTTTATGTTTTATTTGTCACACCTTTTAGTGGACCCGTCCACTCCCCGCACCAACCTAGCCCCTAGACCCTGGGGCCAAGGCACCCTGTACTTTCCCCTGGCCCCAGTCAGGAGGTCATTGTAGTTTAATATAGTACACCTCTAGGCACATTCTGCTTGAAACTTTCTGTGGCTCTATATCGTGCTTACTGTTTATATCCCCTGCGTGGTAATTCTGTGATTGTATCTGTCAATATACCTCAAAAAAATGATTGTACCAGAAACAGAGGCAGCTTCTTTGGCTGTAAAGGATAAGAGGGTTTAATCCAACTTTAAGGCTGTCAGCAGATCCGCCTCTACAAACTCGGCAGTGCCTGTAAATATCTGAAGTAAAAGTGGAGAGAAACTGAGCATGGTGAGACGGTATATTAACGGATTTTAAACACTATAAGCACTTATTTTTAAATGTTTACATAGCTATACCTGTAAAGGGGCCCAGCCTGAAGTGATCTAGAAGGACTTCATTTTCTGGCTAAAGTTCAACTTTAAGGATCCTGGTAAGACATCTGTAACTTGTACAGATAAATCTGCACTATTCAGATGATGCTACTTTCAAGATGCATACAATGATGTTAATATGGCAGGTTCAGCCTGATCAAATTCATGGAAGTGAACCATGGTTCGGAGCGATCTAACCAGATTCACAGAAGAACTTCAGCATGTTGTGGTATGGTTAAGTAGTAGTTTTACTGTTCACATAGTTTCATGCCCACTTTTTCCCTATGACATCTCAGAGTGCATAATGGTTTTTATGTCATGACACACATTTGATTTTTGCCCTTTTTTTGGACATTTACAGGTGAAGTTATGTAATGAGTCCAGTGTCTGCCCAGAGAACCAGTATTGTCACTCTACATCCCTGTCTGCTGAATGCCGGCAATGTAAAGAAAATGAAATGGTGAGGAGTCTATTAAAAATAAAATTAAATAAAAATAATATATATGCATTGTGTATGTGTTCATTGTGTATACAGACATAATAAATGAAACCCCACAAAGAGTTTAAACAAAACTAAAGGCAAGTAGCTTGAAATACATACAGTGTGGGGTTGATTTACTAAAAGCAAATCCACTCTGCACTACAAGTGCACTGCAAGTGCACTTGAAAGTGCACTTGGAAGTGCAGTCGCTGTAAATCCGAGGGGAAGATCTGAAATCAGGGGAAGCTCTGCTGATTTTATCATTCAATCATGTACAAGCAAAAATGCTGTTTCTTATTTTCCTTGTATGTCCCCCTTGGATCTACAGCGACTGCACTTCCAAGTGCACTTGCAGTGCACTTGTAGTGCAAAGTGGATTTGCCTTTATGTGTTATCTGTTTTACCTGTGTAGCCATGTGCTCCCTTGGGAGTAGCATTAGTTGTGGTTCACCTGATAGCTGCTCTCAATCCCACCATATCTCACACATCCGTAGGCACTGACCAGGCCAGCTCTTGCTTTTGTTGTTTTATTTAGGGGAAATAACTTGAATGGGGGAAAAGTGGTGACTATTGGATGCCCCAGAAATTATTGTACATGACCTCCATATACAGTCCTGTATATGCACACTTGCCCTGCAGACCGTCCTTCTGCAGACTATTACTCCTCACAACTCCCTCCAGCTCTCAACTTGCTGACCGTTTCTCCTCACAGTTCTCTCTCCAGCACTGTACTTGCAGACTATTGCTCCTTCACTACTCTCCAGCACAACATTTGGTTCCCAGCTTGAAGGGAAGCTTGTCTACTCCTTTCTCTTCACCGCAGCTAGCACGTGGTGAGGCCTGCACTCTGTCAGCAGAACCTCAGGACCACCCATTACAGGCTAGGTATTACAGGCCCCCAAATATATAGCAAAGTACTTGGGCCTTTGATGGACTACAACTTCCAGCCCATCCCTCTTCCAGGCCACCACATGGACCTGCTTTCCTCACAGTGACACTCCTCCCCCTGACTGGTTCCCAAGGCTTCCACAGAATGTCCACTAATCCTCTCCCAGCCTGCTCCAGTACTTTCTCTTCCAGCTCCCAGGGTCTGTTACTCACTGACTCCAGTGGACCACTTTAAAGTCTCTCAGTAGCACCTCTGCTGCTCTCCTGCTTCCTTGCGTGACTCCAGGAATCACCTCCACTCCTGGCTGCACCTGAACATCCAGGCCTCAAGGTCACGCCCCCAGACTGGGGGCTTCCTCCCAGGTAAAGGCCTCCATAGCACCTCTGCTTCATATTCAGACTTCCACCTCCGACAACTCCTCCCAGACTGACCCAGCCCCAAGTATATGAGAAGGCCTGCCCCCTGCCAATCCAGACTGGGGATTGGTCAAGGCTTCCCATGACACTCCAAATGATGACACCTCTTATCCCACCCTCATTCTGGAAAGTTCCAGTGCTTCCCAGAAGAAGGTAGAAGGGTTTAGTGACATCATCTGTTTGGCTGCCTCAGTCCTACCTGAGCCACTCCCCAAGCCCAGATCAAAACATTCAGGCTTGCTCCTACAGTCAGGCCTGACTAAATTTTACCTTTCCTGCAAAAACCCTATCTCACAAAAACGCCTACATTATGGGGGCTCTACACTCACCCCCCTAAACATCAGCTGGTCCCCAGCTGAAATAGAAAAATAGCTTCTTAAAACAGAAGCAGGGCATCCCAAAGTCAAGAGGGAGGGGGTAAGGGAACAAAAACGTGGAAGGGGGACATACAAAACTGTAAAAATAAACAGAATACAAAAATATATGTATCACTGCCATTTTGTAGTTATTTACACTGTACAATTTATCACATTCCCTAACTACAGAGCCCTGCAGCCAGTCACATACCAGATTACTGCACATTTCTGAGTCAGAGAGCTTCTCCCGAAGGAGGAACCCTCTACTCGCCTAGTTAGTAATAAACAGTTGATGTTTGGCTTGACTCTCGATGGATGGGGATGAACAGCCGTTCCATCCCAGGAATCCTAAGAGAAGGGAAAACACAACTACCTAAACTACCCACTCCTCCCTTGAGCTTTCAATGATCTCCATGACATGGGTTGGGATGTAGGGATAGTCCAGGCCCCACTCCAAAGCAACCCAGCATTGTACTTCCCTTTGATAGTGAGAGAATCTAGGTAGGCTGGCTAGGTTCCCCTTCCCAGACTTAACTTGTGTATCTGGGGACTTCACCACCATCTGCTGGTATATGGGTGCTCTGGTCTGGGTAGCTAGCATCAGTCACCATGAGGAGAGAGATGGCGGAAGGTGGGAGACTTGTGCCAGTGTTGACCTGGTTGCCGGAAATGTCAGAGCAGACCCTGATTGACACGGGGGTCTGGTTGGAGCCAAGTGGAGGACTCGCCTTGGGAGTCATTGAGGGGATGGAACGGTTGTGTCTCATATGCCCGGACTGCTGGATACTTACCGCAGATGTCACTGCACATTAAATTTGGATTTGCTTTGGAAGAGGGCAGGGGCAGACTGACAACTCATGGGGCCCCCAGGGAACAGGAGATCATGGGGTCCCCTTTGTCCCTGCCCACACTCAAGTCACACCCACACAACGGGAAGTAACTGGAACCAATCTTTTGTGGCTCTCACTACAGCAGCTAGAGCAGGATAGATGTGGCTTTCAGCTGCTGCAGTGAGAACCCCAAAAGATCGGTTCCAGTTATTTTACCCACCCGGAAACAGATCACTGCACTGATCACCTGCTCTATCCATATGTGATCCTCCCTGTTGGGGGGGGGGGGGGGAACTGCAGGTGTGAAAAGACAGCTGTACTCATGGGGCTAGGGTTTCCATCTCTTCTTCAAGCCAAACGTGATCACTTTAGAGGTGCATGACAATTTGCTTTGTAGTATACACTAAAGGATTGTTAAAGACCTTGGCCACCTTTAAGTGCCCCAAGGAAAGCAGCAAGGTGGAGCGCATAGAGCGCAGTGGCCAACAGTGGGTGTGGCCAAATTGTGTTAACACATGGGAGGGGCTTATGGGGCATAGTTGAACAAAACCCAGGCTTACCTGTACTTATATAATGGGCTTTGATTGCTGTGCCACAAGCTAGAGTTCCACAGACACATTTACACCTCAGCACAATCTGTAAAAAAAAAAGAGTGACTCTTCCATTACATATGATTTTGTGCACACAGAAAATATACAAAGAGGTAACACTTTATTTGAGCCTATCTTAAGGAAGAACTTCATTAAAATAGTCAGGGATTGCTTAAAAACCTGCAACAGTTAAGACAGTGAACACTCTGGTAAGAAATACAGTATGTACAGTGGCGGCCCATCCATTAGAGACGAATGGACACCGCCCCCCCCCCCATACATGCGTCCAGCCCACCAATCTAAATACAGAGCGCCGGACGTATGGATTCCAATGTTTTTTTTTTCTGAAATGTGATTAGAGTCAAAGGCTCTAATAGGCTTCAAAAAAGGATGGGCTTGGAGTGCAGTGCACTGCACCCTGAGCCCACCCAGATGTGTGACAATAGCGAATGAACATTCTCTATTGTCACACTGATCCTTCTCTCGGTCACTCAGAAAGCGGGTCCTGAGACCCGTCGCCCAATTGGCTGAAAGGACAGACAAACCTATTGGATGCCCAGGAGGAGGAGGGAGGAGATGCACAGCGGGTGGAAGCGCCATGATGTGGAGAAGGATGAGACGCGATGGAAGCTGCCACCTGTAAGATTGCTGCCCGACCGTGGCCTAGATGGGGTAAGTGCGGGCTTGGATGACCCACCACCCACGTGCGGGGGGGGGGGGGGCGGATGGATGACCCGACTGACAGCGCACGGGTGCCGCTGCGCCACTGGCCGAGCAGGGGTGTGATTGTTTGCCACTCCCCAAAAAAGAAACAGCCGCCACTGAGTGTGTAAACAATATAGTGTATATAGTGCAGGAGTCTGTAAGTCAAAATGCAGAGGACTGTGTGCAGTGAAAGGGTCAGGAGTATGTAACGTGCAGAGTGCTGAAGTCAGTATCAGGTTTAGGAGTACATACACACAGAGAGCAGGGTCAGGAGTATGTAATGCACGGTAAAGTTTGGGAGTACACAAAAAAAGGTGCAGGAGTGAGGGTAGTGTAACACATAGGGGTTTATTTAATAAAGGCAAATCCACTGTGCACTACAAGTGCACTGCAAGTGCACTTGGAAATGCAGTCGATGTAGATCTGAGGGGGACATGCACGGAAAATTAAAAAAACATAATTTTTGCTTGCACTTGTTTGGATGCTAGAAATCAGCAGAGTTTCCCCTGATTTCAGATCTTCCCCTCAGATCTACAACAACTGCACTTCCAAGTACGCTTGTAGTACACAGTGGATTTGCCTTTAGTAAATCAGCCCCACAGTGTAGAGGGCAGGAGAGTACAAAAAAATACATCACTATTCTGCACCCTCACCCATCTCAGCACAAATCTTTGCCCACCCCCCCCCCACAGCACAAATCCTCTCCC
>BLSH010085819.1:127340-157863 GCA_018402905.1 Glandirana rugosa | reverse complement strand
CCCCCCCCCCCCCCCCCCCCCCACACACACACACACACAAACACTCCAAATCCCCCTTCTAATACAAATTCTCTTCCCCTCCAAATAACCAAAGAAAGGAAGGAGTGGTTGTGGCGCTGCTCTTAATGTGCTAATGGAGTGCTTGCCTTTGATTACTTATAACATAAATAAATGGGTGTATATATGTGATTTTGACTTCTAAAAAACATCAATAAATCCACTAATAAAGTGACCTTGTGTGAATCTTGTGCACAAAACACTTCTGTTTCATCCAAAAGAAAATGTGAAAAACTATATGTTTAAAATTCATACAAAAACCGATTGTGGTGAAAAAATGACTAATTCTTGAATATATAGGTATGTGTGTGTCCTATATGTGATCTCAAATACTATTGTACTTTCAAAATCAATAAGAGTGACCTAGTGCAACAACTGTGCAAAAACGCTTCAATTTTTTATGAAAAAAAGAAAATCTATATGCTTAAAGTTCATATAGAAAATGGATTGTGGTGAATGATTACAACTGTAATAACCCGTGCATCTGAAATAAATAAATAAACCCAGTCCATAAACGAGCTTTATAAATCTGCAGTTCATTCATAAAATGTCAGTTCAACTGATAGAACCCATTGTCTTTTAGTGATTGTTGTTAATGCTTAAAAAAACATTAAAGACATCAAACAGGTGCTGGTGTTACAATCCGTGCTCCCCTAAGGTAAATGGACTTATCAGAGAGCAGTCCCCTCTGGGGGGTGTTGCACCTTTACAGCAACCCCGCTGTGCTGGAGTCTTTTTTTGGAGGCCTTCCTTGTCTCAGGAGATGTTCCCCACCTGGGGTGTTGTTGTGCCTCCTGTGGGCCTCCGCTCTACCGGGATGTGAATCCTTTCCTGCGGGAAACCCCCTCCCCTTTGATGTTAGCATGCAAAAAACAAATGGAATCCATAGTGCCAGTGGCGGCTGGTGAAATTTTAGGATGGGGGGTGCCAGACCCCGCCCTTCCTTTTTGACCCCTCCCACTTCTCATTAGCCCCACCCCTTATAATTTCTACCCCTTGTGTCAAGACTATACAGCCCAGCATCACCAGATAGGGTATACAGCATCACCAGATAGTGGTATACAAAGCACAAAGGAAGGCGCCTCTAAGTGCAATAGGCTTGATATGTTTAATGAATGACTAGATAAAAACACTCACAAAGTTAGAACAACAGTAGGCATATCGGATGATCATGTAACATAAGGATCGCTGTCACTCTCAGGAAATCCGGGAATAGATGAGCGGAAGCAGAATTCTCCTTTCGTTCGTCCACGCCGTACCTGGATGTAAGAGCCGGCTAGTACGGGGGACAGGAGCGAGGCTTGGAACGCGGCTGTGCGGAAGTCCTGGGGTGATGGCGTCATAAGTGTGACGCGTTTCGTAGGCCAGCAGGTCAGGTGGTATGCGTCCTGCGCCACTTCATCAGGCAAACAAAGGAAGATCAGCCTGCTGAATGTGCTCGTATGTACATTTAAATAGCTTGTAGGCGCCCTGTTCAGCCGGGTCGTGTCGGAGAATCTCATGTCTTCACATCGGCGTCCCCAGCTGCTCCAGCTAATGTACAGGGATCAAGGGCTCATTCAGAAGGTATCAGTCCCGTCCCTCCGGGCAGCGTGCCAGGGCTTGTCTACGGTGCCAAGCTGTCAACAATTCCAACTAGGGCTGTCTGAAAAAAATCCACACTGACCATCAGTCCCGGAGAGAACCCCGGACTCCGCTCCGATCCTCCACCGCTTCGTGATCCGGGTCCTTACTTGCGGGCTGCCCCTAGTACTTCCCTCTGGACTGGTTAATGTACCATTTCTTGCCTTTTTATTTGTGTGTATATGGTTTGAAGTTTTAAGTTCAATTAGTTATTTATCTCCATTATTGCACATTTAGCTTATTTATTGTATTACCATCCATACACACCCTATGTCCCTACCTCCTATGTTGTATGCCTCTACCCACTTGCGCACCATCACTTGTTTAAAGATAGTGGTATACAGCATCACCAGATAGGAGTATACAGAGTCACCATATAGCAGTATACGGAGTCACCAGATAGGGGTATACAGAATCACCATATAGCAGTATACAGAGCCCCAGATAGCAG
The DNA here is from genome assembly GCA_018402905.1 of Glandirana rugosa. NCBI lineage: Eukaryota > Metazoa > Chordata > Amphibia > Anura > Ranidae > Glandirana > Glandirana rugosa. The sequence goes on along the minus strand of BLSH010085819.1, from coordinate 155,732 downwards.
TATACAGAGTCACCATATAGCAGTATACAGAGCCCCAGATAGCCGTATAAAGAGTCCCAGATAGCAGTATACAGAGTCCCAGATAAGGGTATACAGAGTCCTGATAGGGTATACAGGGTCCCAGATAGGGTATGCAGGGTCCCAGATAGGGTATACAGTTACCAGATATGGGGTATACAGGGTCCCAGATAGGGGTATACAGTCACCAGATAGGAGTGTACAGGGTCCCAGATAGGGGTATACAAAGTCCCAGATAGGGCATACAGGGTCCCAGATAGGGTATACAGTCACCAGATAGGGTATACAGGATCCCAGATAGGGTATACAGAGCCCCAGACAGGTATATACAGAGTCACCAGATAGGGTATACAGGGTCCCAGGGTTCCCCCCCCCGAAGTCGGGACAAGTCCCGTACTTACCCCACCTAATAGGCAGGCTGGCAGTGTGCAGAGATCGGCTTGCAAAGAGCGGGCTGACAGTGTGCAGAGGCAGCGCTTGCGGAGAGCGGGCTGGAGCCTGGCTGGCAGTGGACTGTCCTCCTCTCTTTGTGGATAGTCTGTGGAAGTCCCGGCGGAGTGCTGTGCCTGCGTGAGTAATCACGCAGCCAGCATGTTTGCCATAGTTCCACCTCCGCCCACAGCATCCAATGACAGAGAGTCATTGGCTCTGATGGCTCAGGGGCAGCCAATCAGACTATGTGTGTGCGCCTGTTCAACGCACACACATAGTCTTTTATGACTGACCAATCGGCTCACTACTTGCTGTCAGCTGACAGCAAGGAGCGGAGGAAAAAAAAGAAGAAAAGTCAATATACCTCCTGCAGTGGGGCCAGGCTGACTTTATTTTTCCTTCTTGTCAGCGGTGGGGAGCCAGCGCCCAAGCGCCCCTTATACACCAGCCCCCGCTGAGTAGTGCAGTAACGTTTTAAAACTTATTTTATTCCTTGATACAGTGCACTTGCATGGTGTCCAAATGTACAAATAACTTTGTCCGAAGTTGCAAAAAAAAAACAAAGAAGAAAACCATGGTTTTTATTGCGTTCCACAGACCAGGGGAAGTGCAATGACGAACAGATGCTTCGCTTTACTAGTTTTCGTCAGATGCGGTGCCATGTTCCTGCACTTCCTACCTTTTATGTTATATCGTTGCTTAGCAACCCTGCTAAACTTGATCAGCGGCCATTTTGTCAGAGCTCATTGTGCTCCATATTCCCTTGGTTTAAGGTTAACAACCTGATTAAATAGATTTGTGAATTAGATGGTTAAATTTCATATGTATAATATAAGTGCAAAGCCAAGTTGATACCCTGAAATCTAAGACTTAGAAAAAAACGGAAATATACCAATAAATTAGGTCCGGCCGTGTCACTGTTGGCTGGGATTGCTATGAATTGGCATACCAGGGACACCCAGATACATATCAACACAAAAAACATGAAACATGATACAAGTGATAATCTGTCTAAAAAATATATATAAAAGATAGTAGGGATAGTTGCTACTGATTATACAAATACAAACTGAAAAGAAATAATAAAAAATATATAAAAAATAAAATGAAAATTATTTAATTTATTTTTTTCTTTTTTACTTTTTATTAAACACTATGAAAAATTATGTATATGTAATACATTTTTTATTTATGAATTTTAATTAAAACTTATATGTGAATTAAAGGGGAAGATACTGGGAAAAGTGTATGAACGTAGATGTTTGGACCATGGATATTGTGGCAAATGGGCCAATAATTGGTAATGAAGCAATTCAGATCAATATCTATGGTCATACCCTCAGGTTGTATTGTTTGCAATAAAAATTTCCATTTTGTTTCATTTTGTGAAATTTTTTTCTTCATGTCATCTTCTCTTCAATGTTCTTTGATTTGATCTATCCTGCAAAAGGACATTTTTGTTGGGTCTCTCTGATGGTATTCCTTAACCACTTCAACACTAGGCCTATTTTGTGGACTTGGTGTGTACAAGTTAAAACCATTTTTTTTGTTATAACATTACTTAAACCCCCCCAAACATTATATATTTTTTTACTAACACCGTAGAGAATAAAATGGCGGTCATTGCAAAATTTTACGTTGCACAGTATTTGCGCAGCGGTCTTACAAGCACGATTTTTTTAAAAAAAATTCAATTTTTTGAGTGAAAAAATAAGACAACAGTAAAGTTAGCCCAATTTTTTTCCATATTGTGAAAGATAATGTTATGCCGAGTAAATTGATACCCAACATGTCATGCTTTGAAATTGCGCCCCCGCTCGCAGAATGGTGACAAACTTTGCAACCTAAAAATCTCCATTGGCGACGTTTAAAGATTTCTACAGGTTACCAGTTTTGAGTTACAGAGGAGCTCTAGTACTAAAATTATTGCTCTCGCTCTAACGATCGTGGCGATGTGTGGTTTGAACACCATTTTCATATGCGGGCACAACTTACGTATGCATTCGCTTCTGCATTCGAGCACGCAAGGATGGGGCGCTTAAAATTTTTTTTTTCTTTTTTTTTTTCATTTTACACTGTTCTTTTTAAAAAAAATGATCACTTTTATTCCTATTACAAGAAATGTAAACATTCCTTGTAATAGAAAAAAGCATGCCAGGACCTCCTAAATATGAGATCTGGGGTCAAAAAGACCTCAGATCTCATATTTACAGTTAAATGCAAAAAAATAAAAATAAAAAAAAAGACAGTTCAAAAAAAAAGGGCCCTTTAAGACCGTTGGGCGGAAGCGACGTGTGACGCCGCTTCCACCCTGCAATGTTATGGAGCCGAGTGGGCGGCATCTTCCACTCACTCTGGTTCCTGTGCAGGGGGGAACGAACCTGATCATCCCCGCCGCTGCCGACGGTCCGGTAAGTGGCGGAGATTATAGAAAAGTGGTAGGGGGGGGCACTGCTCCCGCCACTGATAAAAGTGATCTTGCGGTGCATCCGCCACTAAGATCACTTTTATCTTGGAGAGAATCGCCTGCAGAAAAAAACGGTATCTGAATGATGCCTGTAACTGCAGGCACCATTCAGATATCTGCACTCAAACTCAAGAACGTCATATGACGCCCGGCGGTACAGAAGTGGTTAAAGTGCCAAGATACACTATGTTTGGTAGGACTATGAAACAGAAATGGATACCTTGCTTAAAGTAGAAAATACCTATGAGAAACTTAAAACCAATCCTAAGAAAGCATGTGAAAAGAAATTAAAGGCATTTGTGAAAAAGGGCAAAGATAAAGGAATTTTAAATAAAAAAGAAGCAAGATACTTAATACCTGAGGCAGCAAGGACACCTGTTATCTATTACATCCCAAAGATCCACAAGAACCAGGAAAACCCCCCGAGTAGAACAATAGTAAGTGGAATAGGATCTCTGTTCTCAAGACTGGGAGCATACATTGACCGATATCTCAAGCCACTAGTATCAAAAGGGAGGTCATACCTAAAAGATAGCAAACAACTGATATCTGAACTAAAGCACCTGGAGGTAGACCAGGACCTCTTAGTAACAGTCGACATTAACTCTTTGTACACCACAAAAGGATGGCATAAAAAGCACAGAATGGCCAGTACAAAAATTTACAGATCTGAAACAAGAACAAATAAATTACATCATTGAAGGAATGCAACTAGCCATGACCAACAATTATTTTTGGCAGTCACTATGTACAAACCAAAGGAGTGGCGATGGGCACAAAAAACGCCCCAAGTGTTGCCAATATACTTCTGAATCTTTGGGAGGAGGAACAGATGTACAGTATTGAGAGACCAAAATTAAAATATTACAAGAGGTATATTGATGACATTATTATGGTGTGGAGAGATACAGAAAGTTCACTACAAGAATTTCTGGAAGAAATCAACCAGAACGTCTACGGATTGACATTTACAGGCAATTGAAACATAGAAGAAATAAATTATTTAGACCTACATTTATATAAAAATATAAGAAGTCTACACACCAGAACATTCTTCAAAAAGACAGACCGTAATGGTTATATACTTACAAAAAGCTGCCACCATCGGAAATGGATAGAGAATGTCCCTAAGGGACAATTGATGTGGATATATAGGAACTGCAGTAACCCAAAAGACTATGAAAACCAAGCAGAAACTCTAATTTGTAGAAAAAGGATATAGAAGAGAGAAATTAATTTCACTCAAGGAGGATATCAAAAAACTAAACAGAAATGATATGTTGATTGACAAAGAAAAGAAGACAAACAAGAGAATGGAAATGGCTTTCGTCACAGGATACACAAGACAGTACAAACACATAGAAAGAATGGTCAAAAACCATTGGACAACCCTAAAGTCAGACAAAACATTAAAAACTATTCTTCCATCCAAACCGTGCTTATTTATAGAAGAGCGCCCAATTTGAGGAATAAACTGGTTCACAATGTACTAGACCCCCCCCCCCCCCCAAAACAACTAAAACTGTCAAACAAATTTAAGAGGTTTCTACAAGTGCAACAAGTGTCTTTCTTGCAGGAAAAGCAAAAAGACCAATAAAAATCTAAAATCTTTCATATCAAACGTTACAGGGAAAGAATATAGGATTAAGGAGTTAATTACATGTGAAAGTACCCGCATCACCTACCTACTGGAATGCCCATGCCGGCTCCAGTACGTAGGAAGGACCATCAGACCCTTATATGTCAGAATACGCGAACACATCAGTAACATTAAGAAAGGCTATACCAAACATAGAGTATCTAGGCACTTTAACCACTTCAGCCCCGGAAGGATTTCCCACTTTAGGACCAGAGCACTTTTTGCGATTCGGCACTGCGTCACTTTGACAATTGTGCGATCGTGCGACGTTGTTCCCAAAAAAAATGTGCGTCCTTTTTTTCCCCACAAATAGAGCTTTTTTTTGGTGGTATTCAATCACCTCTGCATCATTTCTGATTGCTGCTAAAAACAAAAGAAGAGCGACAATTTTGCAAAAAAACCCACATTTCTTACTTTTTGCTAAAATACAAATTAAAAAAAAAAAAAAAAAACATTTTTTTCCATCGGTTTTGGCCGATTTAGATTCTTCCTCATATTTTTGGTAAAAAAAAATCGCAATTGGCGTTTATTGATTGGTTTGCGCAAAAGTTGCCGAATTTACAGACGATAATTCATTTCTGGGGTTTTTATTTTTTACTAGTAATGGCGGCGAGCTGCGATTTTTAGCGGTACTGCGATATTGCAGCGTACATGTCGGACCATTTTGACACTTTTTTGGGACTATTGGCATTTATACAGCGATCAGTGCTATAAAAATGCACTGATTACTGTGTAAATGCCTTTGGCAGTGAAGGGGTTAACCTGGAGGGGGCGCTCTAAGGGTTAACTGTGTTCCCTGGGCATGTTCTAACTGTATGTGGGCTGCCCTGGCTGGGGAAAGGGGAGGATCACGGCTTCCATATAGAGGAAGCCTGTGATCACGGCCCTTCCCCCTCAATGAGAACGGAGATCCATGTTTACATACATGGACCTCCGTTCTCTCACTGTGGGGGGGGCCATCGGGGGTAGCCAGCGGCGATCGAGTCCGCCGTACCTGCTCCCTGGCCCCCCCGGACACAGTCCTCCGGCAGCGTGTGCGCGCTCACAGCACTAGTTATCTAGTTACCGCAGCCGCCGTCATATGACGGCGGTTTGCCATAACGAGCCACTTTGTCGCCGTCAGACTGCGGTCGGCAAGTGGTCAAGGAATACCATCAGAGAGACCAAACAAAAATGTCCTTTTGCGGGATAGATAAAATCAAAGGACATTGGAGAGGAGATGACATGAAGAAAAAAATTCACAAAATGAAAAAAAATGGATCTATTTATTGCAAACAATACAACCTTAGGGTATGACCATAGATATTGATCTGAATTGCTTCGTTACCAATTATTGACCCATGTGCCACAATATCCACACTTCATACACTTTTCCCAGTATCTCCCCCTTTAATTCGCATATACGTTTTAATAAAAATTATTTTAACATACAAATAATATATTTATTGCCTATACATAATTTTTCATAGTGTTTAATAAAAAGTAAAAAAGAAAAAAAAAAACATTTAAATAATTTTCATTTTATTTTTCGTATATTTTTTATTATTTCTTTTCAGTTTGTATTTGTATAATCAGTAGCAACTATCCATACCATCTTTTATATATATATATTTTTAGACAGATTATCACTTGTATCATGTTTCATGTTTTTTGTATTGATATGTATCTGGGTGTCCCGGCATGCCAATTCATAGTAATCCCAGACAACGGTGACACGGACGGACCTAATTTATTGGTATATTTCCGTTTTTTTCTAAGTCTTTAGATTTCAGGGTATCAACCTAGCTTTGCACTTATATTATACATATGAAATTCAACCATCTAATTCACATAGTTACATAGTTAGTCAGGTTTAAAAAAGACACAAGTCCATCCAGTTCAACCAAAAAAAAAAAAAAAGGTACATATATATACATATATATACATACAACCAAATAATCCCATATACAATCCTTCACCCACAGTTGATCCAGAGGAAGGCAAAAAACCCCAGCAAAGCATGGATCCAATTTGCGGGGGAAAAAATTCCTTCCTGATTCCCCGAGAGGCAATCGGATTCAACCTGGATCAACTTTACCTAAAGATGTTAGTACCCAGTTATATTATTTACATTAAGGAAAGAATCCAGGCCATTTTTAAAGCAATCAACCGTGCTGGCCAAAACCACCTCTGGGGGGAGTCTATTCCACATTTTCACAGCTCTTACTGTGAAGAAACCTTTCCGTATTTGTAGATGAAATCTTTTTTCCTCTAGACGTAAAGAGTGCCCCCTTGTCCTTTGTGATGACCAAATCTATTTAATCAGGTTGTTAACCTTAAACCAAGGGAATATGGAGCACAATGAGCTCTGACAAAATGGCCACCGATCAAGTTTAGCAGGCTTGCTAAGCAACAGTATAACATAAAAGGTAGGAAGTGCAGGAAGATGGCGCCGCTTCTGATGACGACGGTATGAGGAAACTAGTAAAGCGGAGCATCTGAGTGTCATTGCACTTCCTATAGTCCATGGAACGCAATAAAAACCACGGTTTTCTTCTTTGTTTTTTCTTTGCAACTTCGGACAATGTTATTTGTACATTTGGACACCATGCAAGTGCAATCAAGGAATAAAATACGTTTTAAAAGGTTAGTGCACTATGGATTCCATTTTTTTTTTGCATGCTAACATCGAAGGGGGGGAGGGTTCCCCCGGGAAAGGATTCACATCCCAGCAGAGCAGAGGCACACAGGAGGCACAACAACACCCCAGGTGAGGAACATCTCCTGAGACAAGGAAGGCCTCCAAAAAAAGACTCCAGCACAGCAGGGTTACTGTAAAGGTGCAACACCCCCCAGAGGGGACTGCTCTCTGGTAAGTGCATTTACCTTAGGGGAGCACGGGTTGCAACACCAGCATTTGTTTGATATCTTTAATGTTTTTTTAAGCATTAACAACAATCACTAAAAGAAGAAAAGAAGAAGACAATGGGTTTTATCAGTTGAACTGACATTTTATGAATGAACTGCGGATTTATAAAGCTTGTTTATGGACAGGGTTTATTTATTTTTTTCAAAATCACAGATTATTAAAGTTGTAATCATCAGTAGACTATTTTAGACACCTGTCATTTTTCATCACAATCCGTGTTCTATATGAACTTTAAGCATATAGATTTTCTTTTTTTGCACTAGGTGACTCTTATTGATTTTAAAAGTACAATACAATTTGAGATCACATATAGGACATACACATATATATTGAAGAATTAGTCATTTTTCCACCACAATCAGTTTTTGTATGAATTTTAAACATATAGGGGTTGATTTACTAAAGCTTGAAAGTGCAAAATTTGGTGCAGCTCCACACAGAAACCATCAGCTTCAAGGTTTTATTTCCAAAGCTTGATTGAACAAGCTGAGGTTAGAAGCTGATTGGCTAGCATGCACAGCTGCACTGTTTTTTGCACTCTCCAGCTTTAGTAAATCAACCGCATAGTGTTTCACATTTTCTTTTGGATGAAATGGAAGTGTTTTGTGCACAAGATTCACACAAGTATATGAATAACCCAGCTATGCACAGGGAGATGCAATCCCCTATGGGTATTAGGTTGGTAACCAATCAGGTGATCGTGGTGGTTAATATTTCCAGAGTTAAATTAGAAATATAGGTATAAAAAGGTGTAGTAACATATAATGACCAAGGGGGTGTAAGGTTCCCCAATATAAACACTTCTAAAAAATATACATTTAAATACAGTGTAAAGTGCTCTGTGCTGTAGTGTTCACACCAAACTCAAAATCATAATCCATAAATGTCCGTAAAAATGCAGTAAAAGCATGGATATTACAATACTAAAAAGTTCTTATAATATTCTTCCTTGTGAATCATACAAAATTCCAACATGTGCAAAGAGTGACTTTCTGTGCTGCTTGAGTGTCCACTGAGGTAGGAAAGGGGGTGATATCCACTCGTGCTCCCCCTGATGTGCCCTCACTTACCTGAATCTTCCCACCCCTGCAGGGGTACTACACCTCGGGTAAATGGGGTCTTTAGGTTCTGCACCTGCTCCTTTTCCTCAGTCAAGATGTTAGGGTCCACACTGCTCCTACGCTCCTTATTCCAATATGGCATCAGGGTCCTATTCCATCCGTTCCTGCATTCCTTGTTACAATGTAACATAAGGGTCTTTTTCCATCCACCTATATTCACCGTCTTTCACCAGCCCATGGATTCCGTGCGGTGTGTAAGAAAACAGAGGATCCTCGATAGTGTAGTAAAATCGGGGTATATTTATTAAAACAAATGCTAAAAACAAAAACTGTCCGGTAGCCAGAGCTAGCAGTAACCCCCTGCTTGAGGAAGGTTGGATCTCCTTCCTCCCAGCGCGCTCTGCGTTCCATGCTATGGAACCAACAAAACCGGAAATGACGCTGTACGTTCGGCCACGCCTTATGCGTTTTGTCACATGACGTCGTCTGAGGCAGTGGCCATTTTGGTACACCTCGTACCTTAAGTACGTATTCATATGAGCGGAGTTCCCAAGAAATCAGAGGGACAATTAAAAAGGGCTGTTTTGCAAGAGGAGACTTAGGTGTTAAACGTTCTATGGATAGATGTTTATAATATCGAGAGATGTTTACATTAACAGGAGATGAGTTTATGATGTGCCGCCATAAAAACATAAAAACGTACGGGAAAGGCAATTAAAGGGAGAATTAGGTGCTAATGTTCTATGGATAGATGTTTATAATATCGGGAGACGTTTATACTATCAGGAGATAAGTTTGTGATGTACCACTATAAAACCATAGGGGAATGAACGGGATTGTAGAATCCCCCACTAGTTAGCAAACACTTCATAACAGATGTCACCATGGAAGGGATCCAACCTTCAGATACAGTATTACCTTATAAATATGGAAATTTGATGTAACATCAATACTACCCCCCAAATGGATCGCTATATTTACTTGTAATAATCCCCAACAGTACGTAACCTTAGTCTAAACACATTTTTCAGTTTACATATACATAGATTATAATGTCCAAATTACAAGTATCAAAGACCCCTAAATGCTTTTTATACATAAATGTTGTGTATCAACAAGAGATGAGCCGTGGGTGAAAAAAGGGTTTGCATGGGGGTCCCCTCAGTGGTGAAAGGTGATATTGCATCACAGTCATCCCGAGCGGGACGCAACATCTCCAGTACAAACCCAGCTACTACCTAGTAAAGGTTGTTCGAATTTACATTATCTAAAACTTGTAAAAGTGAATATATAAGAACAGGTTATATGTCTGTTCTATTCATTGTTTAATCTAAGGTGCAAGAGTGGTCATAAAACATTTGACGGACCAACCTTTCTAAAACGGTCTGGTATTGGGAAATATAAAAAATAAAAAAAATATAAAAACAAATAAGATGGTATATGGAATTTAGAGGTACTGGGTGAGATGGCAACGATTCTAGCGCAGGGAGTAATCATCATAGGAGGAATTCTATTTCTAATCCTAATCTATTTCCTGGTCTCAAAGTTAGGTGTAGTAGAAGATGTTATGTGTTATCCTATTAGTGTTGTGCAGTAGACATCAGATTTGTGAGTTAAAAATTGGACATTAAAAATTGGAGTTAAAAATTGGAAATAAAACAGTTCAGATCTATGTCTTCATTAAGCCCTTTGGGCCTTAGACTGTCCAGGAGGTATACCCACCGCGTTTCGTTCTGTGAAACTTCTATTTTCTTGTTACTTCCTCTCCAGTTATCTTTGATTCTGTCTATCCCATAGAAGATTATTTTTTTGGGGTCCCTTTGGTGCATTTCATCAAAATGTCTGGATAGGTTATGCTTTGGAAACCCCTTCCTAATGTTCCCCAATGCTCTGCTATTCTCTTATGCAGTGGTCTCGTGGTCCTACCCACATATTGGAGGCGACAGGGGCATTCTAGCACGTAGGTCACATGTGTGCTATTGCATGTGTTTAGTTTCTCAATCTGGTATTCTTTGTTATTGGTTTTAGACCTGAACTTCTCTCTTTTCCTCGGTTGGTTCTTGCTCATCTTACATGGGAGGCATTTTAGGCACTGGTAGAAGCCCTTCATATTAGCCAATAGTTGTATCTCACCAGGTGGATTGATAACGTTATGCACCAGGCAGTCCCTTAAGTTGCGGGCTCTCCTATAAACAAAGGAAGGTTTCTTAGGTATCAAGTTTGCCAGTATCCCATCCGTTTTCAAAATGGGCCAATATTTCCCCAGGATCTTCTCAACCTTCTTGTACTGTTTGTTATACCCTGTGATAAATGTAATCTCCTCCTTTCTCTTCTTTGTTGTTCCTTTTCCTTGGAGTATCTCATTCCTGGGCATTTTTCTAATTTCTTCCTTAATTTTGGTCACGTCCTTTCTAAGGTAGCCCTTCTGCTCAAACCTTCTGATCAGAACTTCTGATTGCTCTTCAAAATCTTCCAAATTGTGACAATTCCTCCTTATACGCAATAGCTGCCCCTTAGGAATATTCCGTTTCCACTTAGGGTGGTGGCAACTGGAGATGGGGATATATCCGTTCCTGTCGGTTGCCTTAAAGTAGGTTTTTGTTTGTAATTTGTCACCTGATTTAAATATGTGTAGGTCGAGGTAGTTGATTTCTTCCATATTCCATTCGCCTGTGAACTTTATTCCATAGATGTTATTATTCATTTCCTCCAAAAATTGTTGTAGTGTTTCTGTGGTGCCTTCCCAAACTATAATAACGTCATCGATATATCTGCGGTAGAATTTTAACTCAGGTCTTTTCCGGTTGTAAATGTATTTTTCCTCACACATGTCCATAAATAGGTTAGCGACACTAGGGGCGTACCTAGCGCCCATTGCTACGCCTTTCTCGTGCATATAATATTGTTGATTATACCAGAAAAAGTTGTTCCCCATAGCTAATTGCAATCCCTCCAAAATGTAATTGATTTGTTCCTGTTTGAGTTTTGAATTGTTGTGCAGGGCCTTTTCCAACCCACGTAAGCCATCCTTCTGTATTATGTTGGTATAGAGAGAATTGACATCAACTGTTGCCAGGATACAATTTTCCATATGTTCTAATTTCTCCAATTCTAGAATCAGCTGTGTGCTATCCCGTAAGTATGACCTTCCTTCTCTCACCAGGGGTTTGAGAAATTGGTCTAGGTACTTCCCCAACCTAGAGAAGAGCGAATTAATCCCACTGATGATGGGTCTCCCTGGGGGTTTGGTTAAACTTTTGTGGATCTTAGGAAGATAGTACATGACTGGGGTCTTCACTGAATCCGGTAGTAGATACCTTGCCTCCTTCTTATTCAATATCCCTATTACCTTCCCCTTCTTGATGAAGGATTTCAGTTTTTTCTCTAGATCTTTCCTAGGGTTCTTCTTTAATTTTCTGTACGTATTTTCTATGCCCAAAAGATTCTCCATTTCCTCCTCGTAATCACGTTTGTTTAGGATTACCAGGCCGCCTCCCTTATCTGCTGGCCTTATTACCACATTTTTCTTATCTCCCAGATTCTTAATCGTTTTCCATGTATTTCCCGTCTTTGGTTTCCTAGTTTTCAATGATCTAAATTCCTTCTCCACCATTTTTTTAAAAGCTCCTATGCACTCATTGCCCGGCACTTTAGGGTTAAAAGTAGAATTATTCTTAAGGGAGGTGTGTTCAAATCCTGTCTTCTCTTGATTATCTGTCATTCTGTTCAAGGCGAAGTACTTCTTCAATGTTCAGTTTTCTAATAAATCTTTGAAGATCAATGTATAGCTCAAAATCATTCAAATTCCTCTCCGGGGCGTATTTCAGTCCTAGGTCTAAGATCCTTATTTCCTCTTTGGTAAATGTGACATCGCTCAGATTAAAAATGCCTTCTCCTAGTGTTGTCTCCTTCTTTTTCTTCCTACCTCCTCTTGTTCCTCTCTTCCGTTGTTTCTTTCCCCATTCCCCTCTGGTCCTGGTTCCTCCTGGTGTCCTTCTCTCCTCACATAATTTCTCTGTCCCTGTATGGGTCCATAACTTCCTGTAACAAGGAACGCAGGAACGGATGGAATAGGACCCGGATGCCATATTGTAACAAGGAGCGTAGGAGCAGTGTGGACCCTAACATCTTCACTGAGGAAAAGGAGCAGGTGCAGAACCTAAAGACCCCATTTACCCGAGGCGTAGTACCCCTGCAGGGGTGGGAAGATTCAGGTAGTGAGGGCACATCAGGGGGAGCACGAGTGGATATCACCCCCTTTCCTACTTCAGTGGACACTCAAGCAGCACAGAAAGTCACTCTTTGCACATATTGGAATTTTGTATGATTCACAAGGAAGAATATTATAAGAACTTTTTAGTATTGTAATATCCATGCTTTTACTGCATTTTTACATTTACGGATTATGATTTTGAGTTTGGTGTGAACACTACAGCACAGAGCACTTTACACTGTATTTAAATGTATATTTTTTAGAAGTCTTTATATTGGGGAACCTTACACCCCCTTGGTCTTTATATGTTACTACACCTTTTTATTCCTATATTACTAATTTAACTCTGGAAATATTAACCACCACGATCACCTGCTTGGTTACCAACCTAATACCCATAGGGCAGTGGTGTCAAACTCAATTTCATTGTGGGCCACATCAGCTTCATGATTGCCCATAAAAGGGCCGGTTGTATCTTTAAGACTATATGTCCAGAGCATCCCCCTCACTTACATTAGATGTCAAGAGTCACCCCCCCCCCCCCATACTGCTGCTGGGAAGAAGCTGGATGCATTGCTGGAAAGCAGAAAGTACAGGGTCTGGAGGGTCAGAGGTGGGCTGGAGCTCCCCTGCACCTGCAGGAGAGGTGCGAGGGCCACATGAATTGGTCTGGAGGGCCGGATTCGGCCCGCGGGCCTTGTGTTTGACACCTGTGCCATAGGGGATTGCATCTCCCTGTGCATAGCTGGGTTATTCATATAGTAGTCGTTTTAAGTTTATTAACTTCTGATATACCTTATCACAGACAGCGCCATTCCTGTTTACATTTACACAGAATTTCCTTCCCTCTAAGGAGGGATTCCCTGGAAGGCAGCAGTCTTACATTTATATTGATTGATCCTAGCGCGGGAAGATACCCATATATATTGTAAGATTCACACAAGGTCACTTTATTAGTGGATTTATTGATGTTTTTTAGAATTCAAAACCACATATATACACCCATTTATTTATTTTATAAGTAATCAAAGACCAGCACTCCATTAACACATTAAGAGCAGCGCCACGCCCACTCCTTCCTTTCTTTGCTCAATTTAACACCTCTAGCCCTTAGGACTAGGGGGTCCAGTGGAGGCAGCAGCTCAGAGAAAAATAAATGAATAAACACCGTCCTTTGCACGGAACATCCCCAACCAAGTAGTAACCTCCAAATATCCCCCAACAGAAATTCTCCTCCCACCCAATCCCCAAAAAGAACAAATCCTCTTCCACCCAATCTCCCCTCCCAGCAAAAATCCTTCTTCCCACCCCAAATGCGTCATCCCAGCACAAATTCCCCCCTCCCAGCACATATCCTTTACCAATCCCCAAATCCCCCTTTGTGTAAATCCCCCCCCGGGGAAATCTGCCCAGTGTAATACCCTGCAATGGGAGGTGAATTAGCGGAGGCAGGTGCAGGAACTTGTTACATCACTGGGCTCTGGGACTTCAGACTAGTTTTGCAGAATGCCAGGAATGAGGCCTTGGGCAGTGCCTGAATAGTCAGTCTGCCCCTGCCCCCAGCCTGTCCTGATCACCTCCCCCCAGTATAATTGTCTAATGAGTGATCCCATTAAACCCATTATCATCATGGTGGGCAGGTAAATCAGTTGGTGTGTGTACTCATTGGTTTTGCCCCCCTGCATGGAGCAGCTCCTGGTCCTTCCCCATTCTCAGTGCTTTCCCCCGCTGGGAGAGGACAATCCTGAGCACTGGAGAGGAAGGGCATATCCTGGCAAAACTCCATTGGTGTCACGTACCTGATCCGAGGCTGAGATGCCGAGAGAGGCTCCCCTTGCAGCTAAACGCAGCATACCTCTGGGGTTGAGACAGAAGGTACAGTGCATAAAGAAGCATGGGTCACAAGAGGAGATGGATGAAGTGTGCAGGGTGGCTTGTAGACTAGAAGAAACAGCAAGACCCCGATAGCCGGTGGAGGCTAGGCAGTGGCCCACTTCTGGAGCAGGACTGGAATCAGCTTTAGCGGGAGGTCAGTTCGACCAATCTGGATGAGCAGGATGCTGAGCAGGAACAGTCCCAAATACTGGCTGCCAATTAGGTGCAGGCAAGAAGGAGAAGGCAGGTCCATAAGCCAGGCTGGGGGTCAAACACCAGGAATCAGGTAGGTAGCAAAGTCCGTTAGGCAAGCCAATGGTCATAAACCGGGAATCAGGCAGAGAGGAGTCCAGGAGCAAGCCGAAGGTCAACACAGGAGAGAGCCAAGGGGAAGTCCAAGAGCCAAGCCGGGTCACAACAGGAGTCAAGTAGAATAACAGGAATGCAGGTTCAGGAACTCAGGAGAGCTGAAGACAATCCAGCAATGAAGAGGCAAAATTAGCAGCTTTTTATAGGACCTCAAGGGATCCTATTGGATGCTACGTGCGTGTCCATTGCGCATGCATGTGTGCCATCTCGACCCGTTGCGTGCATGCATGCGCACATGCGAACTCCTTCCATACGTTCGTATCAGGACGCGCTGACACGTTCCCACCGGGATGCGCTGACACGCTAGTACCGGGATGCGCTGCTCGTGACAGTGCCCCCCCAAGGGGCAACCTCCGGGTGCCCAAACTAGTTGTCTTCTCTGGATGGTTCCTATGGAAGGCCTGCATCAACCGCGGGGCATGTATATTACCAGAAGGTTCCCAAGAATTGTCTTCTGGGGGATACCCCTTCCATTTAATGAGGTACTGAATTTGTCTACCCCTCTTCCTACAGTCCAAGATGGCTTCGACCTCAAATTCCGATTCTCCTTCTACCAATACAAAACCAGATGAGGCTGCTCATCTCTTCCCGAGAAGGGACTGGGAATCACTGGTTTCAGCAGAGAGGCATGTAAAACTGGATGAAACTTATAGGAATTAGGCAATGCAAGTTCAAAGGCCACTGGGTTGATAATCCTTCTTACTTCAAAAGGCCCAATGAATTTGGGCCCTAGTTTTCGTGAGGGACATGTTAGCCAGAGGTTCATGGTTGATAACCACACTTTATCCCCTACCTTGAACGCAGGGTTGTCTCTTTTTCCCTTGTCATTGTTCTTCTTGTACAGATTCTGGGCTTGTTGCATGGCCTCCTGAACCTGGCGATAATTGGTCTGGATGAATCCAATACGGTCTTGTACTGCAGGCACTGATGCTTCAGGAATTACGCTAGGCAAAAAGGAAGGGTGAAACCCATAATTGGCCCAGAACGAAGACTGGTTAGTGGCTGCATGTACAGAGTTGTTATACGCAAATTCTGCACAAGGAAGTAGCGAGACCCAATCACCCTGAGAAAAGGTACAGAAACAACAAAGATATTGTTCCAAGGGTTGGTTCTCTCCGTCTGGCCGTTGCTCTGTGGATGGTAAGCAGAGGAGAGGCACACTTCAATGGACAAGGTTTTGCATAAGTCCTTCCAGAATCTGGAGTTGAATTGGACACAATGTTATCGGGTATTCCATGGAGTCTGATGATTTCTTTAATGAAGATGTTAGCTGTGTCCAAAGCAGATAGTGTGCCAAGCATGGGCAGGAAGTGTGCCATCTTTGAGAGACGATCCACCACTACCAAAATGGTAGTGAACCCTTCCGAGGGAGGTAAGTCCACGTTTAAGTCCATGGAGATCTCTTTCCAAGTTTGGTCTGGAATAGGCAGTGGTCTTCACAAACCCCAGGACTTGGAGTTAGAACCCTGGTTCTGCCGACACACAGTACAAGAGTTGATGTAAGTTTTACAGTTTTGCCTCATTTTAGGCCACCAAAAGGAACGTTGTACCAGCTCAAGGTTCTTGTGTACCAAAGTGGCCTGCCAGCTTGTGGTCATGAAAGGTACGAAGGACTTGCAGTCTGAATTGCTGGGGAACAAAGATCTTATCCTGGGACCATAGTAGCCCTTCCTGTCTCCTTAAAGATGACATTTCTGGTTCTGTGCATTGATTGAAGGCTTGCTTGATGGCTGTTTTTAGATCAGGTTGAATGAGCAGGAAGGTTTGTGCCGACAAGATTGTTCCGAGTTCTGTAACTTCGGGGGTTTCTGGAAACATTCTGGACAGGGCTTCAGCTTTGCCATTCTTTGATCCTGGTCTGTAGGAAATGTGAAAGTTGAACCTTGAGAAAAATAGCACCCAACGGGCTTTTTGGGGCCTCAATCGCTTGGCTGTCCTGAGGTACTCCAGTTTCTTATGATCTGTGAAGATGATGGGATTATTGGCCCCTTCCAGCAAGTACCTCCATTCTTCCAGAGCAAACTTAATAGCTAATAACTCCCAATTTCCAACATTGTAGTTTTTCTCAGAGGACCTCAGTTTATGGGATGCAAAGGTTATAGGATGAAGAAGGGCCTTTGGTCCCTGGCGCTGAGACAAAACTGCACCTGTTGCTATTTCAGAAGTGTCAACCTCTAGTACAAAGGGGAGTGCAGGATCTGGGTGTTGTAGTATAGGTGCCACGATGAACAAGCCCTTGAGTTTGTCAAAAGTGTTCTGGGAGTCTGGAGACCACTGGAACCATCCTTGCTTATGTGTCAATTGTGTGATTGGCGCAATGATGGCCGAAAAACCCTTCACAACTCGCCGGTAGAAGTTGGCGAAGCCGATGAATCTCTGGACTCCTTTTTTGTCAGATGGAGCTGGCCATTCCAGGATTGCTTTCACCTTTTGAGGGTCCATTGCTATACCTCTGGTGGAAATCACAAAGCCCAGGAACTGTATGGTGGTCTTTTCAAAATCGCATTTCTCTATCTCAAATCCTGCTGCTCTTCACGCAAAGACTCCTGCAAAAAGTCTTTCATCGACTCCTTGATTACTAACGGACAATACTCCATGTCAGACATCTATTCTAACCTCATCATGCACCAGGCCTTCAAATACTCCCTTGTCCCTTTCCAGGCTTGGGCACAGATTCTTGACCACCCGAGGCTCCCTCCCAAATCCTGGCAGGCTATCAAACTATCCGGAGACTAATAATTTTCGAGAAGTGGCAAGAGACCCAATTCAAAATAGCCCACCGTGCCTACTTCCCTTTCTACCGCAGCACAGCAGACCCAAAGCAGCTCACTTGTCCCTGGTGCTCACACGCAAGACCTACTCTTTACCACAGACTATGGACCTGCCAGAAAGTGTCTGCCTTTTGGGATAAAATAAAGGGATATATAGATTCAGTATGCTGTGTTGATCTTCCCAAGCACCCTATGCTGTATCTCTTCAGTGCTTTCCCGTCACAAACCTCACCGCAGGAACAGGCAATAAATCCTCTCCCTCATTGGGTCCACATTTGTCTTCTGGCTGCCCGGAGGACCATATTCCTCTTCTGGATACAAACAGATTCGCCTCACATAGCCAAAGTGAAACAATCTTTAAAAAGCCTCTTTCTTCTGGAAAAACTGGACATCATCTCGCAAGACTGCAAACCCACAAAACATTTCTTTACTAGGTGGCGGAAGTTCATTGAGTACTCTTTCAACCAGATTGAGATCTCACACCACATGCTCCCCTTCAGTTTATCCAAATGGTACCTTAAAGATGATTTGACCAATACCTTAGGCAAACTGAAAGTTGACGGCCCCCTGTCAGCAATCTTATCTCCTTGCCCCCTTGGCATTCCTAGTAGCTCACCAGCCCTTGACCCATCCTCATCTACATCCATATCTCCATTTTAGTCTACATTCACATGTCTGTATTTTTCCCCCCTAGCGACTAGGTTGTACCCAACGCTGCTTCCACTCCTCAGGCTTTATCAACACGTTTGGAACAAGGCTTTGGTTGTTATACCGCATGGTTTCCTCAGGCCATTCTAGCTTTAGTCATGTCTTTTATTTCTTCAACTATATCCGTAGTTCACTTTTTTTGCTGTGATACATTGCATATTGTACTATGCTTGCATTTAACAACTTCTGATATAGTACACTGGCTTATGATCAATTGTACTTTGTTGCAATTCTCAAGAAAGCCTTTGAAAAACTAAAAAAAAAAAAAAATCGCATTTCTCCGCCTTAACATATAGTCCATGCTTTCTGAGAGTAGTGAGAACTCTTTTCACATGGGTGCGATGCAGTTCCAACGTGGCGGAGAAAATTAGAATATCGTTCAGATACACGATTACAAAATGATCCAGAAATTATCGGAAAATATCGTTCACCAGGTGTTGGAAGGTGGTCGGTTCATAACCCAAAAGGCATGACCAGATACTCACAGTGTCCAAATCGGGTTCTGAAAGCATTCTTCCATTCATCACCTTCTGATGAGGTTGTATGCTCCCCTTAGATCCAACTTAGTAAAAATTTGGGCAGTTCGGAGGCATTGGAAGAGCTTGGGGATCAGAGATAGAGGATAACGATTCTTAATTGTAATTTTGTTCAAGTCTCTATAGTCCACACAGGGTCTGAGGGTTCCATCTTTCTTTTCTACAAAGAAGATGCCTGCTCCAGCAGGAGAAGAAGATGGAGGGATGAACCCTTTTTTCAGGTTCTCGTCTATGTAGATCCGTAAGGCCTCTAGTTCATTTTCAGGCAAGGGGAATATCCGGCCAAAAGGGATCTCTGCTCCAGGCAACAATTCAATTGGGCAATCGTATGGCCTATGCGGAGGTGATGTATCGGCCCCCTCCTTGTCAAACACATACAAGAATTCCAGTTAAACTGAAGGAACGGTTGAGTGTTCACCGAGTTAAGACTGTAGAGCTAGACAGGTCACGGGTCTGTTCATTGGAGTCAAAAAATGCTGAGAACAGTAGTCTGAGGAGAAAATTATTTCCTTATTACTCCAATTTACTTGGGGATTGTGGGCTTGTAACCACAGAAGTCCCAGAATGACAGGAAATATGGGGGAGCAAATTAAGTCAAAATGGAGGTACTCCCGATGACCAGAGTCTGTGGTGGTAAGAATAGGCGGGGTTTCCTGCGTAATCGGCCCTGAGCAGGGTAGAGAGCCATCGGCCAGATGTATCTGCAGGCTGTTCTTATTCTGGAGGGGTAAACAAAGTCTCTTGGCCAGGGCCCCATCCAGAAAGCAACTGCAGGCTCCGGAATCAATTATTGCTAGCAGCCGGACCTCCTCTCCCACCACCTGTAGGGAGACAGGGAGAACAATGTGAGAAATGGAGGGACCAGCAACTTGAAAGTTCACAGCAGGGAAGGGCCGAGACTTACTAGGTTGAATGGGACAGTTGTGGAGATAATGGCCGGTTCACTGCAGTACAGGCACAAGTTGAACTGTCGCCGGCGTTGTCTTTCGTCCACAGAGAGAGGGGCCCAGACCAGTCCTAGCTGCATAGGTTCTCCTGGTGGCGAACTGGTAGATGGAGTAGGAGGTGAAGCGTGAGCTGATGGGATTCTGGGCAGCATCCAGGTAGGTGGAGAGGCTCGTAGGAGTTCTGACCACCACTCCCGCAGACGTCTGCCCAGCTTAACGGCTAACTGGATTAAGCCTTCCAGGGTAGCGGGTGATTCTACTTGGGCCAGTTCATCTGTAAGAGTCTCTGATAAGCCTAGGCGATACTGGTACTTGAGGGCAGCCTCGTTCCAGTCAGTATCAGCAGCCCATTTCTGGAAGTCAATGGTATAATCCTCCACTGGACGCTTCCCCTGGAGGAGGTTATGCAAGGTAGCTTCAGCTGTGGCAGAACGTTGGGGGTCATCATAGAATTGACTCATGGCTTCAAAGAAGGCATCCACCGAGTTGAGTAGCGTACTCTTTTGCTCTAGCAGGTGATGGGCCCAGGCCTGGGGTTCATCAATAAGCAAGGACATGATGAATCCCACTTTCACAGTCTCTGCGGCAAAGGTTCTGGGCTGGAGGGCTAGATACAACAAGCTGGTGTTCTTGAAGGCTTTGAATTTCTTGCGATCCCCAGCGAAGCATTCAGGCGTAGGCACTCTGGGCTCTGGAGGTGGAAACATAATGGCCAGAGTGGAAGTGGTCCGATCGGGAGCTAAAGAGGCGCTTGCTGAACTGGTGGATGGTGACCCAACAACTGTAGGAGTGGAGGATACCGAAAGGTGTTGTAGGCGACCCTCTAGTTGGAAGTATCCTTCCTGAAGTCTCTGGACGGCCTGTATTCAAGTAGAATAACAGGAATGCAGGTTCAGGAACTCAGGATAGCTGAAGACGATCCAGAAATTAAGAGGCAAAATGAGCAGCTTTTTATAGGACGTATGCACATGCACCGTTTCGTCCCGTTACATGTGCGCATGTACACATGCAAACTCCTTCCGTACGTTCGTACCGTAATGCACTGACACTTTCGTACCGGGATGCGCTGACACGTTTGTACCGGGATGCGCTGACACGTTCATACCGGGATGTGCTGCTCATGACAATTGGGCTCACATCCCCAGCATTCTTTCCTGGAGAGGAGGATAAGGATGGGGAGATGGAGTCAGATGTGCTGCTGGGGGGAGAACACACATCCAGCTGGGAGGAGCCAGGAACAACTGGGAGAGACCACCATCTTCAGGAGCCAAACTGATCGGAGCTGGGGCGTGGTGCCAGGTCTGAGCCTGGGGGAGGAGCACTGGGAATAGGATTACAATGAGTGGCCAGGGGGAGAGGGAAGAATAATAGAGGGATTGTCCCTCCCACTGGTCTCCTGAGCCTGCCTCTCTCTGAGCCGTATGATTGGCTGTACTGACTGCAAGGTGCACACTGCGAACACACTGATGTTTATAATCCGATATACAGTACCTCACAAAAGTTAGTAAACCCCTCACATTTTTGTAAATATTTTATTATATCTTTTCATGTGACAACACTGAGGAAATTACACTTTGCTACAATGTAAAGTAGTGAGTGTACAGCTTGTATAACAGTGTAAATTTGCTGTCCCCTCAAAATAACTCAACACACAGCCATTACTGTCTAAACTGCTGGCAACAAAAGTGAGTACACCCCTGAGTGAAAATGTCCAAATTGGGCCCAAAGTGTCAATATTTTGTGTGGCCACCATTATTTTCCAGTACTGCCTTAACCCTCTTGGGCATGGAATTCACCAGAGCTTCGCAGGTTGCCACTGGAATCCTCTTCCACTCCTCCATGATGACATCACAGAGCTGGTGGATGTTAGAGACCTCCTCCACCTTCCATTTGAAGATGCCCCACATATAAGGTTTAGGTCTGGACACATGCTTGTCCAGTCCATCACCTTTACCGTCAGCTTCCTTAGCAAGGCAGCGGTTGTCTTGGAGGTGTGTTTGGGGTCAATATCATGTTGGAATACTGCCCAGTCTCCGAAAGGAAGGGATCATGCTCTGCTTCAGTATGTCGCAGTACATGTTGGCATTCATGGTTCCCTCAATAAACTGTAGCACCCCAGTGCTGGCAGCATTCATGCAGCCCCAGACCATTACACTCCCACCACCATGCTTGACTATAGGCAAGACTCACTTGTCTTTGTACTCTTCAGTTCTCACCTGGTTGCCGCCACACACGCTTGACACCATCTGAACCAAATACGTTTATCTTGGTCTCATCAGACCACAGGACATGGTTCCAGTAATTGTACTATGTCTGCAGACTCTGACCATCTCCTGTACTATGTCTGCAGTCTCTGACCCTCTCCTGTATCATGTCTGCAGTCTCTGACCATCTCCTGTACTATGTCTGCAATCTCTGACCATCTCCTCTGGTAAGTCTGTAGTCTCTGACCATCTCTTGTACGCCAGCAGTCTCTGACCATCTCACATAGTATGTCTGGCAGTAAATGATATGCACAACCCTTTGGTGTGTCAGGGGCTGCAGTTGAGGCCCCGAAAACCTCATCGGTTGGCCATTACTGGGATGCAATCTCAAACCAAGCTATACATTCACACAATAAATGGAGTGTGTGAGAGTCAGAACAAGCTGTTCTGGTTTAAAGTAGACCTTTCACAATGAAGGCCTCTTTCACACACACTGCAGTCCCAACTTCCATAGCTGTGTGTACTCTGCTCATTGCTAATAACACGTTCTAGGAGTTTTCTATCTATCGGTGAGTCCCCCACCTCCCCAGTCCATGGTGTGCAGGCAGTGAGATGATGTGCTGTAACCTCCAGCAACCAATCAGTGAGCAGTCATGATGTGAATGGGGGGGCAAGAAAATGTTTGCCCAGGGTCCAATCAATATTAAAGGTGGCCCTGGTCCTGCACCACAATCAAATTGTACTGCCCTTGCAATCTACAGCGGGTGTCAGTGAAATCTTAAGGACAACCCAAATGCTCTGTGCAATGGTTTTGCATAGAGTGACCCTGATCCTCCTCTTCTCTTTGTGCCACAATAGAAACCTGCTTTCTATGGGGCACACAGTGCATGCTCGCTCCTGTGCTGTGTGGGTCTAAGGGGCCATGCTCCATAGACCCACACAGTGCTGCATGGTCCCCCCCGCTTCACCACTTGGTACCTTCTGCTGACCCCCCCCCCAGGACAAAAAACTATCTACGGCCCTGCACATGGGCTGCACAGATGTGATAGGGAGGAAATGCTCAGAATAGAAACTCACTGAAGACTGAGCATTTTCCAAAGATGCCACCACAGCTGCAAAATCCCTAGATGAATTGGGGACATGAACAGAGGGTGGTGATAGATAACAGCAGGATCAACCAGTTTTTTTGCAGAATACAGAAAACGAATTTCAAAGTGACTGAGTGAGTATGAACAGCATGTAATACAGCTTTTTACGATGTGGGTTTAGTGCCACTTTATTGATGTAGGTAGGACTCCTGTCCATAGATGATAAATTTGAAAACTTTTTGCACCCTTTGACAAAAAGTCTGAATTTTCACATCGGCAGTAATGCTGTTTAATTTGCTAAGGCTGCACATTTTGGGGAAAGTAGTATGAGTGACATAGTTGATTGAACAAATCATGAAGTTACCACTGTTTTCCAAAGTTAACATGCTTGGAGAGGTTCCAAAGATCGCGTTAGAAAGTTCATACCTCATTATCGTTCCGTTTATATATTTTTACAGCCGCAAAGGATGTGTTTGGTGTAAATCACGTGGGGATGTGAGTAGGCAAGACATGGCTTATGTCAAATGAATGTCATCAAGGTATACTGAGGTTTAAGCATATTTTGGCCTTATTTTGTTTTTCAAGAATGGAAATATAGTTGCAAAGCACTTTGTGATTATTTTTGTCAAGCTAATCGTGGTACATTTTTGGCCTTCTGTTTTTCACAAATGATAAATAGATCCAGTCATCAGCATATATTTGTAATAATCTGTAATAACTGAAATTTCTATTATTGAATTGTTTCTGACTATTTCTCTTTAATGCATCTCCCAGCAAACACAGATTCAATTCAGCTATACACTTGCATGTGAGCAACAATTTTGCAATCCATTTTCAAGTCTGAATTCCAGCTAACCATTTATCTCCCATCTTACCCATGCCGATTAGCACCAATGCTTTTTTAACTGCTACTAGCTTTTGCTCCTATTCTCCTTATAGAAATTTCTAAGGCCTGCTTCACACCTATTTTTGGTGCTTTTTACAGAAACGTCCTACAGGTCATTTAACATAGTTTCCTAATAATGTTGCCAATATATCCCTATTTTACTTTTCTTTGCATGTTTAGGTGTTGGGGGTTACTTTTGTTTTGACACTTACAGTCGTGTCCAAATATTCTGGAACCCCTCCACTTTTTCCCAAAGAATTCCAATGTGCTGTGAAATAAGTTGAAGTTTTTGGTAAAGATTTTGGTAAATTACTGTACATTCATCATCCTTTATTCCATAGTACAAAGAGAAGAAACGTTGTTTTACAACATAGTATTGTAAATAATAAACATATGTAAATGACATGAACCTAATTACTGATATGCTTAGAAGTTAAGACCTTATTGGATTTTTTTTTCACAATAAAGTTTATTAAATCGTAACAATTTAACATCCGATTCGTCCAATATACATTATACACACAATAGCATAAACACGTATGCAAGCATTCAACTTGCTTATTTAGATTAACAATTGTGATTCAATGTCAATTAACGAAAGACATATTGTTGAGTCTATCTTCTTTTAAATCTATAGTTCGCCTTCCTTACAGCTAGATTGAACTCTTCAGTTGTATTCAGCATTTACATCTTATCAAAATATCAGTTGAACATAATATCTCCATCTTATGTGGAATATTTAAAAAGCATCAGTATTAAAGAGTACAAAGAAAGTGAGAGAGAAGGATATAGGTAAGTAAAGAAAAATAAAGAGAAGGAGAAAAATCAACAGTACCTTTTAAGATCAGAGAAAAGAGCAGTGTATAAAGTGTCCTCAAATCAATTTTTCCTCTATGTGTCCTATGAGAGTTTTATAGTCTGCAGAGTATTTAAATATTACCCACGTTCTCCATAATTTATTGAATTTTTCTATTGTTTCTTCGGCTATGGCTCTTTTTTTTTTCCAAATTATACAAGTCATTTACTTGAAACAACCATTCTCTAAGTGTGGGCATCTCTGTCATTTTCCAATGTCTAGCAATCAGGGCTCTAGTCAGTGATCTCTTATATCTTTTCATTGTGCCGCCAGATATGTGTAGTAGGCAACAAGCTGCTTTGAGTGGAATTGAGGTGTCAGTTATATTTTTTGTCACCTCGCACACTCTTTGCCAAAAAGGACTGATAAGGTCGTATCACGCACCTGATGGTGGAGTCTGTCTTAGGCAGGAAGCAACCACTCTTATGGCCCTGGTTCGGGAACACCTGATAGGACAGACAGGAAGTTCGGGAGCCCAGGGGGGCACGAGGGTTGGACTGATTCACTGTTGGTGGTGTGATAGGTCCGGTAGATCCTTGTGCAGATAGTAGAATAGTGATGCAGGCTGGGGTCAGCAACTGGCTGGCAAAGCGGTACAGAAGATGCAGGCAGAAGATTCGTTGGGTACAGGAAGGGTCATCAAGTGGCGGGCAGCAGAGGTGCACAAGGATCAGGCAGAAGAGTTGTCGTGGGCAAGCTGGGGTCAGTGCAGGCAGAGATCAATCAGAGTCAAAGACAAGCTGGGTCGCAGGAACAGATAATCAGGATACAGGTTGCTCAGGAACACAAAGAATGGTAGAATGGACTGTAGAATGGACAGCACTGGCTGCAGGGTGCTGTCTGCTTAAATGGGGCCGTTTGGCGCCAATGCCGGCGCATATTCGCGCGCACAGGCGCACAGACCTGGTTTCCATGGCACAGTCATTTCCTAACGTTACCCCCCCCAAGGGGCAGCCTCTGGATGCCTTGCTGGGTACCAGCTTCCTGGTGGTTTCTCTTGAAGGCTTGAATTAGTTCCCCTGCGTGAATGTTTTCTTCCGGTTCCCAAGAACTTTCCTTAGGACCGTACCCTTTCCATTTCACCAGGTACTGAGTGGAGCCACCCTTCCTCCGAAAGTCCAGGATGGCCTCAACTTCAAACTCCTCCTCTCTATTTACTAGAACAGGCTCTGGTGGACCAGTCTTTTGTCCTGGAAAGGGGTCTGGAAGGACAGGCTTTAACACATGAAAGACTGAGTGGATGCGCAGAGATGGAGGGAGAACCAGTTCATAAGCCTCCCTATTAATCCTTCTCTTCACTGGGAAGGGACCAATAAATTTAGGCCCCAACTTCCTCGAGGGACATGCCAGCCTGTCACGTACCTGGTGGATGAGTCTGACTTATGCAGCGAGCAACCTCCCTTACTACCCTGACTCGGTAACCCCTGGTAGAGTAGACAGGTGGCTCGGGAGTGCAGGATGACACGAGGGTCGGACTGGGTCACTGGTGTTGGTAGGAGTCCGTTGGTGCACTTGTGCAAGAGGAGAGTGGTCATACAGGCCGGGTCGTGAAACAGGCTGGCGGTGCAGTACAAAGGGAGCAGGCGGATTGATGGTCGGTTCAGGCAGGGTCGTCAACAGGCAGGCAGGCAAAAGTACAGGAGGGTTAAGCAAGAAAGTGGTCGTAGACAATCCGGGGGTCGGTGCAGGCAGAAATCAGCAAGGTCAGGCTAGCCGGGTCGCAGGAACAAAAAATCAGGGTACAGGTTGCTCAGGAACACACACTACACGCTGTAGATCAGACAGCGCTTGCTGCAGGGCATGCACAGATGAAATAGAGCCATTTGGCGCCGTCTCCGGTGCGTGCGCGTGCACACGCGAATGCGCCAATGAAGTCCAGGAAAGCAGAATCTCCTCTAACATTGCCCCCCCAAGGGGCAGCCTCCAGATGCCCAGCCGGGCCTTCAGTTCAGGGTGACTCCTCCAAAAGGACCTGATACGTTCCTTGGCATAGATGTGTTCTTTGGGTACCCAAGAGTTCTCTTCAGGTCCATACCCCTTCCACTTAATCAAGAACTGTGTCACACCCCCTCTCACTCTGCGGTTGAGGATTGCCTCGATCTCAAATTCCTCTTCACCATCTATTAGAATGGGTCCCGGAGGAGCCAATCTCCTTCCCAGGAAATGGTCCAGGGCTACCGGTTTCAACAGAGATACATGAAACACAGGGTGTATCTTGAGAGAAGGAGGGAGGCTCAACTAATAAGCCACTTTGTTAATTCTCCTCTTGATCGGAAAAGGGCAGATGAACTTGTATCCGAATTTTGTGGAGGGACAGGCCAGTTTTAAGTTCTCGTGGCCAGCCAGACTTGGTTGCCTGGTTGCAGATCCAGCTCCCCTTGTCTCCCCCTGTCAAATGTCCGCTTGCTAGAATCCTGGGACTGGGATAATGTCTCCCACAAGAGTTTGTTGTTCTCCACGAAGAAGTTGGCCATGTCTTGGACAGCAGGTACAGTACTTTCTGGTACCAGGTCAGGCAGGAAGGAGGGGTGGTAGCCGAGATTCGCCCAGAACGGTGACTGGTTAGTGGCTGAGTGGACTGAGTTGTTGTAGGCGAACTCGGCTACCGGGAGCAGAGAGACCCAGTCGTCTTGGGAGAATGAGGAATAGCACCTGAGATACTGTTCCAGCATTTGGTTTGTTCTTTCTGTCTGGCCATTGGTCTGGGGATGATAGGCGGAGGAAAGTGCCAGGTCAATTCCTAACAAAGAACAAAGGGCTTTGCATCCCTCACACAAGGGCACAGAGCTTCTTGGTATGGAATTTAGTAACTTTTTGGACATGCATTTAAACTGAGAAATGGGGTCAGAGATATAATTGTTGAGGAGAGTTTCTGTCCCCAGCAGGTTGAAACAAATGTGAGGATTTATGTTGGTAATGTCTGGGCTGATGAGGTGGTCACTTCAGTTGAAGTTTCTGTTAAAAGAAAGAAAGCAGTTGAAAGTAGTGTTTGTCATGTCATGTGCACTAATGCCCGTAGTTTAGGCAACAAGCTTTGTGAACTGACAGCTCTTATGTCTAGGGATAACTTGAGTTGACTTCACTGGTGGAGTAGTCGGGTCTGTAATGGTTGTATTTAGGAGTGTAAACAAAGTTGGACGACCCCTGTCTTTGAGAGGAGTTGTTAATATAGAGACTGGGGTAAAGAGTCAAATTTACGTACAGGTTTTTCAATGATTTAAGGTATGGTTCTTCGAGACACGGGAACACACTCCCTACGTTTCGGGAAACAAGAAACAATCCTTAACTGGACCGTGAAAGGAGGCGGATAGTAGGGGTCTGGTTACCGGTCTGTCTTTCTTGTTTGGTTTACGACCTTGTCATAGAGTCCACGATAAGGAGTAAGAGGGTTCTGCTGACCCAGAGAGACGAGGG
>BLSH010085819.1:111948-123599 GCA_018402905.1 Glandirana rugosa | reverse complement strand
TGCCAGGCATTTAATCATACCTTACAGACAGGCTCCATCCCGAAGGAATCTCTGGAAGCTACTATAACCACAATCCCTAAACCAGGCAAACCATCAGAAGACCCAGCCAGTTACAGGCCAATATCACTGCTCAATATAGATACCAAACTACAAAACTGAAAAAAAGGGATAACACTGCTCTTAGACCATAAGAGTAGATATGAGGAAATGTATAAATTCCAGCAGCAACCAAAAAGTACTAACCATGTACCTTAACTAAATACCATTCACAAACAACTGGTCGCGCTAGTGATGTTGACAAAAATGGATATAAATGCACATGAACGTATGTTGTCATAAATGAGACAGTAACTAACAAATAAAGTCCGTGGAAGAATCATGAACAAATCAAATCTGTAACATGGAACATGATTTGGCATTGCTGGAAGATTGGTCAAAGCAGTGGAGACTGCAGTTCAATATTTCTAAATGTAAAATAATGCATCTAGGGAAAAAGAATCCGCTTAGAGAGTACAACATTGGGGGCACAGTGTTAGCCAGCACTGCAGAAGAAAAAGATTTGGGGGTGCTTATTTCAGATGATTGCAAAATGAGCAAACAGTGTAACCAGGCAGTGGGAAAAGCAAATAGAATTCTGGGATGTATCAGTAGAGGGATCACCAGCAGGAGGAGGAAGGAAGTTCTGATTCCTCTATATAGATCTTTAGTGAGACCTCGCTTAGAATACTGTGTCCAGTTCTGGAGACCACACTTACAAAAAGATATTGATAAAATAAAACGAGTTCAGAGACGGGTAACAAAAATGGTGAAAGGTCTGGGGGAAAAAACATATCAAGAGCGACTTCAGGAACTTAATATGTACAGTCTGCAGGAAAGAAGGGAGAGGGGAGACATGATTGAAACCTTTAAATACATCAAGGGGGTGAATAAGGTTCAGGAGGGCAGTCTTTTCAATATGAAACCAAAATAAAGAACACGGGGACATGACCTCAAACTAACTGGGGGGAAGTTCAAAACTAATCTTAGAAAGTACTATTTTACTGAAAGGGTGGTTGATGATTGGAATAAACTACCAACAGATGTTGTGAGACAGTCAACAGTAAATGGCTTCAAACATGCTTGGGATAAACATAAATCCATAGTCAAACAACAAGGTTAATGTAAAATAAATAAATAAATAAATAAAAAGGGCAGACTTGATGGACTACTCAGTCTTTTTCTGCCGTCACTTTTCTATGTTTCTATGTTTCTAAGTGAACTGCACTCCCCGATCCGACACGATGTTGACCGGGATTCCGTGGAGGCGGACAACCTCCCTGATGAAAGCTTCAGCCGTTTGGGTGGCCGTTGGTGTGCCCTTCATAGGAACAAAGTGAGCCATCTTAGTAAATCGATCCACTATCACAAAGATGGAGGTAGCTCCACAATAAAGTCCATGGACACATGCGACCAGGGGCGCTCCGGGACAGGTAGAGGATTTAGCAACCTCCAGGCCTTGGTCCTGTCGACCTGGTTACGGGCACAGATGGGACAGGCTTTAACATATTCTCGACAGTCCCTTTCAGCCCGAGGCCACCAGAATGAACATGCCACTAGCCCCGCGGTTTTGCGACCACCAAAATGTCACACCAGCTTATGGTCGTGGCACAATTCTAGGACTGCTAGACGCAGTTCTTCTGGGACAAAGATCCTTGCGCCCAGCCACCACAGCCCGTCATGCTGGGTCAGTCTGAGATCCTGAGGGATGGCCGATCCGGTAAGGGACCGTCGGACTTGGAGGGTTTCCTTGGGTTAGTAGGAAGCTCCAGGATGGGAGGATGGTATCTGGTAAAGTAGATTCCCCTGTTTTGTGGAACATCCTAGAAAGGGCGTCTGGCTTCACATTTTTTGACCCAGGCCTGTATGTGATGTGGAGTTGGAATCGAGAAAAAAATCTTTTAGCTGTGCGTAGGTATTCCAAGTTCTTATGATCAGTGAATACAAGAACTGGATGTGCGGCTCCCTCTAGCAGATACCGCCATTCCTGCAGGGCGGATTTGATGGCGAGTAATTCTCTGGCCCCCACATCATAATTCCTTTCCGGGGGAGTTACCTTCTGAGAAAAGAAGGCAATGGGGTGAAGAGCGGCCTTAGGCCCTTGTCTCTGAGAAAGTACCGCTCCCACCGCCGTTTCAGATGCGTCTACTTCATGGATGTACGGAAGGGTAGGATCTGGATGCTTGAGCTTCAGAGGTCCACAGGAAGCATGTGTGCTGCTTTGTAAGCTGGGTAATGGGGGCGATGACGGCTGAGAACCCCTTAATGAATTTCTTGTAAAAGTTGGCAAAGCCAACAAAGTGTTGCACCGCTTTCCTTTCGGTAGGTGCCGGCCAGTCCACAATAGCAGAGACCTTCTGGGGGACCATGGTTATGCCAGAGGTGGACAGAATAAAGCCCAGGGATGAGATGCTTGAGCACTCAGAAGCGCAGCACTTCTCAGCCTTGGCATAAAGTCCGTGCTGACGCAGGTGGCTCAGTACACTCTTGACATGACTACGATGCTCCTCCAGGGACAAAGAAAATATTAAAGTATCATCCAGGTAGACCACTACGAATATGCCAAGGAAATCCCGGAAAACGTCATTGACCAGATGTTGAAAAGTGGCCCGGGCGTTGCATAGGCCAAAGGGCATGACCAAATATTCGTAGTGGCCAAATGGGGTTCGGAAGGCCATCTTCCACTCGTCCCCCTCTCTGATACGGACGAGGTTATAGGCCCCTCGGAGGTCCGATTTTGAGAAGACCTTGGCTGAACCGAGCCTCTGAAATAGTTCTGGGACCAGGGGTAAGGGGTAACGGTTCTTGACCGTGATCTTATTGAAGTCCCGGTAATCAATGCAAGGTCTTAGGAACTTGTCCTTTTTCTCAATGAAATAGATTCTGGCCCCGGCAGGAGAAGCAGGGGGCTGGATAAATCCCTTTTGCAGGTTATCATCCAAATACACCTTGAGGGCTGCGAGCTCCACCTCAGAAAGCGGGTATATCCGGCCGAAAGGAACCTCTGCCCCTGGAAGCAATTCTATTGGACAGCCATATGCACGGTGTGGCGGCAGCACATCGGTCCCCTTCTTGCTAAACACATCCAGGAATTCATGGTATTCCGGGGGGGGGGGACTGCCAGTCGGGTTTCAGGGTCCAGGCAGGGTATGGCGAGGGCCAGATCCACAGGCTGTGGGAAGCAGTGGTGGAGGCAATAGGAGGATGTTGGTTGTTCCTTTCAAAAAACCTTATGGCTTCCTGTACCGCTGGTACCGTACTTGCAGAAGTCAGGTTAGGCAGGAATGTGGGATGAAAGTCATAGTTCGCCCAGAATGGAGACTGTTTGGTGGCCGAGTGGATGGTATTGTTATAGGCGAACTCGGCCAGCGGCAGTAATGAGGCCCAATCATCCTGAGAGAACAAGGAAAAACAACAGATACTGCTCCAGAGTCTGGTTCATTCTCTCAGTTTTGCCGTTGGTCTGGATATGATAGGCTGAGGAAAAGGATAATTCAATCTCCAATTATGAGCATAGGGCCTTCCAAAATCTGGAGGTAAACTGGACTCCGCAGCCCAACACAATATTGATTGGAACTCTATGGAGAAGAACAATCTCTCTGACAAAGATTTCCGCTATTTCTGCGGCAGTGGGTGTACCCCTCATGGGCAGGAAGTGGGCCATTTTAGTCATGCGGTCAGCTAGCAGCCACCAAAAGGAGTGCGAGAGCAGCTTGACCGTTTTACGAACACCGAAGTGCCAAGCCAGTTTGTGGTCATGGCAAAGTCCTAGAACGGTTGGACGTTGTTCCACTAGAACGAAGATTCTGCTGCCGTACCACCATAGACAATCCCTATCCAGCAGCCTAGGATCCGAAGGGCCGGCAAGAGATCGTCTGATCTAGGACAGCAGGTCTTCCTGGGAAGAAGGGGGGAAGAATTGTATCCGGAGGGGCAGAGTTGCCAGGTTCACAGAACATCCGGGAAAGAGCCAACCCTGGCCTGTAGGTTAGAATGAACAAAAACCCAGAGAAAAAGAGTGCCTACCGAGCCTGACGGGGTTTTAGTCTTTTGGCAGTTCTCAAGTATTCCAGGTTCTTGTGGTATGTGTAGATCAGAATGGGATGTGTGGCCCCTTCAAGCAAGTACCGCCATTCCTCGAGAGCAGACTTAATGGCCACAAGTTCTCTATCCCCCATGTCTTAATTTTTCTCGGTGCTGATAATTTGCGGGAGAAAAATGTGATGGGATGGAGCAAGGCCTTGGAAACTTGTCTCTGGGAGAGAACTGTCCCTACCGCGGTTTCTGAAGTGTCCACCTCCAAAACATAGGGCAAGGCTGGGTCCGGGTGTTTCAGAATAGGCGCTGTCGTGAAAAGTCTTTTCAGAGTCTGAAAGGCCTTGGTGGACCACTGGAATCGTGTGTTCTGCTTTGTCAACTGCTTGATTGGGGTAATGATGGCAGAGAACCCCTTGATGAACTTTCTATAGAAATTAGCAAAGCCCATGAAGCGTTGGACCCCTTTCCTGTCTGTGGGTGCTGGCCAGTCTAAGATGGTAGAGACTTTCTGCAGATCCATATTGATACCACTTACTGAGATGACTAGGCTGAGGAACTGGATACTGGATTGCTCGAAAGCACATTCTTCTGCTTTGGCATATAACCCATGCTGCCGGAGGCGATTCAAAACTTTGGTGACATGCCCGCGGTGTTCCTCAAGGGAAGAAGAGAAAATTAAGACCTCATCCTGGTAGATGATCACAAATAGGTCTAAATAGTCCCAGAACACATCATTCACAAAGTGCTGAAAGGTTGCAGGAGCGTTACACAGCCCGAAGGGCATGACCAGACACTCGTAGTGCCCAAAACGAGTGTGGAAAGCGGTCTTCCATTCATCGCCCTCTCGGATACAGACGAGGTTGTACGCCCCACGAAGGTCAAGCTTGGTGAATATGGTGACGGACCCCAGTCTTTGGAATAGTTCCGGGACCAGAGGTAGGGGATAAAGTTTTTTGACCGTGATTCGGTCAAGTTCCCAATAGTCGATGCAGGGTCATAGAGAATGGTCCTTCTCCACGAAGAATATTCCGGCCCCCACGGGGGACGTGGAGGGCCGGATGAAGCTCTTCTCTAGATTATCATCCAGATAGGTCTTGAGGGCCGCCAGATCAGAATCATACAGGGGGTAAATCCTCCCAAAGGGTACTTCTGCCCCCGGTAGGAGCTCAATGGGGCAGTCATATGGTCAGTGAGGTGGTAGTTTCTCAGCCCCCCTTTTACTAAAAACGTCCAGGAAACTGTAGTAGGCTGAGGGAACAGACAGGCGGGTGTCTGGGTTGGAATCTGAGTCCAAGCAGAACAAGGTAGGGACTGTTTCTTCAGCCTGTTTCAGACAGTGCTGGTGGCAGTACGTGGCTTGGAATTTGATGGTCCCGGTGATCCAATCAATACTGGGGCTGTGTGCCCGGAGCCAGGGCAGGCCCAGAATGATAAGGAACAGGGGGGATGCTATAGCATCTAGAAGAAGCAGCTCCTGATGGCCATCAGCCGTGGTAGCGGGTAGGGGAGCGGTCTCGTGGGTGATCGTGCCAGATTTGATGGGAGGATCCGTCTGCCAGGCAGATGACTATCTTGTGGGTCTTTGGTTGAAGAGGGATCCGGTGTGAGGCTGCAAATGCTTCATCCACAAAGCAGCTGCACGCTTCAGAATCAACAATTGCTGGGACCTGGATAGTCCCTCCGGGGAGCTGCAGGGAAAGAGAGATCACAAGGTGAGAAATTTGCTTTGGCAAGACAGGTAGTTCACTTATAGTAACTGGCGGACACTTACAGCGTTTGGCGGGGCAGAATCTCACCACATGTCCAGGTTCCCCGCAATAGAGACACAGGTTCAGTGAGAATCTCCGTTGCCTCTCTTCAGAGGTGAGAGAAGGGCGTAGGAGCGCTATCTGCATCGGCTCAGGTGTATCCGGAGGAGAGGAGGAGGAGGTTGCAGAAGCGAAGGGAGTCGGGCTTGGATAGCTGGGAACCCGAGGTAGCATCCAAGTGTGACGCAGGGATCCCGGGGCTCTTTCGGCATGGCACTCTCTGAGACGCCGGTCAATCTGGATAGCAAGATTGATGAGCGCATGCAGAGTTTGAGGCACCCCCACACGGGCCAACTCATCCTTGAGGGACTCAGACAGGCCCACGTGGAATTGGTAGCAGAGTGTGGCATCGTTCCAAGCTGTGTCTGCACTCCACCGCCTGAATTCCGCCACATAGTCCTCCACTGTATGGTGGTGCTAGAGGGCGTGTAGCACGGCCTCCACAGTGGCTGCCCGGTGGGGGTCTTCATAGAGCCGGCCATAGCTTGGAAGAACTGGGCTAAGGTAGTGACTTCTGGGGCCCTCTGCTCCCACAGTCGGTGTGTCCAGGACTGGGGCTCATCTTGCAGCAAAAAAATGACGAGTCCCACCTTCATGGCCTCAAGAGAGAAGGTGTGGGTTTGGAGGCCCGAAGTAGAGCTCACAAGCATTACGGAAGGCCCTGAACTTGCGGAGGTCCCCAGAAAACGTATCCAGCATGGGGACTTTGGGCTCAGAAGGTAGGGCCACAATGGTGCAGCCTGTGGCCTGGCTAATCCCTGGAGCCGCGGGTGCAGCTTTGTGTCTTCAGCTTTTAGACAGATTTCTTCAAGTGGTGACAAATTACTCCTAAAATCTTTGTGTATAATAATTTCTGAGAGAAAACTATCAATCTGCCGATATTCCCAGTTGGTTATGGCTCTCTGTTTACTGTCTTTATTAATCTCTGTGTGAGATTTAATTTTGCAGTTTGTTAAACAGTGTGTAACCAGCATAGGTTTGCCCCCTTTATCTCACCACTTCAGATGAGGTGACATCCCTGGTGTAAAATCTGGGGTGTGTCCTATTGTTGTCAAAGGTCCTGGTTTGAAATTTTTTTTTAATCATTTTTTGTGTGATTTTAAGTGTGGTTCCTATTATTGGGTGTTTTTTCTTAGTTGTGTAGGGCATGTTTCCCATGAAAGCCATGGAGAGAATGTTATCGGAATAGGTCCACTACCATTTTCCAGACTAACCCAGTCTTTGTTATTTTCATGACAATTCCAATCAATTATTCTACTAATGTGTGAAGCAAAATGATAATTCCTGAAATTGGGGAATCTCATGCCTCCATCCTGTTTAGCTTTAGTAAGTTGTGCTAATTTAATTCAAGGATTTTTGAAGGCCCAAAGGAATTTCCTTGTCATCTTGTTCAGTGCATTGAAGAAGCTTACTGGCAGGTGGACTGGAAGAGTCTGCAAATAATACAGGATCCTAGGTAGAATTGTCATTTTGATTATGGCTGCCCTGCCAAACCAGGAAAAGTATTTTAGTGACCATTTTTCTAGGTCTTTATGAATGGTTTGGAGCAGTGGTTTAAAATTTTTGGTGTATATTGAATCCAGTTTCAGTGTAAGCCAGACCCCGAGATATTTAATAGCATTTCCCATCCAATGTAAAACATGATTATTGTTTGTGTGTGTAAGGACGTGTCCCCTTAATGTCAAATTCAATGCCTCAGATTTTTTATAATTCATTTTGAAATTGGACATGTATCCATAATGAGCAAAAATCTTACATATATTTGGCAATGTGATATGTGGTTGTCTGATAAAAATAAGAGGTCATCAGCATAAGCTGCTGATTTGTATGTTTTATCACCTATTTGGAATCACTGTACTGATGTTGTTGACCTGTTTATTGTTCGGATCAGGGGTTCTAGTGTCAAGATAAAAAGTATTGGCTAAAGAGGGCAGCCTTGGCGTATTCCATTATTACTTTTAACTGTCTCTGATAAACTGTTTACTTTTATTTTCGCTGTCAGATTCTTATATAAACAAGAAATCCCTGATAACATGTGTGTTTTAAGCCCTATATGATTGCATGTGGCAAGTAAAAAGTCCCCCGACACGCGATCAAAGGCTTTCTCCACGTCAGTTGATAATAGCATTCCTTTGAAGTTATTTGATTGTGCTCTACTCGAGGTAGTGCTTTCGTTATATTATATTTGGCTTCTCTGCCCGGCAGGAAACCCATCTGTTTGGGACCTATCAGTTGGTTTAAAAAAGGCCTTAATCTATTCGACAGTACTTTTGTAAACAATTTTAAATCTAAGTTCAACAGGGAAATTGGTCTATAATTGTGGCAATCTGTTGAGTCTTTATTTGATTTGGGTATTATTACAGTGAGATGTGTGCCTAAAAACTCCTCTGGTACCTGTGTAGGTTCTTTGAGATGATTCAGTGCTTTTAATAGATGAGGAACTAATAGTGTTGGGAAGGTCTTATAGTAATGTGCTGTAAACCCATCAGGGCCTGGGCTTTTGCCCGGTTTAAGTGCTTTTATGGCTTGCATTAGCTCTTCTTCATTAATAAGGGCCTCCAATAGTTGAAAATCCTTATCTTCTAGACATGGTAAGCCACTGTCAAGAAGGAATTGTTTAATAATTTGGTTACGAGTTCCAGTTAGGTCTGCTGGCTTATGAGGTTTCGGTAAGTTGTACAGGTCAGTATAATATCTATGAAATGTTTGGGCAATCTTTTGGGTAGCATGGGTTATTTGGTTATTTTTACCTTTTATAGCAGATATATTTGTGGACAATTGTGTATCTTTTAATGCTCTCGCCAAAGACTTCCCAGTCTTATCCCCATGCTCGTAATAGAAACCCCTTTTTAAAAAGAGTATTTGTTGTGTTTACAAATTTAATACATTTTGTAGTTTGTAACGTAAGTCTGATAATTTGTTGGCCATTTTGATAACTAAAGATTGTTTATGAAGGTTTTCCAAATTTTGTATGTTAGTCACCAAATTGTTCAATTCTCTCTCAGCTAACCTGTGCTGAATTAGGGAAGTACATGTTTACCAGTGTAATAGACATCCCCTCCCATTTCCCTTTAGGAAACAGGAATCTCCCATTTGGGTCTACCTGGTGTTGTGAGATTGTAAATCCTGAGTTCTTGTGTAGCAGTATTGAAACCCCTTTTGATTTGGTATGTGGGTTCATACAATGGAATGATTGTGGGTAATTTTTGTTTTCTAGTTTTTGCGTTGCCCCTGATTTACAACGAGTCTCTTGTAAGAAAACAACCTTTGGTTTCAGTTTTCCTATTTCTCTAAGAATGGACTTTCTTTTTTCAGGTGTGTTTAGCCCTCTTACATTATGGGAGATTAGGAATGGTTGTTTGTCAAATGTGGAGTAAGCCATTTCAAAGTACTTATTATTCTTACTGTATAGATTAGACATCTCTTGGTAGTTGCTACCACTCTTTTCAGGTCTTATCGTCTCTAGAGAACCAGTAGAAACAAGAGAAAGGAAAAGAAGGATAAGAAGAGAGAAAAAACAAATGAATGATGAGTATAATTCCTGCGAGTCTTAAGCTTATACCACTTTTGAAATGGACAACCGAGGTGCCCTTTCTTTTCTCAATGTCAACTCAGTCGAAAGGGTAATGTTAAAAACTGGTAAATGTCTCCTAGTATATATCTAGGAGAAAAATATGTAGCCAATCAGAATCCACAGGTAGAGGCAATGGGAGGTTATACAGCAGGAACTTAGAAATCAAAACGTAAAACTTGTAATATATATGCAAATAAAATCCTAGAAATATCTCCATATGACCCCCCGTGGCCTTTGTAATGATCATATGAAAAAAGTGCATGTGCCCCCTCCAGCCCTACTCCAAATGTTAACATTTAAAATCCTATGAGTAACAAGTTATAATTAAACATTGAACTGAAGCATATGATAGCTATAATAATGTGGGTATCTATAAAAAGGAGGAAAAGGGATATTCAAGATGAGGACCAGGTCCCATCGAGAAAATACCAACTAGGACTTTGAAGGATTGGTTGCAGTCTCAAGTGAACACAATGATACCAGTGCTTATATTTAAAAACAAGCATTTATTGATAATCCATCCAGCTAAAAGCGTTTTTATAAAATTGTATAGAGAAAAATGTATCATACATTTTACATAACATACACATACAATACGGTGTATTGACAAATTGAGAACGTGGAAAAAAGTGATCGTTGTTTCACAATGATATTGCTTCTTCAGGATCATTCCACTTTGTAATTATCTACTGGTCAAATATAATATGTCAAACAAATTTTTTTGTCATAAAAAACATCTCAATTCATTATCAACGATTACATTGTGCTCACCCCTTTTCACCGTTTCACCAGAAGCATGGCTCCGTGCAGCTAGGTCAGGGAGGCAGCCCCCATCCCTCACCTTAAGGCAGGTGGTGCCAGATCCACCCACCCCATCTGGGGAGTGTTGGACTAACCCCTTAGTAGTAAGGTCCTTTTTCCAACTTGAATCTGCAATTTTAAAACAAATACATCATACTAAAGGGGCAATAGACATGGTTATACCAAAACTCATAGGTTGTACCGTATTTTTCCGTGTATAAGACGCCCCCATGTATAAGACGCCCCCCACTTTTCCAACCCAAAATTAAGAAATCAATAATAAAACAGAGCACATTTTTATATACGGTAGTAAACACATTTTTATTTACTGTAGTAATTACTGGTTCTGCAGGTAATGTTTACATACACGTACTGTACTATATTATGCAGCATATAACTTTATTCAGCCTCTGTTGCATCACTGCTCTCTTCTTCATCAGTTTCAATTTCTTCAACTTCAACTTCCTTTGCATCACTGCTGTCTTCTGAGTCCCTATCTATATATGTGAGATCATCCTCAGTTCCGTCCATGGCATTGCTGATTCCACATTTCTTAAAGGACTTCACAATCACCTCTTGTTTGACGCCATACCATGAGTTTAGGACCCAATTGCAGACCTCAGTAATGGTTGGTTTTTTCACTCTTCCGGACGGTGTCAAGTTATCACCTGCTTTTGTCATCTATCTACTCCATTCCTCTCTCATCAGGACTTTAAATGGTTTGTTTATTGACACATCTAGTGGCTGTAGCTGACCTGTGAGTCCACCAGGAATAACTGCTAGGTGTGTTCGCAAATCTAATGCAACCCTTTTTGTCTTTTCTGTTAAATGTGCTCGGAACTGATCAAAGACAAGCAGAGCTGGCTTCTTTAACCGCTTGCCGACCGCTGGTCGGCAATTGACGGCGACAAAGTGGCTCTGTAACGCAAATCGCCGTCATACGACGGCGGGCGCGATACAGAGCCACCGGCGGCGCGCGCGCGCTCACTGTGTCCGGGGGGGGTCCAGGGAGCGGGTGCGGCGGCTTCGATTGCCGCCGGCCACCCGCGATGCCCCCCCCGGAGCGAATGAGCGGAGGTCCGTACGATATTTTTACGTGACTAATGACACATTTACGGTAACCGTCACTTCCCCAATTGGACGTCCCCCGCGCGATTCCCAATTGATACAAGGGACCCGCACAAGATTGACATCCCCCTGAACGGATCGACCCCTTTCCTTCACCAGTGTCGGAAGTGAATGTCCTTCCGACACTAGTGTCGGGAAGGGGGAGTGTGTCTCGCCTCCAGGCACAAATGAATGTGCCTGGAGGCGAGTAAGCGAGGCCCCCCCCGTAGCGCCCACCGGCCGCCGTTAGCTTCGGCGGCGTGGGCGAGGGACCTGGGGGGGGCCTG
>BLSH010085819.1:22009-39529 GCA_018402905.1 Glandirana rugosa | reverse complement strand
ATCTCTCAATTCCTTACGGATAGTGGACTCCCTATTCTGCAGTCAATTAAATCTCTTAAACCTGGAAAGAGTCCAGGACCAGATGGTTACACAGCACTGTATTATAAAACCTTTTCCACACTTTTGATACCACACTTATCAAAGGCTTTAAACTATTTAAAAGAACCCAGAGAAATCCCATCACAGTATTGCCCAAACCCAATAAAGACCCGATGGATTGTGCCAACTATAGGCCAATCTCACTTTTAAATCTGGATCTAAAATTATTTACAAAAGTCCTAGCAAACTGGTTAAGACCATTACTGCAACAACTGATTGGACCAGAACAGGTAGGCTTCCTGCCTGATAGGGAAGCCAGAGCTAATGTCACAAAAGCTTTACATCTCATCCACAAAACCCATTCAGAGGAGCTGGAAGGCATGATACTCTCAACAGATGCAGAGAAAGCCTTTGACTGGGTGTCATGGGACTTTCTCCGAACGACCTGTACACATATTGGTCTTAAACCACATATGTTATCATGGATCTCCACTTTATACAGTAACCCCACAGCTAGGATAAAGATAAATGGCACTTTAACAGAGACCGTAAACATCCGAAACGGAACACAACAAGGTTGCCCTCTGTCATCATTGCTTTTTATTCTTACTCTGGAGCCTTTGATTCGTGTGGTGAACAATAACCGATCAATACACAGGTTCAAAGAGGGAAACCGCACCTGCAAGATAGCAGCATATGCTGATGATCTTTTGTTTTTCATATCGCAACCACACATTTCTATACCCAACATAATGAAATCATTCCAAAAGTATGGATATCTGTCCAATTTTAGGATAAATTATAAAAAATCTGAGGCTCTAAATTTGACTCTACCGGAAACTACACTAATTAATACAAGGAATAATTGTAAATTTAAGTGGGTGAACAAGGCAATCAAACATTTAGGAGTCTGGCTTACACCAAAGCTAGAACTAATTTGTGCAACAAATTTTTAACCCCCACTTCAAAACATACAGAAAGACCTAGAAAAATGGTCATTAAAATACTTTTCATGATTTGGCAGAGAAGCCATAACAAAAATGACCATACTACCCAGGGTCCTATATTTCTTTCAGACCCTACCAGTCCTGAAAGCTTCAAGCTTCTTTCAAACACTTAATTCTTTGACCAGACATTTTATCTGGGTCTCTAAAACTCCACACATAAACCTGCAACTCCTGACCAAAGCCAAACAGAATGGAGGTATGGGTTTTCCAAACTTCAGACATTATTATATGGCCACACATTTTGGCTGTATTATAGACTGGAACTGCCATGCAGAAAATAAGGACTGGGTGGGCCTGGAGAATAGCACGGGACCTATACCTGTTACCTTTACACCGTGGATATCTAAGGAAGCATGCCCTAACCAACTAAAAAATCACCCTATTATAGGAGCCACGCTAAAAATAGCACAAAAGGTTAGTAACAGCACAACCTTAATTTCAACACCAGGTCCTTTAACACCAAAAAGCTCCAACCCAGAATCCACCCCCGGAATGGGCACATAATTAAACTGGGGCAAGGAAGGGGTAAAACATTTTTTTACTGGAAACACATTGCCTTACAGGAAATAGAATAAAATTGATTGTGGAATTAAATCAAGAGGCGGGGCAAAAACCTCTGACAAATTGGGAATACCAACAGGTCCATAGCTTTCTTAGTAGCATCTTGCGACGTAAACTACTCACTAAACCTCCTTCCCTCTTAGAACATACTTGCTTGAAAGTGGAAAATACTGAAAAGACAGTATACCTAACATATGCATGGCTACAATCTGATGACAACGCTACCTCAGACAAACATAAGAAATTCTGGGAAACTGCCTTGAACACCACATTTAGTGATGATCAATCGCTACATGCTTGTGTGTTTGCACACAAAAGCTCAATTAACACACAGAGTCAAGAGACATCCTATAAATTGTAATCAAACTGGTACAATACTCCAGCGAAGATACATAAATGGTTCCCATTGACTTCCAATCTCTGCTGGTGATGTGGAGCTGAGGAAGGCAATCTACTGCATATTTGGTGGGAATGTCATTTGATACGCACATTTTGGAAGCAAATATGTGAAATTATAAAACAAATAACGGAAACTACGATCCAATTAGATGCTGCTTGCTGCCTCCTGCATATATCCAACGGTACAATGAAACGCTATAAGCGCTGTTTAACAAGATTTTTCCTCACAGCAGCCGAAGATTTAATCCCGCGATATTGGAAATCAAGCAGGGTACCTACAATACAGGAATGGCTTCATACTGTACAAAATATTTATGGTATGCAAGAAATTAAGGCCATAGCAGCTGAAAATGCTGAAAAATGTAACAAACTTTGGAGAGTATTCATAAACGTACTTATAGTAAAACATGTGTCGATAATTCACTATTGTTGGCTACCAGTTGCCATCCGGCACATACCATACGATCCATTCCAGTGGGAGAATACATCAGGGCCAAACGGAATTGCTCCATGGAAAACAGCTTCCTGGAGGAGTGTGAAGTGGTATCCTCCACGCTGCAGGCACGTGAATACAAACACAAGTATATGGAAAGAGCCATGAATGTAGCCAGGAATAGGGATAGAGCTACCCTTTTAACTAACAGTCACGACGCAAAGAAGGCAGGGAAGGAATGAATAACCCTATAACCTTTGTTACAACGTATTCTTGTGAGTTCAATAAAGAGAGAGAGAGACATTATATGCAAACATCTGCCTATCTTATCAACAGATAGAGATCTGACGGCAGTGATTCAAGCTGGCTGTAGGTTCTCTAGTCATTGTGCTCCTACACTTGGTGACACTCTTTCTCCTAGCCTTTTCCAGTCTGAGAGTCGTGCGAAAACGTGGTTTCACACCTTTTGTAGGAAGCATTCAAAAAAGTCTGGTGTAGTACGTTCCTGTTCCACTGATAAGAACTGCAAGATAAGGGACTACATCAACTGTGGAACCAATAATGTGGTTTATGCAGTAGAATGTATTTTGTGCTAACTGCAATACGTGGGATGTTATGTGAGGCCCCTAAGAACTAGGATAAGCGAACACTAACATGGTGCATCCCATTCTGTGGATAAAGGCTTATCAAACATGTCTAAACACTTTAAGTATCATCACTCAGGCAATATGTCATCTTTTATTTTTTATGGCTTGGAAAGGGTTAAGAATTCACCTCGGGGGAAGATGTACATCATAGGCTCCTGGTGGATTTTCAACCTCCACACCAGGACTCCACATGGAATGAACCTCAGATACGATGTTGATCTATTCCCCAGATAATGGTATATATAAAAGAAGTGACAATCTTATGCTTTACTATACAGTACTTTAACTTTTGATTGATCATTTTCATGTATTCAGTTGCTTTTCCCACTATTCTTTTATTATATTATGACGTGTTTCACTTTTACAGGGAGATACACACCTGCAGCAGTGTTTCCCGTCCATCTTAATTGATGAGTTTGCATATACACACACACAACCAGTACACCAGGTGGTGACTGGAGAATCAATGCTCACTGAACGATCGATATAAAAACTAATGATAAAGGGTTTAAAACCAAAATCAATACAACATGATAGACACATTGGCTAAATGATAAAAACTAGGGTTGCACTGATACCACTTTTTTGCCACAGAGTACAAGTACTGATACTTTAACTTAGGTAGTCGCCAATACAGATTACCGATGCCTATTTTTTGGTCATGTGACCATTTTTTAAAGGGAATGAAGATTTCTGTTAGTTTTCTTTATGAAATGACGAATTGGAACTCCAAAAGACCTATGAAACAAATAAAATGCTTTTACTTGCTTGTCAAAAAGTTCTGAAAGCTCAAATTGCATGTTAAATAATGTCAATGACAAGTAAACATCACAAAAAAGTTCACAACCAACCAAGTGCATACAGTTCTGTAGTTTAGGCATGAGGAGGAGCAAGAACACTAGAACAGTATCATTCTGACTCAGTCAAAAACTCAAAAAGACATAACATTTTGTAAAAAAAAACATGTCACGCGTGCTTGTTTCTAATGCAACTTCTTACACATTTGTGAAAGAAACACATTTCATAGACAGTCACAGAACAAATGAATTATTTATTACAGGATGGAAAGGAGGATGTGTTATCACTTAGCAGCAGTAGCACTGTAGTGCCAGTAAGGCCTCGTGCACAATGCAGCTCAAAACAGCTGATGGTGTTTGAGCT
Organism: Glandirana rugosa; assembly: GCA_018402905.1. Classification (NCBI taxonomy): domain Eukaryota; kingdom Metazoa; phylum Chordata; class Amphibia; order Anura; family Ranidae; genus Glandirana; species Glandirana rugosa. Next base: position 35,282 of record BLSH010085819.1, on the reverse strand, counting down.
GTTTGAGCCATTTCTCTGCCTGTTAACTCGCCTCCGTGTTGTTAGCCAATGCTTATGCTATGTGTCCATTTGCCAGGCATTGCACACTATAAGGCTGGGTTCACACTAGTCCGATTCTCGGACCGACATGAAGAGCACAAGTTGCATTACGTCACAAAAACAATGATTCCCTATGAGAGTCGTCTTAACTGCTCCGACATGTGTTTTTCAAAGTCGGAGCGACTTTGAAAAAGGTTCCTGTACTACTTTTGTCCGACTTTGATCCTACTTCAGCCCATTGAAAGGCATTGAAGTCGGATCAAAGTCGTATCAGTGTCTTCACTGATCCGACTTTGGCATGCGACTTGTGCTGTGGGGATCTTGAAGGGGAACACCACACCATATTTTTAAAGAAAAAACTGGCATGGGGTCCCCCTCCAGGAGCATACCAGGCCCTTTGGTCTGGTACTGATTTTAAGGGGAACCCCATGCCGAAAAAACAACGTGGGGTCCCCCCCAAAATCCATACCAGACCCTTATCCGAGCACGCAACCCGGCAGGCCAGGAAAGGGGGTGGGGACGAGCGAGCGGCCCCCTCCCTCCTGGACCATACCAGGCCGCGTTCCCTCAACATAGGGAGTATGGGTGCTTTGGGGCAGGGGGGGCTCTGCGCCCCCCACCCCAAAGCACCTTGTCCCCATGTTGATGAGGACAAGGGCCTCTTCCCGACAACCCTGGCCGGTGGTTGTCGGGGTCTGCGGGCGGGGACTCATCGGAATCTGGAAGCCCCCTTTAACAAGGGGGCCCCCAGATGCCGGCCCCCCACCCTATGTAAATGAGTATGGGGTACATCGTACCCCTACCCATTTACCTGGAAAGAAATATGTACACAAAAAAAACACACACAGCTTTTTAAAATATTTTATTAAATCTGCTCCGGTGGTCCTCTCCCCTCTCCGGTGTCTTCTTTTCTTTGGCTCTTTTGCGGGGTCTTTCATCTTCTGAGGGGTCTTTTCTTCTCCTTCTCTGCAGCGTCTTCTGCTCTTTTGCCGGTCTTCTCCGCTGTCCTCTTCCCTCTCTTCTTCTTCTTCTTCTTTTCTTCTTCTTCCCACGTTGACACGACGCGACGCGTTCTCCTTCACGAATGCCCTCGCCGCTCTGTGCTGTGCCTTATATTGGCATGGGGCGTGGCCACCAGATGACATCACCTGAAGGTCCCGCCCCATATGAGGTCACAGCTCCACCCCCAGGATGTGACCTCATATGGGACGGGACCTCCAGGTGATGTCATCTGGTGGCCACGCCCCATGCCAATATAAGGCACAGCACAGAGCGGCGAGGGCATTCGTGAAGGAGAACGCGTCGTGTCAACATGGAAAGAAGAAAAGAAGAAGAAGAAGAAGAGAGGGAAGAGGACAGCGGAGAAGACCGGAAAAAGAGCAGAAGACGCCGCAGAGAAGAAGAAAAGACCCCTCAGAAGATGAAAGACCCCGCAAAAGAGCCGAAGAAAAGAAGACACCGGAGAGGGGAGAAGACCGCCGGAGCAGATTTAATAAAATATTTTAAAAAGCTGTGTGGTTTTTTGTGTACATATTTCTTTCCAGGTAAATGGGTAGGGGTACCATGTACCCCATACTCATTTACATAGGGTAGGGGGCCGGCATCTGGGGGCCCCCTTGTTAAAGGGGGCTTCCAGATTCCGATGAGTCCCCGCCCGCAGACCCCGACAACCACCGGCCAGGGTTGTCGGGAAGAGGCCCTTGTCCTCATCAACATGGGGACAAGGTGCTTTGGGGTGGGGGGCGCAGAGCCCCCCCTGCCCCAAAAACCCATACTCCCCATGTTGAGGGCACGCGGCCTGGTACGGTCCAGGAGGGAGGGGGCCACTCGCTCGTCCCCACCCCCTTTCCTGGCCTGCCGGGCTGCGTGCTCGGATAAGGGTCTGGTATGGATTGTGGGGGGGACCCACGCCGTTTTTTTGGCGTAGGGGGTTTCCCCTTAAAATCCATACCAGACCAAAGGGCCTGGTATGCTCCTGGAGGGGGACCCCATGCCAGTTTTTTTTTTAAATTTGGCGTGGAGCTCCCCTTCATGATCCCCACAGCACAAAGTGCCTGGCATTGTCGGGATAAAAGTCGGATCCCTGTTCACAGACAAACGGTCCGACTTTGACCCTATGTAGGACCGCAAATCGCACAGCAAAGTAGGATCAAAGTCGGACCCTTTTTTTGTCGGATAGTGTGAACCCAGCCTAAGTGTTTCAAGAGTTTAGTGGCAGGCAGGCAGGCAGAAGAAAAAATCCAAATTAAACTTTAGGATTTTTTTCTGCCTGTAAATTTCCCTGCCACTCCTGAAAAGACCTATAGTGTGCAATGCATGCTTGGCCATAGACAGTTGGACACATAAACTAACATTGAGGGGAGTTAACACAGAGAAATTGCTCAAACAGCTAAAACACCTGGAGCAGCTGCAAAAGCTAACATTTCAGAGAACAGAAATGTCATCATCATGACATCCTGTTTTAAAGTTAGTTACTTACATCACAATTCACAACAAGTTCACAGCCCAAGTGCTGCAGCCTGCAATACATTACAGTTAGTTAACCACTTCAGCCCTGGGAGGATTTAACCCCTTCCTGGCCAGAGCACTTTTTGCGATTCGGCCCTGCGTCGCTTTAACTGACAATTATGCAGTCATGCGACGTTATACCCAAACAAAATTGTCGTCCTTTTTTCCCACAAATAGAGCTTTGGTGGTATTTGATCACCTCTGCAGTTTTTATTTTTTGCGCTATAAACTAAAAGAGCGACAATTTTGAAAAAATAAAATTTTTTTTAACTTTTTCCTATAATAAATATCCAAAAAAAAATTATTCATCAGTTATATATATTCTTCTACATATTTTTGGTAAAATAAATTGCAATCAGCGTATATTGATTGGTTTGCGCAAAAGTTATTGCGTCTACAAACTATGGGAATTGATTCATGGTGATTTTATTATTATTTTTTTTTTACTGGTAATGGCGGCGATCTGCGATTTTGCGGCGGACAGATCAGACACTTTTGACACATTTTTGGGGCCAATGATACTTATACAGCGATCGGTGCTATAAATAGCCACTGATTACTGTATAAATGTCACTGGCATGGAAGGGGTTAATACTAAGGGGGCAATCCAGGGGTTAAATGTGTTCCCTCATTGCGTTCTTACTGTGTGGGGGCTGGGCTGGCAGGGACATAACAGATCTCACTGATTCCAATGGCAGGGATCAGTAGATCTGTCATGTCCCCCCTCACAGAACGGGGAACCGCCATGTTTACATTGGTGGTTCTCCATTCTGCCTCTCTATTAGGCGATCGTAGGTCACTGGCTGACTTTGAGCCTGCCCGACCCGTGGGCATGCCCACGCAGCATTCAGAGCGGGGGAGAGTGCGCCGCCACCGGCTGTGAGTGCGCACGGGGAGTGCGCAAAGGGGCGGATGTCCATGGACGTCTCCCAGGCAATTCAGGTCCGCGCTGTAGCCATCTTTCGGCTATATCACAGATCTGTAGTGGTTAAATAATGTTAGGCATGAGGAGCATGAACAGTACCTCAAGCATAGCATTATAGTAAGACCATGCACAATGCAGCTCAAAACAGCTGCTTGCTCCTCCAGGCATTTGAACTTTACTCTACCTGTTGACTGCCCCCCTCCAATGCCTCTATGTTAGCCTATGTGACTGACTGCTGTCCATTGCACACTATATGCGGTTTCAGCCAGGAGTCGAGTGACAGGGCAGTTTACAGGCGGCAAAGATAAACGTTGGATTTTTTTCTACCAGTAAACTTACCTGACACTAAACTCCGTCAGAAACCACATATAGTGTGACTTAGACTGACTGCGCAATGGACACATAGGCTAACTATGGAGGGGAGTTAACAGGCAGAGAAACAGCCCACACACACCTGGAAGAGTAGCTGCTTTGAGATGCATTGTCCAACTGTGCATGAATTTTTATGCCTTGAAAAAATATAAAACGTCAGATTTCACAGAAAAAAATGTCATCATTGATGACATGGAACATCACAGAACAGTTCAACTTCACAACCCAAGTGGCACAGTGCAATCCAGTAGTAGTTTAGTTAAATAATGTAAGGCATGAGGAGGATGAACTAGAAGTTCTAAAGCAGTACCTCAAAACTTACATTATTTTGTAAAAAATGTGTAAACTTTTTTTTCAGATATAAAACCTTTTTTTATGCGCTTGCTTCTAGTTCAGCTTCTTAAGAAACTCGTGAAAGAAACAGCTTTGTTCATTCAAGGATGGGAAGGACCAAGGAATGTAGTAAGGCCTCATGCACAATACCAGCTGAAAGTAGCTGCTTCTTATACAGCTCACAAAAAGTTGGAGCAGTTGCTCTGAGGATAAGCTGAAGTGTGCAACTGTGCATGATGTCTTGTGCAGTACAGGACAGATGTTACTTTTTCAATTCAAATGCAATTATCAGGCTGGATTCACACCAGTCTGGTGCAAATTCGAGCCGGTCTGATGCCAAAAAGGGTCGGAGCCGCCATTCGGCGGCTCCTGTCTGTTCTTACAGCGCAGCAGCTGCAGGGGGGAGGGGCAGCGAGCAGGGAAAAATATCCCTGTTCGGTGTGGAGCGCATCTCCGTGTTAGATGCACTCCCATTGAACACAATGGGCTGGGAATTCTACCGCATTGCACAGAAAACGCACACTTTTTCTGTGCAATGCAGACTGCGAATGCACTGCACATATGTGGACTGGACACCTTGAAAACAATGTGTCATGAGAATTGGATGCGGTTTAAGCCGCATCCAATTTGCATAGGTGTGCACCCAGCCTTAAGTTTTTTTTAATAAACAGAAGAACCTCTGCATGTTCAGTTAGAAGGTGGTTTCTGGTTTCTGGTGTCAGTCAGAATGTGTGACGCTGCACTGAACAATCTCTCATTTTCCACACTACTGCAAGGAGCTGAAAGATATTTTTGTGCTATTTGGGCTAGAGTGGCAAATAACAGTTTATTGATTGCCCAATACCCAAGAGGTTTGTCCGAACGAGGCACAGTGACCTCTCCAAGATATGCTTCGAGTCTTATGGTAGCAACTGTGGGAGCACTGTTCTCAAATGTAGATGAACAAGCAATTTCTTGGAAAACACTGTCCACACTGCTGGTAGTACAGTAGTAGTAGGGGACGTGGTACTGGGGTATTGGGGGGCATAGGCTTCCTTGCAATCTGTGAATAAAGAGAGTGGCCCTAGGGATTCTAGGGCATTTATCTGCCCAGATAAAGCACAAGATCCTATTCTGAAACAGACGGAGAAAATGCGGGTGGGACCCATACAGGCAAGGTGTGGAAATAAAACAAAATTTTCGGTAAGACTGTAATTTTTACAGAGTGGATTCATCCCATCCAGGACAGGTGTGGAAATTTCCACGTCTGCATGAGGGTGGTTAAGGAGCGAAGTAGAGGGTAATAGTTAGCGGAAAATAGCAAAGAGCAAGTGGGGGTCAGTCAAACTCCCAGATAGTCAATGTACGTGGTTGTCCACTGAAAAGGAAAATGAGGCTGCAGGCGTGTGACCAGGTCAAGATCAGGAGAAACATTTAGAGCCACCGATTTCTTCAGGTTTATACGGAGGCCTGAAATGGATGAGAAATGCGTCAAAAGGCATAACAAATTGGGGAGGGTTGTAAGGGGATTCGTCAAGGTCAGAAGGGTGTCATCAGTGAAAAGGCTCAATTTGAACTCGTGACCTGCATAGGGAATACCAGTCACATTATGGTCTGTGTAGATTGCGAGCGCCAGAGGCTCCAAGGCCAACAGGAATAAAGCTGGAGACAGGGGGCATCCCTGCCTCGTGCCCCCGTGGATGGAGAAGGGTGCAGAAAAGTACCCGGCATATTTGACAGCAGCAGTAAGGGCAGAATACAAAGCATGAATCCAGGTCAGCAAGGCTTCTCCAAAACCCCAACAAGAAAGCACAAAATGCAAGTATTCCCAGGACAAGGTATCAAAGGCCTTGTAAATATCTAACAAAAGGACAAACCCCGGAAATTTTCCGATGATGCAAAAGGTGAATGAGATGAACCACCTTACAGACATTATCACCCGCCTGTCCACCTGGGACGAAACCCACCTGATCCCTGTGGATCAAGTGGCTTATATATTGATTGATTCGCATCCTCAGGATCTTACCTAGGATCTTCAAGTTGTCATTCAGAAGTGTTATCGGTGGGAAGGCCTGAGGCTCACCGGCATCCTCTTGTTTTTTGGGGACCATCGATATATGGGCCCTTAAGGCGTCTGAGGAGGGCAAAAAGCCCTGCTTCAAAGCATTGGAATAGTTAGCAAGGTGGGGAGCCAATAATGCGGGGAATGTCTTGTAATAAAGACCTAAAAACCCGTCAGGACCCGGGGCCCTGGCAAGCTTAAGTGACTTGATTGCCTGAAGAACCTCCGCCTCCGAAATGCTTGCATTAAGAGCTTCATGTGTTCCGTCTGGAAGCGAGTGAAGATTTAGGTCCTGAAAGAACTGCTCCGCTTGCTGCATGGGAAACGGGCCTGGTTTAGAATAGAGCGAGGACAGGAATTCAGAGAAACTAGATAGAATTTGCACAGTGTTAGAGGTGAGGCCCCCTGTTCTCGTTCGAAGCCGAATAGGCTTGTGCGGTTTTCCAACCAAATTCAATTTCTTGGCCAGCATAGGACCCGGTTTATCTGCACATGTATAATACTTATGTCTGGACCACCGTAGAGCCTTCTCAGCTCAGGAGGTGCAAAGAAGATCCAGTTCTGTCGCTAGGGTGTCACGGGCCCTTCTATGAGCAGCAGTGGGTTGCGCCTTTCAGAGTGTGTCCGCGGCTGTGAGGAGAGACTGTAGTTCTGTGATTCAGCTTTCTCTATCCTGTTTGCGTGCAGAAGCGTCTTGAATAATATGAACCCGAACTATAACCTTATGGGTTTTCCAAAGTGACACAGCAGACGTAACAGAGCCCACATTGTCCGCAAAATATGTTTGTATAAAGGATTGAATCTCTAAACTCGTGGCCTGAATGGACAGTAAGGACTTATTAATTCGCCACTAAAAAGGGCGCCTAGTAGGGCCTGAAAGAGAAATGAGAAAAATCAAGGGGTCATGATCAGATCATGGTGAAGAAAGGATAGAGATTTTGTGGACTAGTGGAAGGTGGTGTATCGGCATTAGGGTGTGGTCAATCCTGCAAAAACTGCGTAATAAGAGACTATTGTTATTTCTTGGTCCCATAAGGTCCCCTGTAAAAGAAGATAGCGGCCCGTAGGGTCCGCAATCTCCAAAGTACAAGTGAAAGGAAGACACTGGCCGCCATTTAAGCTGAGAGAGACATGCTTGCTGACTGTGGTGTGGGACATGTACAGGTAACACTCATTGACACTGGCCGTCGTTTAAGCTCAGAGAGACATGCTTGCTGACTGTAGTGTGGGACATGTTGTACAGGTAACACTCACTGACACTGGCCGCCATTTAAGCTCAGAGAGACATGCTTGCTGACTGTTGTGTGGGACATGTACGGGTAACACTCACTGACACTGACTGCCATGTAAGCTAGCTGAGAGAGACATGCTTGCTGTGGTGTGGGACATGTACAGGCAACACTCACTGGCTACAGTGCAAAGACAGAAGAGGAGACATCAACACAGCACTCACTCACCGATCGCCATGCGGGACATGGTGTAACCATGCCAATCTCCATTAACAGACAGCCTGGAGGAGACAGACAGCAGCACAGCCAACACTCACTGCAAAATGGAGGGCTGGAAATCTTTATCTGCTCCTGACATCCGCACCGCCGACGTCACTTCTGCCCACTTCCGGTATCGGTCGATACTCGTGAAAAGGTTGAGTATTGGCCCCGATACCGGTATCGGTGCATCCCTAAAAAAAACTAATTGGACAACTAAGTATAAACAGTTATAAAAAGTCCATAAAGTCCTGATAAGTTCTTGATAGCCAGATGCTAAACAAGACCAGGTGTCCGACACTGGCAGCTCCTAATAGAGGTTGGGAACCTCTCAGCAGCAGTGCAAAAGAAAAAAGAAGGGCACCAGGTCAATGCATGAATAGACATCCAATGCAGCAAGGAACTGTGTCAGAGCTGTCAGTGCTATTGGTCCCAAGATGCAAAAGCACAGTCGTGATGTGCAGGGGGGACACCGATGGCCAGGGTGAAATAGTCCTTCCAGCAGGTTTATGCACTAGGATGACCCGGGCCGTGCTGTAGGCAGACACGCCTGGTAGGGGCCGCCGCACACTGAGGCTCAGACTCGCCACTGTATCAGGTGATCGGCGGCGTCACAGGCATACAAGCTCAGAAGCATGACTTACATTGACCTCAGTATGAGGCCGCCCCTAACAGGCGTGTCTGCCACTGACACTGACAACTCTGACACAGTTCCTTGCTGCATTGGATGTCCATTCAGGCATCCTCCAGCCCATCCTTTCACAGCATGGAGCATTGCATATGCTGTTATCCAGTCCTACATGTAAGTGGATATTAATAAAATCGTATGGTGTTTTTACTTACATTGACCGGGTGTCCTTTTTTCTTTTGCACTGCTGCTGAGAGGTTCCCAACCTCTATTAGGAGCTGCTGGTCTCGGACACCTGGTCTTGTTTACCTGGTGTCCTTTTTTTCTTTTGCATCTTAATTGTTGATTTCATCTGATCAGAGGGAGTGAATTACACTGTATATGTATATATATATATATATGTGTTTTTCAGCAATGTGTGTTGTGCTGTGAACAAGGCTCTGCCGAAACGCGTTAGGTTCACCTTTTATACATGGTCATAATGGAATAAAGACTCAAGACTCAATTTCCAGAAGTGCTGCTGCTTTCTTTTTATATTTGCACCTTTGATCATGTTTGGGATGCAGGAAGGACTCCCTGAGCCAGAGCACCTGGATTGGGTGTCCCACAAATAATCCTATGTTCGGCTACGCTGTCCAGAGCGGTGTATCTTTGTGCTGTTTGTTATGAATATTTATGTTTCCTCTAGCCAACCAGTAGGAAGCTTACTGCCACTGGTGCATGCTGGGGAGAGCATAAATATTTGGAGTAGACCTTGTCAACTGGATCTTCCCCCCAGGCTGGGGCCTGGGGAGAGTGCATGTTGAGCAAGTGAGGCCTTTGTATGTGCTTGGTGCAAATGCCTGGAAGCAGAAGAAACCTACATGTCAAGTTTAGTACTGCTGCTTGAGACATTGGGCTCAGGAAGCCTCGCTGGTAGAAAAAATTATGCCTGGAATGGAGTACCAGAAGTGATTCTGCCACTGGAGATCCTGTGGAGGAGGAACTCGCAGAGAGGGTGGGAAAACATCAGGAGGGTCACTGTGGATTCTGTTGCTATTAAAGATACTTCTGGAAAAGGCATATGTTGCTAGTTTCAGCTTAAAACCCCCTTTTTTGTTGCCTGTATTGAGGTCTATGGAAGAAGTTTGGATTGGTAAGGGTATTCTGGTTTCCCTGCCCCTCTGCTACGAGTTGCTGTGGAAACTAAAATCCTTTAAAAGGTTCTTAAAGTGACTGGTCCCCAATTGTTACACATACACCACCTTTCAGCCACAGACTCAGCCCTAGGAAGATGCCAGCCCACCCTGTCTCTGAGGGTATTCCATCTGCCTCTAGGGTTTCAGGGGGTTGTTACATTTTTGTAGGGAAAAGAACCCCCGACTACTGAATAGCATTGGGGCTGGTATGAGGATGGCAGGGGGCTACATGGTCACCACCTTTCTCTGCTTAGCAAGGGAATTGACCTGGCTGTATTACAAAAACTAGTTCGGGAGAGAAGTGTGCATGCAATATCCTGCCAGTAGGTGGCATTAAAAAGATGAGAGAAGAGCATGATGGCAAAAGCATCAAGAATGTTAAAGCGGTATTAACCCAAGTCAGAAACAAAAAGCTTACCGATCCTTAGATGTGGTGGCTACAGTTTTTTTTGCAGGCTTTTTTTCCCCTTAATGTCACCTGGTGATCCCTGTCTTAGGGTGTCTGCAATCTAGATGAAGTAGTAAAGTAGACACCCCTGGACAGCAGCATTACCCCAACCATTCCCTTTTTCAGAGTCCCCTCTATCCATGCGTCCGACCCCCTAATCTACAGTGCCTTGAAAAAGTATACATACCTCCACATTTCACCATGTTACAACCAAAACGTAAATGTTTTTTATTGGGATTTTATGTGATAGGCCAACACAAATGCCCTGATTTACTATACCTCCAAATCTACTCCAGCAGTGCCTTAAAATAACTCCCAATTAAAGGCAATTACGACTTCAACTCTCACAAACTGGGATGAAATCTACACACATCAGAGCTCTATTTGCCTGGGAAGTTTCCTCTCAGATCACATGTTCTAAGCACTGGATGTCAATTGGAATTGAACTTGTAGCTTCAGACAGAGGCAGCTCTCTAATTAGGCAAATTAGGCGGTCGCCTAAGGCCTCACACTCACAGGGGCCTCACACTGACACCAGCACCGAGATAGAGAGTACTGACACCAGCACTTTAAAGGTCTTAATATATGCAATTTATAAAGTTCATTTTTTTATCTCTTGAATTATTGTTCCCATTGTTGGCGTGACTAGGGTCTCATGTCTAGGTTTTGCTTTAGGCCTCACAAAGCCTAAAGCCACCTCTGGCTTCAGAATTCCTCAATTTAATGCTTGTATGCAAGTTCATTGCCATAAAAACAACATTTCCACCCCCTTTCTCTAATTTTAACAGCCTTAGCCCTAGGGGACATGTATGAATAGAAAATTAAGTTTATAAATCAATTGTTTTTTTCAGGAGTAGTGGTTTTAATAATGGTTAAAGTGAAAAAACAAACAAAAAAAACACAAAATATTCCTTTAACCACTTCAGCCCCGGAAGGCTCTCACGCTTTAGGACCAAAGCACTTTTTGCGATTCGGCACTGCGTCGCTTTAACTGACAATTGCGTGGTCGTGCGATGTTGTACCCAAACGAAATTCGCTTTCTATATAAAAATGCACGGATTACTGTAGAAATGCCATTGGCAGTAAAGGGGTAAACCTGGAGGGGGCACTCTAAGGATTAACTGTGTTCCCCAGGCATGTTCTAACTGTATCGGGGCTGGGCTGGCAGGGGGAGGGGAGTGATCACGGCTTCCATATACAGGAATCCTGTGATCACTGCCCTTCCCCTTCTGTCAGAACGGAAATCCGTGTTTACATACACGGACCTCCATTCTTTCACTGCGGGGGGGCCATCGCGGGTAGCCGGTGGCGATCAAGTCTGCCCTACCCGCTCCCTGGCCCCCCCGGAACATGAGTCCGCGCTCACAATGTTAGTTATCGCAGCCGACGTCACGTTATGGCGGTTTGCAATAACGAACCACTTTGCCGCTGTCACGCTGCGGCGGGCGGTCAGCAAGTGGTTAAATATTGTGCTTGGGGGTCCCCTTAGTATGGGTCTCTGTGATGTTTAGAACAGTGCCACCGCAAAATGACATTTGTAAAGGAAAAATTGTCATTTAAAATCGGTTGCGGCTGGAATGTATTGCTGGTTCCCTGCAATATAGATAAAGATCATTGAAAAAGCATTGCGTTGGGGGTCCCCCCCAGTCCATACCAGGCCCTTCGGGTCTGGTATGGATTTTAAGGGGAACCCCATGCCAAATTTATAAAAAATGGTGTTGGGGTCCCCCCAAAATCCAAACCAGACCCTTATCCGAGCACGAAGCCCTGGCATAGCAGGAGGGTGGGGACGAGTGAGCGGGCCCCCTCCGAACCTTATCAGGCCACATGCTCTCAACATGGGGAGGGTGCTTTGGGGTCTGGTTTGGATTTTGGAGGGACCCCAACGCCATTTTTCCAAAAATTTGGCATGGGGTTCCCCTTAAAATCCATACCAGACCTGAAGGGCCTGGTACGGACTTTGCGGGGGACCTCTACCCAAACTTTGTATTTAATTTTGGTGTGGAGCTCCTCTTAAAATCTATGCCAAACCCTTATTAGAGCGTGCATATACTGTATATAGTCTACACAGTGGTGTAGTGGTTAACGCTTTTTCCTGGGAGCAAAAGGGTCACTGGTTCAAATCCCAACCACAACACTACCTGCCTGGAGTTTGAATGCTCTCCCTGTCTGCGTGGGATTCCTGTGGGTACTCTGGTTTCCTCCCACACTCCAAAGACATGCAGGTAGGTAAATTAGATCCTGTTTAAATTGGCCCTAATATATCTATGAATGTGAGTTAGGGACCATACGTTGTAAGCTTCTTGAGGGTAGGGACTGATGTGAATGTACAATATATATGTAAAGCACTGCGTAAATTGACAGTGCTATATAAGTACCTTATATAAATAAATACACTGAATGAAGCGTATTATATATACCATACTGTACATATATATGCCACTGCCTAACCTTTTGCTATATCCGCAAATGTTTTCACTATATTCGGCCGCTGTGTAAGTGGCCTTATATAGTTTGGGCATGGACTCAGACCCACTGAGCAATGATTGGCCAAAGGCACCCTGCCTTTGGCCAATCATGGCTCTCACAGCAGAGCATGCTGTGATTGGCCAAAGCACGCAGGTCATGTGCATGCTTTGGCCAATCAGCTGGTGGCATTCCCCCACAATTTCACTGCATTATGGGCATTATGGGCTGGTCAAATTTCCCATGAGCGCCCCAGAATTCGACACAACCCCCCGGTGTTCAAGTCGAACATACAGTACTTTTGACTCGAACCGGGGGACCATACCTATTGCCAATAGATGTACATCGCGAGACACTTTTTTAACATAAAAGATTGGACAATAAAGTCTCCATTTTTAAAAACATTTTTACACTTTTTAGGTGAATGTGTATGATGTACCCAATACCCATTCACATGGGGGGGGGGGGTACACTTACCCATAACCCATGTAGTATGTGTAAGTGGATTTTTCACATTTTTACAAAAATTTTTACCTCTGAAATAACAGGTTAGAAAATACAATTTTTTCACAGAGCGCTACATGTAGATAACCGTTATCCATACCAGGGGGCCAAGCTCAGTTTTCATGACATACAAGCTGAACTTGTGGCCCCCCAACACAGCTTAAGACCCCGCGAGTACCCTTTAAACTGGTCGGGTATTACGGGTATTACGTCACTTTAACACCCCCTTACGGTGGTCGACTAACCGGTTTCGTACGTGTACTGGACGCACGAAACCGGTTAGTGTCGTACGAGACGACACTCTCGGTACTAACCGGTTTCCGTCCCACGGAAACCGGTTAGTA
>BLSH010085801.1:350029-374581 GCA_018402905.1 Glandirana rugosa | reverse complement strand
ACAAACGAACAATTGTAACCATAAAACCGACACAACAATAATCTCAAACAAACGATTCACGACAACTCCACAACTTATGACCGACAACAGTTAATCGTATACATTATCTCCACCCGACAACTCTCTATTACATATGCTAATTGACAACAGCCAGTATTCAACACCTCAACAGCACTTAGCAAACAAACTCTAATAACAACACAGCCAAAATACCAATGTTAACAAGCAAACAAATTAAGAAAAGCAATTTGAAATACTTTAAGGAAAATAGAAATAGTTTAAACTTACTGCATCCAACTACTGTTTTTTTAAAACTATGCACTTTTGTCCCACTGCACTTCTGTCCTGCTGCAATTGGAAAGAGCAACTATCAAGAGTAAACTATACAAGAGCTGCTCACCTTCTTAAATACCGGTGTAAATGACCGAATTCCAGATGTACGCAGTGGAAGACTCACAGAGCATGTAGGATTTGATGCCAAACCACGCTCTTTTGTATGCAATGTACTGTATCCAGCTTAGGTGTCCCTTGTAGGCCATCAAACTTTTATCCACGCTGACGTCTCTTTCTGGCACCTAGGTCCGCTGGAAATTGGTCACAATAATTTGGCATACCTCACAGATTTTTTTAGTTTGGGCGCAGGATGCTTGGCCTCATCAAATTCTTCATTGTTCGTGAAGTGTAAATACTTCATGATGAGGGAAAACCGGTATTCTGACATCACGGTGCCAAAAAAGAGAGTGGCCAGTAACTTATTGGTGGTCCAGTACCATTTCTGGAGCAGTTTCCCCACCACCCCCTGAAGAATGATGAGTCCCATAAACTGCCAGATGTCCTCTTTGGTCACCGGTTCCCACTTTCTGCTTCTGGAAAACCTGGCATGCAGCTTAGCGGATTGCTGCTCTTGGTAGCGATTTGTCTCTGTGACAATTTTTTCAATTACCTCCTCAGTGAGGAATAATTGCAGGTATGCCAGAGGGTTGTCACGCTCAACATCTACCTTCATCCCAGGTGATCCAGTGAACGGGAATCTTGGGGGCGCTACCTGGTCCGTTTGCAGTCAATAGGGCACCTAGTGCGCACATCGCTGAGGTCAGGTGCAGGATCATCGCTGTTGTCACTTGCCAGATCAGTGTCAGGGTCAGATGACAAATCTCCCCACGACTCACTATCGCTCAGTTCTGCGAGTGCCTCCGTGTCACTGTTGCTGTCACTCAACTGGTCCAAAAGTGCTTTTGTAGTAAAGCGGCGCTTTTTTGATGCCATATTATAAATATTTTATGGGCACAAATGACAGTAAAATGGCAGGCAAGGGGCACTGTACAGTGATCAAGTGTCAGATCTGAGGTGATACAGTGTAATCCTTTCACATTACAATGTATCACTTCTTTTATGTGTGTGTGTCACTTGAATTTCCCTCCCAGTTCCGCTCCCAAGCTCCGCTGCTGCTCGCAGGGAACGGAACTAGGAAGTCAGATGCCGGCTGATGATCTCACGATCACATCGGAGGACATCGCTGGATCACCAGGAGAAGGTAAGGGGACTCAGCTGACAACTCTGCAATGTTACCCCGAGCGTGACTCGGGAATACCGCCAGGGAGGTTAAAGTAATACTATTAACATTAATAACAATAATAATGTCTAATATGCAATAAAAAAATTATTTTGATATGCAGACAAGTCATCAAGTTAACCATAAATATCATGTATGGTACTTATCATAGAGTTCTTACTACAAATGGATTCTTCCTGTTAAGAGGTTGTTTCCTGCTCCTGCTAAAAGGTCAGGAGACCCTTCAAGGCTATATATATGGATGTCTTACAGGAAGTGAGAGGAGAGAGTGACCAACCACATCCTCAGCAAGCCAGAAGGAGCTGCAGACTGATTTTATGCTGTACCCATACTTCCAGACAGAAAAGGGACAATAATATAGGCAAGTGTCACTGCGTAGCTAACTGTTTGTTATATTACTGTTAGAGTTGAGCGGACAACTGGATGTTCGGGTTTGGCCGAACTTCGCGAAAAAGTTTGAGTTAGGCCTCGAACTTGACCCAAACTTGACCCCGAACCGCATTGAAGTCAATGGTGACCCGTACTTTTGGGCACTAAAATGGCTCTAAAAAAGTCCTGGAAAGTGGCGGTGGAGGAGGAGGAGGTAGCCATCACTGTTTTTTGTTTGTTTGGTTTTTTTTTTCTAATTGGGGTAGCCCCCAAAATATTGAGACATATTAAAAAAAAAAAGATCACTATCTGCAGACAAACCCAGAGATGTTCTAGCACGGGTTCACTTTTTCCATATAAAATGTACCATGGCTTATTTTTCATGTTTCTCCTGTTACAAATTCCAATAAAGACTTATGTTCTATAAAAAAAAAAAAAAAGAATAAGTTCAATTAAGTAAATAAATGGCTGTGTGAGGCCGGTATAAATGTCTATTCTGCACAAGGTACAGACAAGTCTTGTGGGATCCATGCCTGGTTCATTTTAATAAACATTAGCTACGCTTGTTAGGTGGCCACTGGCTACGCTTGTCTGTGATAACGCCCCTTGCCGTGCTAAAAACACGTTCAGATAATACACTGGCCGCATGGCAGGCCAGCACCTCCAAGGCATAAAGGGCAAGCTCAGGCCATGTGCCCAATTTGGAGACCCAGAAGTTGAACGGGGCAGACCCATCAGTCAGTACGGGTAGGCGTGTGCACACATACTGTTCCACCATGTTGCTGAAATGCTGCCTCCTGCTAAGACGTTGCCTATCAGCTGGTGGTGCTGTTTGTTGTGGCGTGCTGCTAACAAAGCTTTTCCACATTTCGGCCATGCTAACCCTGCCTTCTGAGGTGCTGGCCGTGCCACAGCTGCGTTGGCCACCTCTTCCTCCTCCTCTCCCTTTGCCTTGTGCTTCCACTGAGCCCCCGGTGTCATTTGGGAATGCCCTCTTCTTCTGATCACGCTCCAGTGAGGGAATTAAGGACGGCACATTGTCCTTGTAACGGGAGATCCAGCAGGGTGGCCACCCAGTAATCAGCACAAGTTACAATGTGGGCAACTCGGCTGTCGTTGCGCAGGCACTGCAGCATGTAGTCGCTCATGTGTGCCAGGCTGCCCAGAGGCAAAGACAATATGTCCTATGTATCATCTGTGTCCTCTGTATCCCCCCAGGCACGCTCCAGTGATGCCCACGAGCTGCATTGGGTGCCACCCTGCTGTGAACATGGTTCCTCCTCCTCATCATCATCTTCGTCCTCCTCTTCCTCCAGAACTGTGCCCTGGCTTGAAAATTTTTTACCTGGCCTATGCTGGTGCAGGAACCCACCCTCCGAGCCACTTGTGAATGACTGGCTTGATAACCGTGGAAATGACCACTCTTCCTCCTCCTCTTCCTCCTGTGCCACATCCTCTTCCATCATTGCCCGAAGTGTTTTTTCAAGGAAACATAGAAGTGGGATAGTAACGCTGAGAACAGCATCATCGGCACTGGCCAAGTTGGTGGAGTACTTGAAACACCGCAATATGGTACACAGGTCTCGCATGGAGGCCCACTCGTTGGTGGTGAAGTGGTGCTGTTCCGCAGAGCGACTGACCCGTGCGTGCTGCAGCTGAAACTCCACTATTGCCTGCTGCTGCTCGCACAGTCTCTCCAGCGTGTGCAAGGTGGAGTTCCACCCTGTGGGCACGTTGCATAGGAGGTAGTGAGCGGGAAGGCCGGAGTTCCGCTGCAGCACAGACAGGCGAGCAGCAGCAGGGTGAGAACGCTGAAAGCGTGCACAGATGGCCCACACTTTCTGCAGCAGCTCTGACATATCCGGGTAGTTTTTTAGAAATTTCTGCACCACCAAATTCAGCACATACCCCAGGCAAGAAATGTGCGTCAAACCGGCTAGGCTCAAAGCTGCTATGAGATTTCGCCCATTATCGCACACCACCAGGCCGGGCTTGAGGCTCAGTTGCAACAACCACTCATCGGTCTGTTGTTCAATGCCCATCCACAGCTGCTGCACAGTGTGGGGTTTATCCCCCAAACATATCAGTTTTTAAACAGCCTGCTGTCGTTTCCCCCTAGATGTGCTGAAGTTGGTGGTGAAGGTGTCACGCTGAGCGGATGAGGAGGTGGTAGAGGAGGAGGAAGCGGAGTAGGAGGAGTAGGCAACAGGAAGCAAAGAGAAATGAAAGTGCATACCCCTGTTGAAATATCAGTGCATACCCCTGTTGAAGTCCTGGCGGACGAATCGCATCGGGTGAGGCAGACCTGCTTGTCTAGCATCGCGCTTTTTAACTGATTGGAATTCCATATAGCTTTTATTCTACCTTTATCATGTAAGTGCATCTCTTTTAAATAAATCGTCACTGGTTTACAGTATTACGCTATGTGGCCATTTATATATTTTCACTGAGGTATACTGTGACTGCATCTGGAGTTTATTTTCTGGTTTTGGAGTCCCTTCTCCGGTGTTCCATAAGATTCTTGATATACAACCATATGTGGAAGTATCACCCTTGAGGGATTGATGTCCATCATGACTTCCCTGGATGTGGTCTGATCCTGCTGCCACCAAGTAGTTCCATGCGTGCATAATTACGTATTCTGGTAAGAGTACCCTATCTTAAACGGTGAAGGTGTAAGGTGCACGTTGGTGCTTTATGACGAATTGAAGTTCAACTATACACATTCATCTCACACGTGGTGGAAGATTTCTTTTATTCTTCTATTCATTCATACATTTATGTATCTATGGACTTATTTACTGAGGACATTTTTATTGGATTTACATTGTCTGTTGTGGACATGAAATGCTCACAATTTTAAGCGCTACACATTTTGTTCACTGTTATGTATACAATTTAGGGAGATTGTGGTGTTAGCGGCTATTTAATCACTTATTTTTCACTTAATTTTAGGTTAAAAAATCCTTTTTATTCTTTTTCAGGCAAAGAGAAATGCCCTGCAATCCTCAGTGGCAGAAGGACATGCGCCAAACTAATACCCGCCTCAGGCCCACCTGCCACTACATTTGCCCAGTGTGCAGTTAGCGAGATATAGCATTCCTGCCCGTGCTTACTGGTCCACGTATCAGTGGTTATGTGGACCTTCCCACTGATGGCGTTGCGCAGTGCACACTTGATCTTGTCCCTGACTTATTTGTGCAGGGAAGGGATGGCTCGCCTGCAAAAGTAGTGGCGGCTGGGAACCACGTACTGTGGGACAGCCACCGCCATCAGGTTTTTAACCTCCTCCCATCCGCGCCATGGACGATTGATGGCTACAGCGCGGCTCTAAAATGCCGGGAGGCCGTCAATAGACGTCCTTCCGGTCGCGCATCGGGTAAAATCTGTGGTCGCCCTGTCCCTTGGATACAGCTGATCACAGATCGTGGTAAATGGCCAATCACAGCGGCCATTTACCACCTGATCGGGATGTCCAATGAGAGATGATCTCAGATGTAAACATCTGAGATCATCTCTCATGGAAAGCTCTTCCTCCTCACACAGAGACAGCGTGTGAGGAGGAGAGCTTCTGTGACAGAGAGTGTGTCATCTCTACTGAACAAATTATTGATCTAAGTGTCAAAGCAGTGCCCAAAAAGTACCCTTCAGGGTCAGTGCCCATCTGTGCTTTTAGTGCCCACCTTTGCCATTTATCAGTGCCCACCTGTGCCAATCAGTGCCCCCACCTGTGCCATTCATCATTGCCCACACCTGTGCCATTCATCAGTGCCCACCTGTGCCATACATCAGTGCCCACCTGTGCCAATCATCAGTTCTGCCTCATCAGTGCACATCTGTGCCACCTCATCAGTGCACATCTGTGCCACTCCATCAGTGCCCATATGTGCCAGTCATCAGTGCCCACCTGTGCCAGTCCTCAGTGCCCATCTGCACCGTATAATCAGTGCACATTTGTGCCAGTCATCAGTGCCGCATAATCAGTGCACATCTTTGCCAGTCATCAGTGCCCATCTGTACCGCATAAGTAGTGCATATCTTTGTCATCAGTGCCCACCTGTGCCAGCTCATTAGTGCACATCTGTCACCAGTGCCCACCTGTGCCAGTCATCAACAAAAATGGCCAAAAGATCCTTTTCCACCGAGGAGGCATACCAAATTTTAACTGCGGCAGACGAGAGCAACGGGGAGCTCTCTACTTCAGGTTCCTCTTTCGATTCTGAGTCTGATGTCGAGTATGAGCCCGTCCTCAGCAGTGAAACACTGACTGATGACTCAGAGGAGGAAGATAGTCCACCTGCTGGACGAAGGCGTTTTGGTGAGGAGGAAGTAGTGTTCACCAGCACCGCACGGCCATCCACCAGCACCGCACGGCCATCCACCAGCACCGCAGTACCTCAGCCCCAAAGGATTAGGACCCATCCTGCCCTTCCCTATTCCCTTCAAAATCCATTGGGGCTTCCTTCTGATTCAGGAGAAGCTAGAATTCCCCCGTTCACTGTCCAGCCAGGAGTCCAGGTGGACATGGACAATTTTTCACCAATGGATTTTTTCTAATTATTTTTTACAGAGGACATGCTTGCCTCAGTTGTGGCCCAGGGCAACTTATATGCACAACAATTTATTAGAGACAATCCCACATCATATTATTCAGGCCCCTTTGAGTGGAGAGAGCTTACAATGGAGGAGTTCAAGAGTTTTTTGGGCCTCACATTTTGCATGGGACTCAACAAAAAGAATGAATTACTATCCTATTGGTCAACCCACCCCATCGACCACATGCCAGTCTTCTCCATGATAATGTCCCGAACAAGATAATGATAATGAGGTTCCTGCACTTCAATGACAACACACAGTGCCTTCCCCGAAAAGACCCCAATTTCGATATCTTTATAAAATTCGGCCAATACTTAATTATTTTTCTGAGAAATTCCCCCAGGTGTTTACCCCAGACCAACATATCTGTGTAGACGAGTCACTCATAAAATTTACCGGCAGGCTGGGAATAAAGCAGTTTATTCCAAGCAAGAGGAACCGCTATGGGGTCAAAGTATACAAACTTTGTGACAGAGCCATGGGGTACACTTATGCCTTCATAGTGTACGAAGGAAAGGACTCCCAGCTGCATCCCCCTAATTGCCCCGACTATTTTGGATCGAGTGGAAAAATAGTTTGGCAGCTTTTTTATCCACTTCTAGAAAAATGCTGCCATTTATACATAGACAACTTCTAGACCAGTCTGCCTCTGTTCCGACACCTTCACCTGAAGAACACGCCAGCATGTAGCACTGTCAGAATGAACAGGAAAGGTTTTCCTCAGCGGCTCGTCAATATGAGGTTAAGAAGAGGGGAGACGGCGAGCCTGCGAAATGAGGAGATTCTGGCAGTGAAGTGGAGGGACAGAAGGGATGTCTACCTACTGTCATCAATTCATAACAATACCTTCGTGGAGATCCCCAGAAGAAATGGCCCAATCCAGAAGCCAAGATCTGTACATGAATACAATTTATTCATGGGGGGAGTCGACTACAATGGCCAAATGCTGGAACCATACCTTGTCACAAGACGGACATATCACTGGTACAAAAAAGTAGCGATTTATTTTTTTCAATTGGCCATATATAATTCCTATGTATGTTACCAAAAGTCCACCGAAAGCCCCCCTTATGTACCAGAAGATAATCATCCCCGCCTTACTATTCCTGAATGGCCTGCCAGAAAATATTCTATCCGATTCCCTTAGTCGACTCTCCGAACGCCATTTTATTGATAAGATCCCTCCCAGACCAACAGGCCAAAGACGCCAGAAAAAATGTAAGGTGCGTACCAGTAGAGGAATCAGAAGAGACACCGCGTTTTATTGCTCCCAGTGCCCTTCCCAACCAGACCTATGCATAGGTGACTGCTTCCGCCGCTATCACACTTTAACACATTTTTAGTGATTATTAATCCCCAGTTACTGCCATGTACATTCACACCCCTTATGCCACTGCTTGCTCTTGAACTGACCCTGGCTTGTTATACGACCACGACTTTGCCTGCCGCTTTTGTACATATCTCTGCCTGCTCCGGAACTGACCCTGGCTTGTTATTCAACCATGCTTCTGCCTACCTATTCTGCACATACCTCTGCCTGATCTGGAACTGACCCTGGACTGTTTGACCATGTTTTTTTCCTGCCTCTTGGATTGATCTTGTACCCTGCTGCTGGAGTTGTGGGATTCACAACACAGGGGTCTCACATATGTGAGGGGCTCCAGAATGTTATTTCTGTAAGAAGAAAACATTGTTTTTGTTTTCTCTCTCTAAGATTAGGGTCTGGAGACTCTGAGACTTCATAAAGATTGGGTGGGAGAAGCCTCTACCCCTGTTCCCATTCTGTCCTGACCGAGGCCCTACTTCTGCCTGCTGCCTGTAGGACTTACTGCCTCTGCCTGCCGCATGAACTGACCACACCTCTGCTGCTACCTGCACTATGGGCCATGTTCCTACCTACTACCAGGACCAATCATTTGGCACTGTTGATAATATCTTTGCCTGCACTGACCCTGGACTGTATATGGACAGTATCCCTGCATGCCGCCTGTACAGACTATGGACAGTATTCCTGCCTGTTGCCTGGACAAATGCATTCGCTGTCGGTTGCCTGAACAATTGTGTTTGCTGTCGCTGACCAAGTCCCTGCCTGCTGCCTGGACCAGTGCTATCCTGTGGACAACTGTGCTTCTAAACCCACAGGTAATCTTTTGTTTACCATTTGCTCAACAGAATGTATTTTGGTATGTGCATGCTGTGTGTCCCTAGAACACCAGATGGTGTTCCTTGCATAATGTGCCTCTGTATGTGTCCAGGCTGTGTAAGAGTCTCACACATGTGGTATCGCCATACTCAGGAGGAGTTGCAGAATGTATTTTGGGGTGTCATTTTGCTATGTACATGCTATGTGTTGGAAATATCTTATAAATGGACAACTTTGTGTAAAAAAAAAATGAGTTTTCAGTTTTTTCCAAGTTTTCCAAAAACTTCTGGAAAAAAATGAACCGTTCAAAAGACTCATTATGCCTCATAGATTATATGTTGGGGTGTTTGCTTTCCAAAATGGGGTCATTTTGTGGGCATTTTCATTGTCCTGATGCTCCAGGGCCTTCAAAAGTGTAATAGGTGGTTGAGAAATGAGATGTGTAATTTATGCTTCTAAAACGCCTGAAGATGCTACTTCAATGTTGGGCCTCTGTATGTGGCCAGGCTGTGTAAAAGTCTCACACATTTGGTATCGCCATACTCAGGAGGAGTAGCAGAATGTATTTTGGGGTGTCATTTTTGCTATGTACATGCTATGTGTTGGAAATATATTATAAATGGACAACTTTGTGTAAAAAAAATGCGTTTTCATTTTTTTCGACATATTTCAAAAACTTCTTGAAAAAAATTAACCTTTTAAAAGACTCATTATGCCTCAAAGATTATACGTTGGGGTGTTAGCTTTCCAAAATGGGGTAATTTTGTGGGCATTTCCATTGTCCTGGTGCTCTAGGGCCTTCAAAATGTAATAGGTGGTTGAGAAATGAGATGCGTAATTTATGCTTCTAAAACGCCTCTGTATGTGGCCAGGCTGTGTAAAGGTCTCACACATTTGGTATCACCATACTCAGGAGGATTAGCAGAATGTATTTTGGGTGTCATTTTTGCTGTGTACATGCTATGTGTTGGAAATATCTTATAAATGGACAACTTTGTGTAAAAAAAAATGCGTTTTCATTTTTTTCCACATTTTCCAAAAACTTCTGGAAAAAAATGAACCGTTCAAAAGACTCATATGCCTCATAGATTATACGTTGGGGTGTTAGCTTTACAAAATGGTGTCATTTTGTGGGCATTTCCATTGTCTTGGTGCTCTAGGACCTTCAAAAGTGTAATAGTGTAATAGGTAGTCAATCAAGTTAGATGTGTAATTTATGCTCCTAGAACACCTGACGGTGCTCCCTGCATGTTGGGCCTCTGTATGTGGCCAGGATGTGAAAATGTCCAACACATGTGGTATCGCCATACTCAGGAGAAGTAGTAGAATGTGTTTTGGGGTGTAATTTGTGGTATGCATATGCCATGTGAGAGAAATAACCCATTACAATGACAATTTTGTGAAAAAAAAAAATCTTAATTTTGCAAAGAATTATGAGAAAAAATGACAAGTTCAAAATATCTTGGAATGTCTATTTTCCAAAAGGGGTAAATGGGGGGTATTTGTACTTTTCTGGCCTGTTAAGGTCCCAAGAAATGAGCTGTACATTGGGTGTGATCAATTTTCAATGATTAGCACCATAGCTTGTAGACTCTATAACTTTCACAAAGACCAAATAATATCCACTAATTTGGGTTATTTTTACCAAAGATATGCAACAGTATAAATTTTGGCTAAAATTTATGAAGAAAAATTACTAATTTGCAAATTTCTTATAACAAAAACGAAGAAAAATGCGTTTTGTTTCAAAATTTTCGGTCTTTTTTCATTTATAGCGCAAACATAAAAAATACCACCAAAAGAAAGCTCTATTTGTGTGAAAAAAATTTAATATGGGTACAGTGTTTCATGACTGAGTAATTGTCATTCAAAGTGTGAGAGCACTGAAAGCTGAAAATTGGTCTGGGCAGGAGGGGGGTTTAAGTGCCCAGTAAGCAAGTGGTTAAAACTGTCCGTGTCCACCAGATGGAATGACAGCATTTCAAAGGCCAGGAATTTTGAAATGCTGGCATTCAGGGCTAGGGATCGCGAGTGGGCAGGGGGGTATTTCCTTGTTCTCTCCAGTGTTTGGAAGTGGACAGCTGTAAGCTTCCATGGGAGCATAGTGTGGAAATACTTGGGGACGGTGGCGGACATGGTGGCGTTGCTGTCATATCGTCTGTTTGCTGGGTGGCAGGTGACACTGGCACTGTAGAGGTGGAG
Source organism: Glandirana rugosa (assembly GCA_018402905.1). Taxonomy (NCBI): domain Eukaryota; kingdom Metazoa; phylum Chordata; class Amphibia; order Anura; family Ranidae; genus Glandirana; species Glandirana rugosa. The sequence goes on along the minus strand of BLSH010085801.1, from coordinate 363,698 downwards.
GAAGAGGCCGAGGCAGCAGCAGAAGAGGAAGCAGGAGGAGCCCGAGACCTTTCTTGGATTTTGAGGTGCTTATTCCACTGCAGCTCGTGCTTTGCATTTAGATGCCTGGTCATGCAGTTGGTGCTCAGGTTTAGAACATTTATGCCTCGCTTCAGGCTCTGATTGCACAGCGTGCAAACCACTCGTGTCTTGTTGTCAGCACATTGTCTGAAGAACTGTCACGCCAGGGAACTCCTTTGAGCTGCCTTTGGTGTGCTAGGTCCCTGGGTGCGGTGGGTAGTAGCAGGCATACTGTCTAGAGGACGGTCGCTCCGCTCTTTTGCAACCTGCTTCCTTTTTTGCTGTGCTGGTGCCTCTGTGCGACCACCACCTCTTCCTCCAAACTGCACACGTCACTCGCATGACCTTCATTCCATGTGGGGTCTAGGACCTCATTATCTTCCACATAATATTCCACCCACTCTTCACCACTGCCCTCCTTGTCAGTCTGCACACTGTAGAAAGCCGCAGCAGTTGGTACCTGTGTTTCGTCATCATCAGAGACGTGCTGCGGTGGTGTTTCCATGTCCTCATCCTGAAACAGAAGTGGTTGGGCATTGGTGCACTCAATATCTTCCACTTCTGGGGCAGGGCTATGTGGATGGCCCACGGAAAGCACACCAGCAGAGTCGTCAAAAAGAATAAGAGACTGCTGCATGACTTGGGGCTCAGACTGCTTGGCTTATTTACAAGGGGCTGAGGTGAAAGACAGATGGCCATGGGGTTCAGGTGCCAACTCTGAGCCTTCAGCAAGGGACCGGGTGGGAGACAATGTGAAGGAACTGGAGGCATTGTCAGCCACCCAATCTACTATCGCTTGTACTTGTTCTGGCCTCACCATTCGTTGAAGGGCATTCGGGCCTACCATATAACGTTGAAGGTTCTGTCGGCTACTGGCACCGGAGGAAGGTGTTTCACTTGTGTGTGTAGCTGGCACAGATCGACCACGTCCTCTCCTTGCAACAGGAGCTTCACCAACACCAGTAGCACCACGACCATGACAACGTCCCTTATTTGACGCTCTCCTCATTCTGGACGCAAATGTACTATTTAGCACAAATTTATATTATTTTTTAAACTGGCGATGTAGACACACTTTTTAATTTTGTGCAAGAAATGCACAGCAAGGTGCAAATGTACTATGTAGCACTATTTTTTTTTTTTTATAAACCAGCAATGTTGACGCACTTTTTAATTTTGTGCAAGAAATACACAGCAAGGTGCAAATGTACTATGTAACACTATTTATTATTCTTTTTTTTTAAACCAGCAATGTAGATACACTTTTTATTTTTGTTGCAAGAAATGCCCCGCTGGCTGCAAATGTAGTATTTTGCACAAAAAAAAAAAAAAAAATTAATTTATCTAACTGCAATGTAAAAGCAGTATTTAAATATGCTAAAATGTTGCCAATTGAACTAACAGAACACGGATAAAGTAGTGTCCCTGATACACAAGCAGTTGCAAGTGCACTGTACTTGCAAAAATGGCTGCAAACGCCCACCTAACAAACAGAAAAATTGCTTAGGTTTTATATGAGGCACTTTGCTTAGCAAACAAAATGTACTCTAGCAAACAAAAATCTCCTCTAGCACCCACCCACCAATAAATCACTGTTTTTAACAGATTTTCTAAAGCTAATCTGCCCCTCACAGCAGAAGCAGCATCCTCTCCCTACACTAGTATGAGATGATGTGACAGGCAGCACTACGTGACTCCAGCTTTTATAGAGGCTGGGTCGCATGATGCACTGGGCAATCACAGCCATGCCATTAGTAGGCATGGCTGTGATGGCTTCTAAGGGCAAACAAGTGAAACGCTTGTTGATTGGCTGCCCTGCAGCTATTCAACAGGCGCGAAAAAATACCCGAACCCGGACTTTTTCTCAAATGTCCGGGTTTGGGTTCGGGACACGGACACCCTAAAGTCCGGTACGAACCCGAACTTTACAGTTCAGGTTTGCTCAACTCTAATTACTGTCACTCCTGTGTGAGCACTCCTGTGTGGGAATCAGAGATACTGTATATGTTAGTGGCTTCTCTGACTTACTTTCTATTTGCATACTACAATATACTTGGGCTACTCTCAAGTGTTTGAGAGCAAAGCTCATTTGATTATAACTCATTTGACTAGTTTGTGTTGAAGTGTATATCTGCCACTTCATTATTTAAAGCATGTGTTGCCCTGGGACGCAATCGATGAACTTTTACGCTGTCATTTTATTTTACTGAGCGCCTGGCAAAAGTTCCATAAAATCAGAGATATCAGTCAACTCACATAGAGATAAAGGATAAAGTTGCTTACTTTGGATCAGATTCCTGCATTAGCTAGTGGGGTAGAGGCCAATTAAATTCAAAAGAAAGCTCCGCTCGCACCATGCGTTCCATCCACGGAGCCGCGGCATCACTTCTGGTTTCCCACTGGCACAGAGAAACCGGAGGTGACACCATGACTCCGTGGAAAGCACCACCCATGTCCTACGGAGGTGCCAATCAAAAACCCCACAGCAAGGAGAATGACTGCAAGATGGGAGTATTCAGGCACATTGCTTTGCCACACAAGAACTCACAAAAGCAGGCAAATGAAGCGTCTCACTGCAAACATGTGATGTTGCATAGACGTCACACTGCCCATAGACATCTGTGTCTGGCGCCTGTACACTGTGCAATTAAAGGACCTTTTTTTTTTTTTTGAAGGGCCTTTTTTGGTAACTAGCTTTGGGGGGACGGCCCTCCTATGGATGGGCTGCCACTGGGCGGGGCCATGGGCATTGCTCCTCCTGTGCTTAGTGCTGCCTGGCAGGGTGGGCGGGGACCGTGGGAGCTGCTTCTGCTGTGTTCAAAGCTTCCTGGTAGGGTGGGCGGGGAACATAGGCACTGCTCCTGCTGTGTTCAAAGCTGCCTGGCGGGGTGGACAGGGACCACGGGCACTGTTCCTGCTGTGTTCAAAGCTGCCTGGTAGGATACAACATTGTCAGTAAGTCCGAGCCCGACATTCTGGCGGTGAATAGTGTGAGCTCGGCGAGTGTCCAATGATGATTTAATCCTTGCTGCTGCACTACACATGCTACACTCTGCCACTGAGAGGGACATCATGTGTTTGCATTTTTGGCAGGATGCTCTGGAGGGGTTTCAACCCCCCTGACACCCCCCTTATCTACATCCCTGGGTCCACAGGTTGCTATAAGCAAGGACTTCTGCTTTAGCTCTACATTCAACGGTGTCCACTACAAAGCCAAGTCCACAGTTTGCTCTGTGCAAGGGCTTCTGCTTTTCAGAAAGGAGTTAATTGTCCTTAATCTGTGCATACTTCTATTTTTGGAGTATTCAACTCAATTCCCTTAACCATATCCAAGTTCTCCAAAAATAAAAACAAGAAAAACAACACCCCTAGACTGGTTATTGAGGAAAAGTGTAACTGAGATCATGTGCCTGGCTGCGGGGCAATCCACTGGGGAAAAACCTGTGCAAATTTCCAGTGGCTCCTATGGGAGCTCTATTCATTACCTTTAGATACTTCCCTGGGGTAATTACATAAGATTGTCCTACACATCCTTCCTTTAAGATTATGGACAGTCTCAAGGCACACCATTCTAAAATTTAAAAAACGATTATAATAGTTTTACATAATGAGGTTATTTTTTATTTCAAAGCAAATACACGTTTGTACACTGGTACTGACTAGTATTCCAGTGTTTCTCCTCTCCTTCAGTTTATCTCCATCAGCTAATGTGACCCCGTTGTTGACGGCAGGCTTCTTCCACCTGCTGGTTTGTATACATTTTTGGGCAATTTTTAGGCATTTTGCCAAGGCATCCCTGAAGAAATCACCTGGGCACCCTGGTTGAAAAAGGCTGTTCTATACCGTTCCATTCAACATACTGTACATTCCATTATTCTAAGTTGGAAATCTTCTAAATTAGTTTTTTTTTTCTATTAGCAAACCAGACCAGGGTTTTGGGGAAGAGATCCTTGTCCTCATCAAAATGAGAACAAGGTGATTTGTCAGGAGGGTCCCCCCTGACAAGGTATCCTCCCCATGTTGAGACCTGTAGCCTGTTATGGTTCAAGAGCGGAGCACACTTTCATCCACCACTTTTTTTCTGGCCCGCTAGGCTACACATTCACATAAGGATCTGGTATGTATTTGGTAGGACCCTACACCATTTTTTATTTGTTAGGAAAAGAGTCTGGTATGGGTAAAGGGAATCCCTGGCTGTTATTTTTGCAGAAGAAAATTTACTGGAATCTATTTGTAAATGTGGTAAATTGCATACATTGTACAGGTGTGTCACTTCATAGGCAGGTTCAGAACATCTCTCAAGCATGTTATTTAATTAAGTTTTGCATTTTTAATTGGAAATGATGGATAGTACTGCGCAACCTATCACTTTAACCAAAAAATACTCCCTCTAGTGGTGGAACACACAAATGAATATTGGTGATTGTATCACTGCAATGCGGTATCTCATGTGCACATATAAATAATGGTAACAGTGGTGATTGCTAATATATGGATAATCTCAATATTCATAAAACACAGTGTTGCTGAAAGCTATGTAGACCAAATAAAAATGAAAATATGAATGTGCACACAAATATAAAAATCAATAAAAATCAATCAGTGAAAGTGAATATATAAACAAACCTTTGGATAAATATCTTCTTTTAAATAAAGTGCTAGAGTGATATTAGGTGATTTGTGCTTCAAAATATATAAATAATCTCAATCCTCATAAAACACAGTATTGCTATAAGCAAAATATGCAAATGCGAAAATATGAAAATATGAAAGTGCACACAAATAAAATATATATAAAAGTCAATAAAAATCAATCGGTGAAGGTGAAATATGTAAAACAGTCTTTAGATAAATATCTTCTTTAAAATAGAGTGCTAAAGTGATATTAGGTGACTTGTGCTTCAAGTAAACTAATAAAGCATTCCATGCTTCACTCGTGCAGCGAGAGCTTCTTTGGAGGGGGATCAACACTTCACCCCAAAGTGCTTCTCTTATAGGTGCCACAATCCGGTGTGTGCTCCCAGAACTCTCACCTCAATGTATCAGGTTATGCGCCTTTGTATAAATAAAGTGGTTTCCTGGGGTCACTCTCTCCTACTCCACGTTTCTCCCTCACGCTCACGATTCCTTATGTTAGTTACCAATCATCAAGATCGATCACCAAACATTCCTTTCCACTATTGCTTCATACAGCTCAGTAGTAAGGGAAAGAACAGAAGGGCTCCATAGTGTAGTAAGTTAAAACAACTGATATTTATTAAAACCCCATAAAATCTGCTTACATGGATAATATAGGAAAATCACAAGTAAAAACAAAGCTGCGGCGTCAAAACGCCTCTCACTGTGCTTCCAGTATCGTGTAATCCAGCCTACGCGTTACGTCACGTCACGTGACTTCATCAAAAGTGCTACTGCTCAAAAACGCTAGTGCAATAACACTGAACAAAGCTGAAAAACTCACTACAAAGCTACTGACATTTTTAGAACTTTTTTTAACATCCTGTGTGCATGAGGCTTAATGTACACGGGGCGCTTTTTCAACCTCTCTTGAACGATTTTTTGACAGCTAGAAACCGACGCTTAAAAACTGCCATTTGGGAGAGTTCATGGACAGCTGAAAAAAATGCCCAACTGCTCCTAAATGTCCATTTACCAGCAGCAGTGTGCATGAGGCCTTACAGCGTTTTTGCAGTAGTGTTTTTCAGCGTTTTTTTCGCGTTTGCATTTTCTAGCTTTTTTTTAGCAAAACTATACTAAAAAAAAACATGGCTATTCTGCGTTTATTAGCATTTTTAAGCTTTTATCAGAGTCTTTACAGCTCCTCTCAGAACCTGCTAGTTCTGGGTTTTCCCCAGACAGAAAATACCCCTGCCAAAAACTGCTGATAACAGCCCATGTGTGCATGGACACATAGGATAACATGCTCAAGAGTTTACTGGCTGCAGAAAAGAACGTCTGAAGCCGAAAACAGCAGCTGTAAAAACGTCCAGTGTGCATGAGGCCTAGAGCCCGATGCAATGGTCATACAACCGGATGTCCAAAATTATATGTTGGCTGTTGTGTCTCGCATACTGACGTGCACTAAGCGATCGTACGACCAAGCCTATCGTGGTGACGTGCTACGAGCGTATAAAGAGGAAGTTCAGGTGAATGTGATTTGTGAATTAGGAACGTAGGTTTACACAAACGGACACTTCCGAGCGTTCCTGACTTCTGAGCATGCGTGTTTTGCACAGTACAACTTGTTGGACCAACTTCTCTGTACACACGGTACACTGGTCGTACGACCGCTTGTTGTACAACAAAAGTTTTCTAGTCTGCTCATCGACTTCTATTGTACGACCATCGCACAGTGGCTGTTCTAATCGCGCGTACTAACGGTTGGATGATCATACAACAAGCTGTTGTACGACCATTTCCGTATGACCGTCGCACCGTGTGTACGAGGCTTAAGAATTATTAAAATCAAAGCTCTCTGCAAAACTGAATTTTTAAACGTTTTTTGTTCTAGCCCCCAAAGCAGCACTCAACCCCCAGTGCTTATTGTTTGACACTGACTTGCTTATTAACCTAATAAAGGACCACTATTTGTTTATAAGATATGGCTCCAATGGATTTCAATAGATTCTCTGAGTTCAACAATGAAACCCTGAACGTAACTCAGGTATGTTCTTATCACTGCAGAGAAAAAATGTTTAAGCCCACTTACAGCTGGTGCCATTGTAAAAGCTGCATTGTTCTTCATTTCATAACTCATAGCCTTGTACTGTTATTTATACTCAGGGAAAGAGCATGTTAAAAAAACAAAAGCGGCCATTACTCCAAGGCTCTTGTAAACAGGAATAATTGAGGTGTTAATGAAGATATGTGTTCCTGCCACCTGTTACAGCAGAAAGATTCTGCTACAAGAAACACGCATTCTTATGCCTAAAGCTTGCATTTACTTAAATGGTTAAAAAGGATGTAAAACAAATGGGACACACAGCTCAACATGATGCATCTGATAACCCAGAGGACTGGAAGCGAGTGCAAACGTCTGCATGACTGGATACACTTTGTTGAGATGCTCAAACTATTGGAGCTACAGACTGTGTTAATCACTGAAGTTTTTGAGATGCTCTAAGCATAAATGTATAAGAGTCTCAAAGCAATGAGGCATCAGATAACATGATGCATCTATTTAGACATACCAGGGTTTATTTATTAACCACTTCAGCCCCGGAAGGATTTGCCCCCTTAATGACCAGGGGCACTTTTTGAGATACGGCACTGCGTCGCTTTTAACTGACAATTGTGCGGTCGTGCAACGTTGTACCCAAAAAAAATTGACGTCCTTTTTTTCCCATAAATAGAGCTTTCTTTTGGTGGTATTTGATCACCTCCACATTTTTTTTTTTTTTTGCGCTATAAACAAACAAAGAGCGACAATTTTTTAAAAAAACTACTTTTTTTTTTACTTTTTGCTATAATACATATCCAAAAAAAAAAAAAAAAATTAATTCATCAGTTTAGGCAGATGTGTATTTTTCTATGTATTTTTGGTAAAAAAAAAATCGCAAATTTTATAGGGACTGTGACCTTGCCGGGGACAGATCGGACACTTTTGACACTTTTTTTGGGATCAATGACATTTATACAGCAATCAAAGCTAAAGATAGCCATTGTATACTGTATAAATGTCACTGACAGAGAAGGGGTTAAACATTATGGGGTGATCAAGGGGTTAAGTGTGTTCTCTCAGCATGTTCTAACTGTGTGGGAGCTGGGCTGGCCTGGGGCATGACAGATCTAACTGTTCTCGATCATTGGGAACAGTAGATCAGTGTCATGTCCCCTGACAGAACGGGAAACGGCCTTGTTTAGATTGGCAGATCCCCGTTCTACCTCTGTAGAAGGCGATTGTGGGACACCGGTGGACATCGAGTCCGCGGGACCCACGGGCACGCACCCACAGCACGCAGTGGGCACTTGCCCACAATACTTCATGCACGGACCACCGTACAGCTACGGCGATTCGCACAGGGGAGCCGACCCACCGCCGTACAATGACGGTGGCTGGTCGGCAAGTGGTTAAGGGTAAGTAGGCTGTTCACTTTGAAAAGGGAAATTTCAAGGGAATTTTGCTTCAGCTTAGTGAATACAGTGGTAAAATTCACTTGATAATGAATATCCAATCACGTGCAAGGAAACTTAAAAGGTTTTCAACAGAGCTTCACCTCATTTACCCTAAGGCCTCATACGCACTACCAGTTTTCTTTTTTCATTCAACCCAGAGGGTTGAATGAAAAAAACTGACGGCTCAGGTCAGAGCCACTGTACTAACAATCCAATGTTAGTACCGTGATCTCCCCTGCTGTGCTATTGTGTTCCGACAGGGGAAGGGCCCCCAGCCAGAACACTCCGGTCAGCGTTCTCAGCCATTGGCTGAGATTGCTGATCGGAAGCTGACCCTTCGACAGAAGCCGTCACATACATGGACTGAATGTTGACCGGTTTCTATTTCACCGGCTGATGCCACCCAACATTCTGCCCATGTGTACTAGGCTTAAGCTAAAGGGAAATTCCTTTGCAAAGTGAAAATTCTCTTGCAAAGTAAACAGTTGATTTGCCCTTAGTAACTCATCCCCTTTGATCTGTCAGCATGTATATGTAGCAAAAAGTGAAGACAAAGCCACACTGTATAAATCACACCATAGGCTTTATTCATTGTAGCTGAGCGAGATGAGATCTTCAGAGCCAGCTCCTGATGCAGTAACAGGACCCAAAGAGCAGTTTTACAGAATTTTGGTGAAGTTTCCTGTTGGACTTCTACTGCTAGTGTGCATTTTTCAGTAGAAGAGTTGTAGTATATTGGTATGGATGCGCAGCAACAATGCAAATTACATTTCTATTTCAAAGTTCAGGACAATGACAACATATTATGTTGCAGAGAGGCTCTTTAGCTTTAAATATTATACAGGGTGGGCCATTTATATGGATACACCTTAATAAAATGGGAATGGTTGGTGATATTAACTTCCTGTTTGTGGCACATTAGTATATGTGAGGGGGGAAACTTTTCAAGATGGGTGGTGACCATGGGGGCCATTTTGAAGTCGGCCATTTTTAATCCAACTTTTGTTTTTTCAATAGGAAGAGGGTCATGTGACACATCAAACTTATTGGGAATTTCACAAGAAAAACAAAGGTGTGCTTGGTTTTAACGTAACTTTATTCTTTCATGAGTTATTTACAGGTTTCTGACCACTTATAAAATGTGACCGCCATGGTCACCACCCATCTTGAAAAGTTTCCCCCCTCACATATACTAATGTGCCACAAACAGGAAGTTAATATCACCAACCATTCCCATTTTATTAAGGTGTATCCATATAAATGGCCCACCCTGTATTTTATTATTGCATTTCAGTGTAATTTATTGTTAAAGGATATCTAAACAGAATAACAAAAATGCAACATAATGCAGCTTACCAGTTCTAAGATGCAGTATAAGCTTTAGTTTTCATTTTTTAGCCTAAGAACATTTTCATCAAGCGCAGAAAATACCTGTTGATTTTGCCAGAAATGCAGTACCCTTGTCATTTACTGTGAACTGGGAGCTCAAACAATGTTATTTTCTGTAAATTACTTTTCATCCCATCCACGTGTAATGCAGATGAAGTGAAAAATCAATGTTTAAATTTCAGCCTGGCTGACAACCATGATTCTTTTCGTAAACGCAGTGGAGTGAGTGACTCCTTGTCACTGTGTTATTCACAGTATTATCAGGTGGAAACAAAAAAACAAAACCTGAAGGAAAAAGAAAACTAACACAGCCACCACATCTAAGTACTGATAAGCTGCAATATATTTCAATTGTGTTTCTAGGTTTAGATCTGCTTTAATATCTGATATGGAATGTTCTGACGCTTGCTATTTGATTACATCTGGTCTCTAGCAACCATCTGTATGTAAGTATAGTTCAAATGTATCCTCTCCAGTCTTTTAACAACAGTACACATTTTAGGAAAATAAAATACTACACTGTTTGAGTCTCTCCTGTGTTTCTCAGGGATTATATAGAACTCCTGGCATGAAAAGGAATGTGTTTAATAATGTAACTTATATTTTATATATGTAACTTCTATTTCAAATACCATAAACAGGAGCTCAAAGTAAGTAAAAATGTTCCACAAAAGAATATTTATAGATGAGGTTTTGTTAGGATTTTACTTCCATATGCAAATGCAGGTCAGGTGTGGTTCTTATTTTCCAAAAAATACTCACTGGGCACTTTATTAGGTACACTGATCTATGGCTTGGTAACACAAATTGCTGATCAGCCAATCACATGGCAGCAACTCAATGCATTTAGGCATCTAGATGTGGTGAAGAGGACTTGCTGAAGTTCAAACCGAGCTTCAGAATGGGGAAGAAATGGGATTTAAGTGACTTTGAACGTGGCATGGTTGTTGGTGCCAGACGGGCTGGTCTGAATATTTCAAAAACTGCTGATCTACTGGGATTTTTACGCACAACCTTCTCTAGGGTTTACAGAGAATGGTTCAAAAAAGAGAAAATATCCAGTGAGCACCAGTTGTCTGGACAAAAATGCCTTGTTGATGTCAGAGGAGAATGGGCAGACTGGTTCGAGATGATAGAAAGGCAGCAGTAACTCAACCAGTAGGCACTGCCCAAGTGGCAGCCTGTTGCAGCAGCTCCTGTTAAGTTTGTGCTTTTTTTATTTATTTTATAGTGTTCCGGCACTTTGTGTCTTTTTCTTTTTAAGTGTATGCGTGTAAATTTGGAAACTGCACAATGGGCATAAGCAAAGCCACCGAGTTTGCTCTACTTTTCCTGCTTTTTTGGACTTTGTTCACAGTCGCGTTTGGAAACTCTGTTCACAGCCACGGTCCTATTGTTTACACCAGGGATCAGCTGTTAGCATTCCACAACACGGTGATGCTACTAGGAGAAAAAAACGGATATTCCCCGCGAGCTAAGAAGGAGACGTCGGGGGAACCAATATGTCGGAATAAAAAGAGACGTTACAGACCAACTCTCCCGTCCATCATTATGGGAAATGTAAGATCTTTACCCAACAAGATGGACGAGCTAGCGGCTCTTTCCCGGCATCAGAGGGAATTCCGGGAGTGTAGCATCATGCTAACCAAGCTAACACCGGATACGACCGTGGCTCTGGATGGATTTGATTTACTGCGCGCGGATAGAACGATGGAGAGCGGTAAGAGAAAGGGAGGAGGACTGGCAGTGTTTGTGAATAATAGATGGTATAAAACTGGACACATTACTATTAATGAGCCGATCTGCTGTAAGGACATTGAGTTGTTAGCCGCTAGCATGAGGTCATACTATCTGCCGAGGGAATTCTCGCATGCTATCGCGATAGCTGCTTATATTCCCCCCTCTGCTGACGGTGAATCGGCATGCGATGTCCTGCATTCTGTTGTTAACAGACTGTTAACACAGAGCCCAAATGCCCTTCTCATTATCTCTGGAGATTTTAATCATTCCCCTCCATCCTCCACTCTGCCCACATTCACCCAATATGTTTCATGCCACACCAGAGACAATAAAACACTGGATTTATTCTATGCAAACACAAAGGAGGCTTATACATCTGCACCCCTCCCCCCCTTGGGAAGATCAGATCACAACCTGGTTCATCTCCTACCTGTGTACAAACCCCTTGTATGCAGGCAACCAGCTACCTCCCGCACAGTGACGACATGGTCTGATGAGACCAATGAGGCTCTGAAAGACTGTTTTGAAACTACTATGTGGGAGGAATTGTGCAATCCTCATGGCGAGGATATTGACAGTTTAACGGACTGTATTACTGACTACATCAACTTCTGTGTGGAGAATACTGTTCCCACCAGGACTGTACAGTGTTTTCCCAACAACAAACCGTGCTTTAACCCTGATATAAAGACTCTCCTTAAAGAGAAGAAGAGGGCTTTTAGATCGGGAAATAAGGAAGAGCTGAAAACTGTCCAGAGGGAACTAAGAAAGAAGATCAGGGAAGGTAAAGCATGCTACAGGAGGAAGATGGAGGATCAGTTGAAGCAGAACAATGTCCGAGGTGTGTGGAAGGGGCTCAATCACTGGTCATAAGGAACCCAGCTTTTAGGCCGAGGGTGACTAGCAGTGGGTAAATGATCTGAATCTATTCTTTAACAGATTTGATTGGCTACCCTCCCCTGCCCCCATCCAGTCCCGCCTGCTGCAATCCCCCTTCTCTGCTTCCACAGCAAGCACCTCCAGCCCCACCTCTCTCTGCACTGCTATCAGCTCACATTCATTTCACAATACACCTAACTTCCCCCCCCGCCGATTCCCTCAAGTCAACACTCCAACCAATACACACTGCCCCTTACAGAAGCCCAGGTGAGAATGGAGCTCAGGAAGATCAAAACGAGGAAGGCTGAGGGCCCAGATGGCATCAGCTCCAGGCTACTAAAGACCTGTGCAGACCAGCTGTGCGGCACATTGCTGTACATGTTTGTCCTGAGCCTGAAGCTGGTGTCACAGCTATGGAAAATATCCTGCGTGGTGCCTGTTCCAAAGACGTCACGCCCAAAAGACCTTGGGGACTACCGACCAGTTGCACTGACCTCCCACCTGATGAAGACAATGGAGCGGCTGGTGCTCACTCATCTCTGACCTCTGGTGAGCCCATCAATGGATCCACTTCAGTTTGCCTACCAACTTGGCATTGGCGTGGAAGACGCAGTCATCTTCCTCCTAAATGGGGCTACTTCACACCTGGAAAAAAGTCATCTTGACGTCGATGCGTGTGCGCCGAATCCATCTTTGGCTGATTCCCAAGGGGGAGGATCTAGGCGCCACATGACGGCAGCCTTGCCGTTCTTTGGACGACGTTCCTTCCCCATCGGGACGCCCACATGACGCTGGTGGGGCTCCGCCTGTCACTCACCTGGCGTGCATACAAATATCTCCCATGGGCGCTTTCCTCCACCTGTATTGTCTGAGGCCGTTACCTATCACATGGTGCACTCCACGATTGATTCTACTTCGGATATTCATATGAGGGACTTTACGTCTGCTCACCACAGATTCTTACTTTACTTTTTTACGGTATGTAACTTTCCCAAGTCAACGCATGAGTCACCCTGCATACTCTGTCTTCTGTTTCACCCCATTTCCCTTTTTACTCCTATCCTTCCTCACATGTTCATGTTTTCCTCCCCAAGGCATTAACAGTCCATGGGTTTATACTACTACTCTCATTTATATCACCTTCCCATGATCCCTTCATTTTCACTCTTTTTTTTCACAGACATACAACTCGAGACCACGGGGCATCTCCCCCACTATACTACATACTAGCTCACATACCCATGGAGTGTTTGATGTATGCTGGTGCTGGCTGCGGGTTCCCCACCTCAGCTCCCGGGACGGGCTCCCCTCTGTGGCCCTAGGGATCAATTATACCGCACGGTTCCACGTCTCTGTTCCATTTAGGTGAGTCGGATTGCACTCTCCTTTTTTTGTTCTTCGATAATTTAACATTATACTTTCTAAATTTAGATTTGGTATTTATGTTTTCTTGTTTTAGATACTGTTGACGCATTCTCCCCTGATG
>BLSH010085801.1:333337-343707 GCA_018402905.1 Glandirana rugosa | reverse complement strand
GTTCCTAAATAGGAAATAGGAAATAGTCTGTTATGAGTTCATCCGGCATCACAAATTTGTTATGAATTAACCATGATTCCCCGGTTTCACACAGTTCTTTTATAGGGGGTGTGGTAATGTGGTGGTCGGACTTGGTAACGTTCCGTAATAATTAGGTACAAAAGTACAACAAATGTGGTTTAAGACAGGGATGGTAGACTTACAGTGTCGACTTTTGCTCTGAGTAGTCTGGTCCGTTGCGGTTAGACGATAACAGGTTAAAACCACTCGGACATGCTTAACATCGGAGTCAAAGGACAAGAATCGACTGTCCTCACCGTGGGTCACACAAAGACATCGGGTAGACAAAGACACACATTGAAACAGATGGGCTACAGAAACACACTGGGTGCCACTCCTGTCAGCTAAGAACAGGAAACTGAGGCTACAATTCGTACAGGCTCACCAAAATTGGACAATAGCAGATTGGCGTTGCCTGGTCTGATGAGTCTCGTTTTCAGCTGTGACATTCAGATGGTAGGGACAGAATTTGGTGTAAACAACATGAAAACATGGATTAATAATGCCTTGCAATGGTTCAGGCTGGTGGTGTAATGGTGTGGGGGATATTTTCTTGACACACTTTGGCCCCTTAGTACCAATTAAGTATTGTTTAAACACTACGGCCTACTTGAGTATTGTCTGATAAAGGATAAAGGATAAATCCTTGTTGTGTTGTTAAAATCTAAATGGGAAAGGTTTTTTGAGGTTGCAACTGGTCATTTAGTATATAATTATATTACTAAATAGTATAAAAAATACACAGTTAAAAGTTCTATGTTATTATGTCTAATTCAATTTTATGTGAAAGTTCAAATTGATCCAGGTCACAGTGTATCTAGTAGTAGACAGTCACATTTAACTGAACTTATTCTGTAATGCTGAAGACATTAGCGTACCAAACTATAAATGCACTGGCATTTATATCCACACAGGTAGCACTGAGATCTTTATCCGATCACCATGGAAAAGTAGACGATGAGGGGGTGATGTAGAACACATATAGTGATATATTCATCCCATATGCAGTTGGGCATGCCAGAAAAACTCAGAAGAGTCTTTAACAAGCAATACTTTCTGTGCTTTTCAAGCCCATGAGTACACAGACACACAAGCTTGTACATTCAAAATATGCCCACACAAACAAAATAGCTTCAGTGAAGTGAGCAATGCAAAGACCTGTACATTAGGGAGATGAATCAACTTCTTAACAAAAGAATGGCTCAACGTAGGATGCAAATTCTACAGGTTAAAGAGGAAGTAAACCCAGATAGGGTTTACTTCCTCTACATACACCTGTAATTTAGAAGCATAATGGGCTACTATGCATTGCATAGTAACCCATTATGTGCCACTTACCTGCAAACAAGTCCAGTGCTGTCCCCTGTGCTGGCGGCATCCATCTTCAGCCCCTCTTCCTTCCGGGGCCGCGACTCCGGCTCTGTGACTGGTCGGAGTCGCGTGACGTCACTCCCGCGCATGCGCGTGGGAGACGCCAGTCACAGCACAGTGTCAGTGGAGAAACGGCACAGAGGTCGTTTCTTCACTGCGCATGTCGCGAAATGACGTCGGCACATGCAGAACACTGCATATCTCCTGAACAGTACAGGTTTGGAAGATATGCAGGGCACCTACAGGTAAGCCTTATTCTAGGCTTACCTGTAGGTTAAAGTGGTTGTCACAGGTTGACAACCACTTTAAGACCTATCAGTTGTCCTTAAGTATTTTCTTACAGAGAAATCCTTTTGAGGACAGTGAGGTGCACATTTAGGACAGAGAGGATAAGTGGTTCACAAGAAGTGAGAAAGAGGTCATCTACATCAAACTGGAACAAACATCATTGAACAGGGGTGGGAACCTTTTAAACCATCTGTCTTCCACTTGTAATGCCAATTTAAGCTTTCTAGACAAGGGTCGTGACAACAACTCAAGCCTTTAGCCATATAAATTGAAGTATTCACATTTTTGAAGACTTGCTTATACCAAGGATAAAATTATGTAAGCAGAACACCATAGTTACACATTGCCACACCATCACAGGATGTTGCTTTAGGTGGACTTAATGGGCTGGATCTATAGATATATGTGGTACTTTGCAGGGGGACTTGCGAAAAATAAGTACATATTTTTAATGTGTGACCATATTTCTACCATAAAGGAACCTGCCATTACTGATTCTCCTAAAAAATGTATAGCTTTCTGGTCCCAATTACTTTTGCTCACCATATGACGCTTGATCTGGCATAAGTATGCTGATAAAAACGTGTCCAAGTATTCAGGTCAAGACTTTCTTCACTACTAGATCTGACTCAAAGTACTAACAGTACTGATCAGCATTACAGCCAGGCAACTAGCACTATCCCAAAGGAGGTCAGCAATGACAACCTACACATTCTTCTCATGACAGGTGTACCAAAGATAATGTCAGGCTGTATTGTAGACACCATAAGATGACTTCTCTTAAATTGTCAGTGTTTCACCAGATGCATTGCTACAGTGCCCTGATCAGTGCAAGTTCTGACTTTGTGAAAACCAAACTTTTCACAAAGTTGGACAAGTTCTCCCGACCTCCATGTTACAGGGTTTGAGCCAAGCTGTTAGTTAAACTTGTACTGAGTTAGAAGTACTGCATTATACCATCTAGCACTGCACGTATGTGCAGTATAATTTCTTGCAACCTTTATCCAGTGGTTTCTCTGAAGACAGTAGGGTACTGCTGACTGACTGAAGAGGTGAGAATTCTCGAAATACAGTTTTCATACTATTCCAACTGTTGTAGTTAGGGTGGCCATTAAAGGATCAAAAAAAGCTAGTCACCATCATTGCAATTTTTGGACTGCTTCCTAACTATATATAATGATAAATAGTATTTCATGAAGTTGTTTGCAGTCATTATTGCTCAGTGAGATATTACAACATTTAGCTTTCTAGAAATAGGACCCAAATGAGGGAGATATCAGTTTATCTATTAATGGCTTAAGGCTGGGTTCACACTATTGCCACATGCGGCTCACATCAGGGGTCCGGTGCGTCTCCATGCACCATTTCAGGTCCGATTTCAGCCCAAATTTTGGGCTAAATTCAGACCTGAAATGGACCAAAAGATGCACAGGGCCCTTGTGCAAATTCACACTGGAGCCGCAGCGGAGATGTATGAACCAGCTCCATAGAGAGCCAGTCACAATCTCTTGCTATGCAAATTTAAAATCTATTTTTCACTAAATAGAACAGTACAATCTTCAGCTTTACATAATTCTAAAATATCTATAGTTTGAGCAACAGGAGCATATTTCCTAGTAGGGATGGGCCGAACAAACCCCTGTTCGGTTCGCACCAGAACTTTCGAACATTTCGAAAGTTCGGACCCGAACAACGAACCCCATTGAAGTCAATGAGACCAGAACGTCAAAAAGCAAAAGTGCCCATTTTGAAGGCTTATATGCAAGTAATTGGGCATACAATGGTTATAGGGGTCCGGGTCCTGCGCTAGGGAACATGTATCACTAAAAAAAAAGTTTGTAAAAAACAAAATGTTTAAATTAGCAGTGATTTTAATCATGCTTAAAGTGAAAAAAAAAGAAGAAAAATCCTTTAAATAATGTACCTGGGGAGTCTCTTTTGTCTGCTTTTAAAAGGGCGCATTTGTGTGATGTGTAGAACATAGCCATAGCAAAATGACATTTCCATAGGAAAAAATGTCATTTATTATCACAGCTGTAATGTATTGCCGGCTTCCGGCAATATACAAAAAAAATCACTGAAAAAATCCAAACCAGACCCTTATCTGAGCATGCAACCTGGCTGCCCCCCCTCTTAAACCGTACCAGGCTATATACCCTCAACATGGGGAGTATGGGTGCTTTGGTGCAGGGGGGGTCTGCACCCCCCACATCAAAGCACCTTGCCCCCATGTTGATGGGGACAAGAGCCTCTTCCCCACAACCCTGGGCTGTGGTTGTGGGTGTCTGCGGGCGGGGAGCTTATTGGAATCTGGAAGCCCCCTTTAAAAAGGGGGCCCCCATTTCCGGACTCTCCCATGTGAATTAGTATCAGGACCATCGTACCCCTACTACGTCACCAAAAAGTGTCAAAAAGAAAAATAACACAAGAGACAATTAGGGACAAGTCCTTTATTAAAAAATAAAAAATGGGGGACGTGGCCTGTACGGGCATGTGAGCAGTCGCACTTCACGGAGCTCCCGCTAATTCCATCCTAAAACAATCCTTCTCCCGCAGAGGTACTGGACCAACACTGCCTTATACCCGCTCCTTACTGCCCGGAAAGCACCTAGGACATTTGAAGCCCTTCCCCATGGAGAGAGATGTCCCGCAAAGCTGACAAAACGACGGCGGCCTTGGCGGCCAGGGAGGCCCAAGATGGCGACGGCTCCCCACTCCCACAGCGTGCTCCTCAAGGTGCCGAAAAACAGCCGGAACGGGAGGGTAAGCAGCTTAAATCCTCCAAATCCCCTAAAGAGCAGCCCAGAGACATGCTATTTTACACCCAGAGGGTGCCGGTTACTGTACACTCCACACCTAATGCACAGGCTGGGGACATGGAGCAGGGGGGACAGGATGACACGCTACCTCTGGAGGCCTCACTGGGGCATAGCTCCGACGGCACAGAGGGTCCCGCAGAAGAGAACTCCCAGCCCACACTGGCGGATATTCTGATGGCCGTCCACAAGTGTACCACGGCAGTAGATGATCTTAAAGTACAGTTTGGGGGCCTGGCAGAATCAGTCTCCCTGTTGCGCCAGGACTTACAAAAAATTAGAGAGCGCACAACGGCCACGGAGGGTAGAATCAGTGACCTAGAAGACCAAATCCCCCCGCTGGCCAGGGACACCAGGGCCGCAACACAACAAACCGCACAGAATACTGCCAAAATCTATGACATCGAGAACCGGCTGAGGCGGAACAATGTGCGTATTGTGGGCCTGCCTGAGAATGCTGAGGGCCGGGACCCCACGGCCTTTGTGGAGGACTGGCTGCTAGAAGTTTTTGGCAGGGAGGCCTTTTCTCCCCTGTTCGCAGTTGAGCGGGCCCACCGCACCCCACCGCAACCACTACCTCCTGGTAATAAACCCCGATCCTTGCTGGCCAGGATACTAAATTACAGGGATCGAGAGGTGATCCTGCTCCTAGCAATAGAAAGGGGAGCAATTCAGTATAATGGCAATAGTCTCCTTTTACCCGGACTTCTCGGCTGAAGTTCAGCGCAAACGGCTAAAATTTGCTGATGTTAAACAAAGCCTGCAACGCCTCCAGATAACCTATGCCATGCTCTACCCAGCCAAGCTGCGAGTAACAGTTGGAGGTCAGACTTCCTTCTTTGAGACTGCCGCGGAGGCCATGGCCTGGCTGGATCACAATGAACAAAACCTTCGGCATAGGCGCCAGAACGACAGAGGAGAAGGCCATTAGGGGGTTGCAGGGCGGGCTGTAAGGAGATATGATACCTAAGTCTGCAGACTCATACAATATGTTAATGGGATCTGTTACCAGTTTCACCATCAGCGTACCAATTCTCTGATCTCTTGGTGTGCACCACACCAGAGATGCTCCAGGACTTAATGTGGATATCCACAACGGTCCAAGATCACAACGGTCCAAGATCTGGTAGAGCATTTTTGCATATTGCAGATCCTTTTCTACTTGCTGTAAAAGCTTGAACGTTTGGGCTTCTTTACTATACATGACTCCTTGCCATCTTACCAACAATTTGGCAAGCTCCCAAATTTTTCAAAATTATTGGGGTGAAGATTATTTGCTTGCTCTGCTTGACCCTGTGTGGACTTTTTTTTATCATATGTGGCATCCATCTTTGATGACTGCTCATCACATCACTCTTTATGCTCAGATAATTATTGCTCTCTCTCTATATGTATATATACACATGTACATTGCACACTTAAGTCTAGTGGCAGTGCATACCTTTTTGAGTGATTGTCTCTACTTATGACCCAATTAGTAACAATATGAGTTTTCATTGCTTGCTGGGTTCAAGTCCTTTGAAGGTGCCATCACCCTTTGAGGACACTGTATGGTCCCAATGTGCTGTGCATGCATGTGTCATGTTTTAGATACACAGAGTACGTTCAAAGCAATGCGTTTAAATATTCACATGCAAATCTCTGTATATTTTTTGAATTAATTTATGCATATGAGAAAACAACATACACTAATTTGTAATTAATGTGTATTATTTGTAATTTTGAACAGCTGCTTCAAGTGCTTGTTCTATCAAAGACCCCCAAACGAAGGATACGCAGTTGAAACGCGTAGGTGTACTCGTATAAACATATATGCACCATTGTTGCTTTATTGCTGCTGTATTTTGATCAGTTTGTATAATTTATCCTAATATCATACAAATTGGATATCCTTTTATATTTTATATTTCCTATGTAATGTCAATAAAGTTTTCTATTTTTTATATAATTCATTGCCTCTTTTGGCGCCTATACAACAGTCCCGACCAAATCCCTTTTCCCCCTTTTTCTGTATAATTATTTCAGATGTGGCACCATTAGCTGGTGACACCCAGACATTTGGATTATTTGTTATATGATTTTAACCACTTTGTTTAAATTATATAAAGTAACATTTTTTGCTGGAGTTATACTTAAAACAAACAATAATAAAGTTAAACCAGCAGTAGCTTTTTGTGTGCAAAGTTTAAGTACAGCCATTACTGAACAGCATTATAGTAATGCTTTTCAGCAAGACAATTTTCAAATAAAATAATATCACTTTTTCTTCATATGTTCTTTATATCCTTGTATACTTTTAGAAATCTATAGCAGACTAATGCAGGATGCAGCAAGCTAGTGTCACACAGCAAGTAGTGGATGAAGAGCTTATACTGAGAGATAAGGAATATCACCTCTTACTTCCCTTCCACTGTGGTTCTTATCTTACCTTTCATTTCTGCAAGATCTCTTCTCAACTACTGAACCAACACAGACAATGACAAGATTGCTCTGGTGTTTATACATGCTGAGGAGTTCTTTGGAGGACAGGGAACAGAACACTTACTGAATAAGCTAAAGGCCTGGTTGATCCAGATACATCCTGGAGCTACTGTAGTGTAATTAGAGTTCTGTCCTCTGTCTTCCATTATATAACAAAATCTAAAATAATTTTCACTGTTTGAAGACCTAAGCTTGCCAGAACCTTTCTGTTTGTGCAAATTGCTTGAGAGTATGCAAGAATAGTGTAAAATGAGGGCATTCTTGCTCTATCCACTGCAAGAAATTATGTGACCGTAGAATGTCAAAAATAGTGTTTGATATATCAGCAAACTAAAATGTTCCTGCATTGAACTGATGGCTTTTAATGGCAGGCATTGACTGGAAGCCATAAAGCCCTGCTGTGAAATAAGCCTTCTGTGCTGTGATTGATTGCATAATTCATTTATTGATTGATTGATTTGACAAGAATTGCACAAATATTGCCCTTATTGATACTGAGACAAAGGATTTTGTTAATGATCTTTTGCCAAAACAGTTGAAACTGTCAATCCCATCAGGCAATTTTCTTATTTTTTGGATTTTTACATTAAACAAGTTTATTAAAGGCTTGTGAATAACAATAATAGAAAGCAGCATAGTCAAGTCTACATATATTGTAGCATAACAAAATATATTAAATCATCTTTTATATTAGACAGAGTTACGTTCAAAAGGCTAAGAAAGTACTGAATATTCATAGCGACAAGATAATAATCTTGCTTTAGGAGAACCATCATCACTGCGATTGTCCAAAGAAAGCATCTTTTTTTTTTTTTTTTATATGTTTATTTGGTTTTCAAATAAAACAAGTACAACATTGGCATCGTGGACTCAGCCATCTTGATAATCATTCCGGGTGGCAGTGGTATGAATGAAAAAACAGTAACAACATATAAAAATCTTACTAGTACAGAGGAATGATCCAAATATGGGGGATACAAAAGAAAAACAAGGAAAGAGGAAGGGGGAGGGGAACAAGGTGTGGGTACATGGGCAGTACCCATAGCAATATAAGAAGGATTGCAAGGCACTAGGTTACTTGTCAGAGAAGGGTGTAAGTTTCAGTTTAAGGCATACATTAGAATCATTTAGTCATTGCAGTTAAGTTCTAGATATTGCGAACTTATGAGGGATACCATAAGGACCATGGTTTCCATACGCAGTCAAAGGAGCGGGGTGATTTGTGTTGTAAGGCGAGGGATTTCTCTCATAGGAAGTGTTGGTGGGTGATATTAATCACATCTGTTAGGGGATAGGTCTTGTTTCCGAAGCCTGGTAATAGCTAATTTTGCCTATAGTAGGATATTGGCCACTATTCCCCGATATGTAGTCTGAAACTTGACAATACCAAGTTGAGTAGGGCCAGAGCAGGGTCAGTAGGGGTTATAATACCTGTAACTTCTGATATGATTTGAAAGGTTTTCCGCCAAAAACTACAGATGTTTTTACAGGACCATAAGATATGCATGATATTGCCCAGGGAACCACATCCCAGCTAACATAGCGGGGAGCTTGTAGGGTAAATTTTGGCTAGTTTATACGGTTAAATAGCATCTAAGGGAGACTTTTAATGCCAATTCCAAATGGTTTGCACAGTGTGTAATGGAGTGTGAGTAACGGATGGCTGGGATACATTGGGATTCGGAGAAGGAAGCTTGAAGATTTGATTCCCATTGAATCATTTGCTTCAATTTCCTGAATTTAAATTTGTCTTGTAGTATGTTGTAAATGAGGGACGTTCCTTTACTGGGTTTTGCGAAATTTGAGAGAAAATGTCAAATTTTGGTGTGTAATGTAATATTGGGTGGTGGGGAAGCTTTGAGAAAGTGAAAAATGTGATATAGTGTGAAAAAAGGTAGATTGAGGGAGGGTATATTTGTCAATAAGTGATTCTGGGGTTGGTGTCCCTCCAGGATATCTGCTAGGTGATGGAGACCAAACTTCTCCAGGTAATGCAGTTTAATTTCAGGGACGGGGTGCTCTAGAGTTACCAAAGGTATTGTATTGTAGTGACTAAGTGAGTAGAGGCTTGGGAGGAGGCATTTACAATCTTTCTCCATGCATAGATAGACGCTCTATAGTAGTGGGTAAATATTCAGATAAGTTTAGCGTACTCCAGCTGTCAGCGTATAGTAGAGAGTAGAGTTGAGCGAACACCTGGATGTTCGGGTTCGGTGGGTTCGGCCGAACTTCGCGAAAAAGTTCGGGTTCAGTACCGAACTTGACCCGAACTTGACCCCGAACCCCCAAACTTTTCTGCACAAAAATGACTGTAAAAAAGTCCTGGAAAGTGCTAGAGGGCTGCAAAAGGAAGTCAAATTATTTTAGAACAATAATCTGTCCCTTACAGCAACAGCAGGAACCTTACCCTATAGGAGTAGGCGATGATTTTAGAACAATAATCTGTCCCTTACAGCAACAGCACGAACCTGACCCTATAGAACTAGAAGATGATTTTAGAACAATTATCTGTCCCTCTAAGCAGTAGACTCTACCTAGTGCAGTCAGATCGTTCTGTAATGCAGGATGAGATGTTATTAGATCTGCAATCTGTCCCTAAAAGCAGTAGTAGTAGTAATCTCTACCTAGTCCACAATCAGATCGTTTTGTAATGCAGGATGAGATGTTATTATATCTGCAATCTGTCCCTCACAGCTCCGGCAGCATCCTCTCCCTATACTAGCCAGAGATCATGTGACATGCAGCACTAAGTGACTCCAGCTTATAAAGAGGCTGGGTCACATGACGCACTGGCCAATCACAGCCACGCCATTAGTAGGCATGGCTGTGATGGCTTCTAAGTAGAGTTGAGCGAACCTCTGGAAGTTCGGGTTCTGCTGGTCCGTCCGAACTTCGGGACAAAGTCCGGGTCCGGGTCCGGACGGAACCCGAACGATCGCACGGACAACGAACCCCATTGAAATCAATGGGGACCCGAACTTTTATGCACAAAAATGGCTGTAACAAAGTCCTGGAAAGCCCTAGAGGGCTGCAAAAGGAAGTAAAATGGGGGTAAGGGTAGGGCAAGTGCCCTACAAAAAAATGGGGACAGGGAAATAACTGTAAATATTTTTTAAAAAATAAAAACATAAAAAAAGCAAAAATGGAGGTGAATGTGGATCATCTTCAAACTGTGTCTGAAAAGTATTAATTAACGGTAGAAGCCATATAACTGTTCTAAAATCATCTTCAAACTAGGGCAAGTGCCCTACAAATAAATGGGGATAGGGAAAATAAATTAAAATCAAGTAAAAAAATGGGAAGGGGGGTGGATGTGGAGTAGGAGCCTAGAGGTTGACTAGGCCGTGACCGTGG
>BLSH010085801.1:316895-328326 GCA_018402905.1 Glandirana rugosa | reverse complement strand
AGGGTGGATGTCCTCCCTTGATAACCTCCCGTCGTCGACTCATTATTTAGGTTTTTTAGGATTCGTGGGGGAAAAAAAGTAAATCGGTTAGTTGTTCACAAAGTGACCAAACGGGAATCTTCATCACAACTCGCTTGGGCCTGACATTGCAAGCCCAGGCATGGCTTGCAATCCCCAACTCGCTTGGGCCTGGGCCTGTAAAGTTTTTAGCAAGCCCAAGCCAGGCCCCAAGACGATAAAATGAGGTGCACAACTCTTCGACGTCCCGTCGGTTAGTTGTTCGCAAAGTGACCAAACGGGAATCTTCAACGCTTGTTGATTGGCTGCCCTGCAGCTTCTCAACACGTGGAGTAAAATAGCAGAACCCCGGACCGAACCCGAACGATTTTTGAAATGTCCGGGTCCGGGTTCGCTCAACCCCTAACGTTCGGTACGGACCCGAACGTTACAGTCCGGGTTCGCTCAACACTACTTCTAAGGGCAAACCAGTGAAACACTTGTTGATTGGCTAAATGAAAAAAAGGGGGTGCTTAGGATTTTTTGGATTTATTACTCAGCTGCTGCCCTCCAATAGTTCCCTCCTGTAGGTGGGATAAGAGTAAGTGATTGGGTATGGTTGGATATGGCGCTGCTAGAGTACTGGGTATGAATGTGGACTACCATCTAGAAACAACCACTTGATAAAAATACTTGATAAATTACGTATACCCATACAAGGTGCCAATCATTCGTGTGCTAGTATATGTGCTAGTTTGGTCAGCATAAGCAAGCCGGCCCCAAACAACATATGAGTTGCTGCTAAGTGCCAGAGTGTTGTGGTCCTCTGTGGGATAGTTATAAATAATTAATAAATAAATACCATCAGCTGAATGTGCTAGTATGCATGTGCTAGTATATGACATTTTTTTGTTTAAAGTGTTGTGCGACAGTATACTTATATCTTATATACCCTTGGGGGTGTTTAGCGTATATCCACAGTTGTATTCTATATCTGTGATGTATATTCAATACTTGTAAATAATAAAGTGTGCGGTGCTTCACAATTGACAATTCATATAACTTATAAAGTGCTCAGTGTTCCACAGTTCTATTTCATATAATATGTTCCACAGTTCTATTTCATGCAGTAAATGTCCTCAGTTTCTCTCCGGATGTGTAACAAATACCATGTGGCATTGTAAAAACAAAGTCATCTGTGCTCCAAATGACAGTTCATACAATTTGTATCTTCTCTAGATGTGCAACATATATCATGAGGTAATTCAGTAGATAAAGTGTTCAGTGCTCCAAAGTGACAGTTCATACAAGTTCTATCCTTAGGACAGCTTCATCTGTGACTTATGTGTATTACACACGTGCTCCCCATAGGTCCCCTCCTTACCAGAGGGCACTACCCCTGCAGGGGTGAAGTGCCTTTGTGATAATCCTGTGATGGTCCTCGCGTTGGGATACTCATCCACCAGGGTTTAGGAAAAGAAATAGATAAAGTAATCCATAGCGTAATTCGTAAATGATAAGCTAATTTATTCAAAAATGCAGGGGAACATCCAAATAAAAACGACAATATAAAAATTCATAAAATAAGCGCATAAAAATCAATCCCTTGGGGCGTGGCCTGGCGCGTGGTCGAGATGGCAGCCTAAACCGAGAGCTCCGGCACCAAGGGGGAGACTTAAGGCTTATTTTGCTGGTTCTCATCGGCTATGGGAAAAATAGTGCGTCAGTTGCCCTTCTCGCAAACTCCACCAACACAGTCCAGTCGCAATCTCCCGGATTTGTTCCGGTCGCAACCTCCAAAGACCGCCGAGGCCTCCACCTCTGGGACAGCAAAGAAATCCGCAGGCATGGCGAGCAGGCCGGAGGATCCCCCACCCCAACTGATTCCTGCTCTGAACCAGGACAGACTTCTGGACTTGATCCAGCAGGTCCCCAAGATGACCGATCTCCAGAACATCGCTTCGGACATCAAAGGAGCACTTACTGAGGCTGTCCTCGAGCTTAAAGATGAGTTGAGGGGGGTCTCTGACAGGCTTGAAGAGGTGGAGCATGCGGCGGGCCGCCACGACGAAGATATAAGGGAGCTCTGTCAGCATGGGGCACAATACCAACTGCACATGAATGATATGCAACGTCGTCTGGAGGACCTGGACAACCGGGGGCGCAGGAAGAACCTCCGAATCAGGGGCATCCCGGAGACCGTGGAGCACGACCAGATACCGATGGCCCTCCAGTCACTATTCAACAACCTTATTGAACGGCCACAAGACACCCCGATCGAGTTTGACCGTGCCCACAGGGCCTTGAGGCCTAGAGGCAGAGATGGAGACCCTCCACGGGACATTATCTGTTGTTTTGCAAACTACAAGATTAAGGAGGAGATTGCAACCAGAGCCAGGGATCAGGAGGAGATCCGCTTTAATGACACCAAAGTCAAGATCTTTCAGGACCTCTCACAGATTACCCTGGGGCACAGAAGAGCCTTACGCCCAATCCTCTCTGCTTTGAGGGAGCGCTGGATTATATACAAGTGGAAGTTTCCCTTTGGCCTTTGTGTCACCATAAACGGCTGTTCCTTCACGCTTCACACCCCAGCGGATCTGCCCCAGTTCTACGACTTCACGGGCCTCCCTGACATCCCTGTGCCAGACTGGTACCAGGAGTTTGTTATCCCACCCGCATGGTCTGACCCCGCTCCTGCCCTGGTGGACATTCGCACGCCAGGTCGGCGTTCCAACATGACTCCTTACAGGCGCACCAGAAGAGGACCTGGCTCAGCTCAGATCCCGGCCCCGGCTGAGGATCCTCCCGCTGAGAACTGACCGGCATAGCGCGACTACAGATAAGTCTTCCTTCCACCCTTACTCCCCTTGAGGACTTCTCTCTCCCCCCTCCTCTTCGTTGCGCTCTCTCCCCTCATCTAGTCTACTCCAACGGCAGACCACAATGGTCTGCCACCGGACTGAGCTAAATCAGATCTCACGCTTGAGACCAGGACCCTTTACCACAAAGACAATCACCTCGGAAGCCACGGGCCCTGGTCGCTCAAGGTCCACGCTACGTGTCATCTCCTATAGCGATCCGGTCGACCTGGAGAGGCTGCTCCTCACTCTGAGGATTAACGATCAGACTAAATAGTCCGCAATTGGGTTATGCTGGATTGCCCATGCATCTTTCTCCCTCACTTAATGTAATGTAATGGCAATATGTCTACGATTTCATTTTAGTCTGCTCCACACTGTTCCTCTGTTTACTTTGCTTCTTTTCTCTCCCTTTTTCTGATTCTGTTGCCTTATCTTCCTCTTCCCCCTCCCCTCCGTACTCTTGACTTATCTGTATCCCTATCCTCATTTATGCAGGTTATCCACGAACGCACGTGTACCAAGTTTATTTGCTGTTGCATGGTTTAACCTGGGGGATGGGGGGGGGGAGAGCATGGCCGTGCTGGGGCCTGGATCCCTCGGTCTCCGGCTCCGCCGGGGGGCGGGTTTCGGTGCTCCTGGGAACTGTTCGCTGTCCCGTGCCGGGTCCGGGACGTGAGTTCCTGGGCATGGTCGGGTCTCAGATGTTCGGTCGCGGGCTCCCCCCTCCCTCCCCCTCCTCCGATAGCTATCATATGTGACGGGAGGCCTCTCCCTTGCGCTGCTTTCCCCTATGTCTCACGCAGCGCAGTGGCTGAGGCCTCAACTGAAGGTTATATGTTTAAGTTTAATGGCTTAAGTGTTGGTTTAAGTTCAGACCTACTGTTACCTTGCTTGCTTTTGATTGTACTCCCCTAGCCGAGTACCACTATTTTCTTTTTCTTTGTCTCCCCCTGTTGGTGGCCATCTCCCCCCGTGTTGGTCCACTAACCCCCTCATCAGCCCGGATTACCCGGACTGTACCTCTAGAGGTGTTTCAAGTGAGACGGTTCTTTTAACCACCGTCCCTCCCATCCTCCATTTCCCACCCCAAACATCCTCCATCCCCCCTTTCCCCCCTGCTGCATCCTTACCAATCCCTGTCCTCCCCATCTTCCCTACCTTCCACTACCCCCAACCCGTGACCAGCTGCTCTCCTATCTCTGATAATGCCCAACTGCAACACCCTTAAAGTAGTCTCTGTGAACGTGAGAGGGCTAAATACACCCGAGAAACGCTCTTTGACCCTCAGAGAGCTACACAGGCTCCGCGCTCAAATAGCCTTTATGCAAGAGACACATTTTAAGGGTCCCTCTGTCCCTAAATGCTCAGATAATCGCTTTCCGGTCATATTTCATGCCTCCTCCAACACCTCCAAATCCAAAGGTGTAGCCATCTTAGTCTCTAAAGACCTTCCATTTTCCTTTAAGGACCAACTAGCTGACCCTAATGGCAGATTCTTATTTGTTAAGGGCACACTCTATGACAGGCCTGTCACTCTGGTGAATTTATATGCCCCAAATCGCCACCAGGTTGCCTTTTTCCGCGACACATTTGATAAGCTGATCCCATTTCATGAGGGGATGGTTCTGCTGGGGGGCGACTTTAATGTCCCCCTCCAGCCGAATCTTAATTCTTCCTCTGGCTCCTCTTCCCTGCCGTACCGGGCCCTCAAACAAATCAAGCTACAACTCAGCTCCCTGTCCCTGTTGGACACCTGGAGATCCCTCCATCCTAATGTCAAGGACTTCACATTTTTCTCTCCCCCTCATCAGAAATACTCTCGCTTAGATTATCTATTTCTATCTCAAAACGACATCCAACACCTACACTCCGCAACCATCGAACCCGCCATTCTGGCAGACCATAACCTTATTACCTTAAGATTGAGATTCCCACAGAAAAACACCATAGATAAGACATGGAGGTTAAACAATTTCTTATTGACGGATCCCTCACTTAAAACCCAATTGCAGTCAGACCTGGAAACTTACTTCGATATAAATACTCCAGAAGCCACCTCAGAGCTCACGGTCTGGCTAGCCCACAAATGCACCATACGAGGCAAATGTATAGCACTTTCAGCCCACATTAAAAAAATCAAACAGGCCAAAATTAATGACCTCATAGCTCGAATCCGTAAATTAGAACTATCCCACAAACGATCCCACGCCTCCTCCACTTACGCTGAGCTCACACAGACAAGGAAAGCTCTACTTGAAGAACTTGAGATCCAAACGAGGAAAAAATACTTGCTGACTTCCAAGTTGTTCTACGAACATGCCAACAAAAATGGCAAGTTCCTAGCTAGACTTTTACAGGGCAGGAAGATTAAGGCTAATGTTCCCTTTCTTCAGGACCGGTTGGGGCGGAAAATCCTAGACAACAGACAAATTGCTAACTCCTTTGCAGAGTTCAATACCAAACTCTATAACCTGCCTTCCGACACCCATAAGACTGGCCCTGACTCCCCCCGCACCCAACTCATTAGGCGCTATCTCACAGAGGCGAACATCCCTAAACTCTCAGATGATGACATCTCCGCTTTGGAAAGCCCCATTGCCCCCCAGGAGTACTTACACACTATTAAAGCTCTGAAACCAGGCAAATGTCCAGGCCCAGACGGCCTCCCTAACATATACTACAAGACATTTTCCGATATTCTAGCCCCCCACTTTTGCAAAGCCTTTAACTCCCTGGCCTACTCCCCCGTTCCACCGAAAGAATTATTGGAGGCCCACATTACAGTGATACCAAAACAAGGGAAAGACCCCTCCTTACCCGAAAATTATCGGCCCATTTCCCTGTTAAATTCGGACATTAAAATCTTTGCAAAGATCCTTGCCAGTAGATTACAACCCCTCTTACCTTCTCTTGTTTCCGCTGAACAAGCAGGCTTTGTCCCTGGAAGAGAAGCCCGTGACAACATTATCAAGGCCCTAAACCTCAATCACTGGCTTAATGCAACCCACACAGAAGGCTTTTTTCTGTCCACTGACGCCGAGAAGGTGTTCGACAGGGTGGCCTGGGATTTCATGGCACATACACTGACAAACATTGGGCTGGGAGAATTTATGCTCAACAGCATCCTTAGCCTATATTCGAATCCCTGTGCCAAGGTCAGGGTCAACGGTTGCCTGTCGGACGCCTTCTCGGTCAGAAATGGGACTAGGCAGGGATGCCCCCTTTCCCCTCTTATTTTCATTCTCTCTCTCGACCCCCTTTTAAGAAAAATCAACTCGAACCCTGATATCACAGGAATTCATGTGGTGAATAAAAACTATAAACTCGCTGCCTTTGCGGACGATATATTGTTGTTCCTCACCAAACCACTGATTTCTCTCCCCAATCTACTAAAAGAATTGAATACGTTTAGTGAATTCTCCAATTTTAAAATAAATTTCAAAAAATCCCATGCTCTAAATGTGACCCTATCAGCCCCCTTATCTCACTCCTGCGAGTCCTCTTTTCCTTTTGAATGGCGCACCACGGAGATTCCCTACTTAGGGATTAAACTTCCAGCTAAACTCGGAGACATATACACCCTAAACTACCACCCATTCCTACAGAGATGTACCAAAGATTTGGAAGACTGGTCAGGGCTTGCCATCTCTTGGTTTGGTAGAGTGGCTGCAATCAAAATGACCACCCTGCCTAGATTCCTCTACCTGGCTCAGGCCATCCCTATTGCCCTCCCGGGTGCATTCTTTCTCTCCTTACGCTCCAAATTGAACGCCTTTATCTGCAAGAAATCCCCGCCCAGGATTAGTCTATCCCGTCTCACAGCCCCCAAGTCCATGGGTGGTATTGGTCTTCCCGACTTTAAAAAATACCATCAAGCCGCCCTTTTAACTAGAGTAGTAGACCACCACATCCACTCAACCCACAAAGACTGGGTCGATCTTGAAAATCGAATTACTGACTCTCCTCTCCACTGCCTTGCCTGGGGGAGGAGATCTTTGAAGGCCAAAGACCATATCCTAATCTCCCCCCTGATATCTTCCCTCCAGGAGGTTTCCAAGAACTCTAAGATAACTTCCTGGCCAAGCCCTCTCACCCCCATCAAAGACAATCCTGATTTCCCTCCTGGACAGGGGAGTAGCTGTTCCCTCCCCAACACAATACTCAACCTTAGGGCAACTCACTTTTTCCAGAACGGTTCCTTTCGCTCCAGCAATAATCTTTCAGAGACTTACCAACTGCCTCAGCTGCCCCTCTGGGCATATCTCCAAACCAGACACTACCTCAATGACCCCAAGATCAGGACAGCCTTTAGTAGGCCTGTAACTGAATTCGAAAAACTCTGCCTGGGCCCCTCTCAAAGGCACCTCATCGCAACTATCTACTCTCTTTTATCCTCGGCGGACCGGAGCGCCCTGGGCCCTATTATCAGGGCCTGGGCCTTTCCGGCTGACCAGGATTTATCGCCCACCCAGTGGGAATCAGTCTGTTTAACTGCATTAAAGGGCACTACCAATTTTTCCTCACAGGAACATAATTACAAGGTACTCACCCAGTGGTACAGAACGCCACTCATCCTCCACAAAATATTTCCTAGAGTTCCAGACACCTGTTGGAGATGTGAATCACATTCGGGTAAGATGTCTCACATATGGTGGGAATGCCCCCGTATAGCCCCGTATTGGTCTGCTGTGCACGAAATCGTCTGCAAAGTTACCACACAACATTTAGAATGCACGGCACAGCAATACCTTCTTAACTTCTCCAAGAGCATGAAAGGTCTATACAGGAAATCCTTAGCTATGCACATGATCAATTCTGCCTAGTTCATGTATCCCCTCTGGAAACAAAAAAGAGCACCCACTCTCAAAGAATGGTTTATCAGGCTTAACAAAACTCAGGACATGGAAGAATTAATAGCCATCGCCTCAGAGAATATCTCCACATTCCACAAAAGATGGATGTGTTGGATAGAATACAAACAATCTGACCAATATAAGGAGATACAGGCGGCCCCATAGCGAAACCCCATATAAAATACTATCTACAATTTAGAAACGCAGCTGGTCAAACCCCTTCCCTGTTTTCCCTTCGCTTCCCACTCCCCCCCCACCCCCACCCTTAACCCCTTCCCTTCCCAAGTTACCCCCACCCTGTTCTAGTCACGGTGGAAAACAGTACCCCAAATAAATAAACTATAGTAATCTGAGTCAAGTAATCCCCTTAATGGTCTCACTATTCAAAGCGATCCTTTTATCGGTCACACTTTAGTTGCTTAGCATTCCCTGATACCCTCTCAAACTCCAGTTATTTGAAATCTATCTCCATTTGCTCACACCTAGTTTGCCTATTCCTTCAGCATTCAACCAGTTTGTATTTCATATAAGTGTACTGTTGCATGAGGTGTCCTCTTCTATTTGGTACACATGTTCATAGCTGCTACCATATCGTAACTGCTAGAATAGAGTTCACCTATTGTACTGTCTTCATTGTGCCTCAACAAAGCTTTCTGTGCAACTAAGGTAATCAGGGCTGAACAATTCGCTTCTTAGACTTGCCACTCAGTGTGAACCCTCTAATTGCCAAACTTCTGCTGTTTATCATTCCTAGACACCCTATGACATTCTAGACAACTGGAACTTGTTCTAAATCGCTTATGCTTAATTGTTTCACCTTACTTAATACCCAATCAGTCTAGTATGCTCTTGTTTGTACTGCTGCTTATTTATTCCTCTCTTATACTGTTCATATGACTACAGCTGTTACCTTACTATTGTCGTTTGGTTTGAGCTCATTTATTGTACTGTTTCCACTATGACTCAATAAAGCTTTTGTGGAATTAAAAACCAATCCCTTGAAATGTATTGGAACGACCGTGTATAGTCATGAAGCCGGACCCGGCGTGTCCGCGTGTATCTCGATAGGAGAAAGTCCCGAGGGCTTCCTGTCCCAGACGGAGATACGCTCAACCAACACGCTGCCAGGGAACCGGAAGTGACGTACGGACGTGGTGATGGGATGGCGTAATGATGCATTTATGCGTTTATTTTATGAATTTTTATATTGTCGTTTTTATTTGGATATTCCCCTGCATTTTTGAATAAATTAGCTTATCCTTTAAGAATTACGCTATGGATTCCTTTCTCTGTTTCTTTTCCTAAACCCTGGTGGATGAGTATCCCAACGCGAGGACCAGCACAGGATTATCACAAAGGCCCTTCACCCCTGCAGGGGTAGTGCCCTCTGGTAAGGAGGGGACCTATGGGGGAGCACATGTGTAATACACATAAGTCACAGATGAAGCTGTCCTAAGGATAGAACTTGTATGAACTGTCACTTTGGAGCACTGAACACTTTATCTACTGCATTACCTCATGATATATGTTGCACATCTAGAGAAGATACAAATTGTATGAACTGTCACTTTGGAGCACAGATCACTTTGGTTTTACAATGCCACATGGTATTCGTTACACATCCGGAGAGAAACTGAGGACCTTTACTGCATGAAATTGAACTGTGGAACATATTATATGAAATAGAACACTTTATTATTTACAAGTATTGAATATACATCACAGATATAGAATACAACTGTGGATATACGCTAAACACCCCCAAGGGTATATAAGATATAAGTATACTGTCGCACAACACTTTAAACAAAAAAATGTCATACACTAGCACATGCATACTAGCACATTCAGCTGATGGTATTTATTTATTAATTATTTATAACTATCCCACAGAGGACCACAACACTCTGCAGCAACTCATATGTTGTTTGGGGCCGGCTTGCTTATACTGACCAAACTAGCACATATACTAGCACATGAATGATTGGCACCTTGTATGGGTATACGTAATTTGTCAAGTATTTTTATCAAGTGGTTGTTTCTAGATGGTAGTCCACATTCATACCCAGTACTCTAGCAGCGCCATATCCAACCATACCCAATCACTTGTTGATTGGCTGCCCTGCAGCTATTCAACAGGCGGGATCAAATAACCGAACCCAGAACCCGAACCCAAAATTTTTTTCAAATGTCCAGGTTCGGGTCCGGGTCACGGACACCCCAAAGTTCGGTACGGACCCGAACTTTACAGTTCGGGTTCGCTCAACTCTAGTAGAGAGCTGAGGTTAGTGGTTTTTGTTGACTCCCTTTTCTATGTCTAAGCATAACTGTTCAGCAGATGGATCAAACCAATGTTTCAAATGATCTTGGTGGACTGCTGTAAGGTCGTCTTGTAGATCTATCATTCCCATCACACCCATCTATCTATGTTTTATCAAGGATCCGTAGGGAGCAATGAGCCCTCTTTCTTTTCCAAATAAAGTTCCTTAGCTGCGATGTAAGGGTTTTTATATATAATTGTTTAACCAGAAAAAATACAGTATTTGGGGAAGGATCTGTATTTTATAAGCTGCCAGCCTGCCTACCCATGCCATTTCTACCTGGGCAAGCTTTTTCAGTTGTGGTTCAATTCTGGCTATTAAGGGTTTGTAGTTTGCTTCCTCTAAGTTAATGTGGGAGGGAGTGATTTTAATACCAAGGTATGAGATATTTGTTTCAGCCCATGTGTACAGCAGTTCCTCTTTCAACTTAGCTTTAATAGGTTGGGAGATATTGAGGTCCATAATTAGAGATTGGAATGGTTGACTTTGTAATATGATACATTGCTAAATTCTGTAAGGATTACATGAGCTTGTGGGAGTGAGGTGTGGAGATTTGTCAACATCAAGATGATATCATCTGCAAAGAAATTGATGATGTGGGGCCTTTCACTGAAGGGGAAGCCATTTATCGAAGAGTGGGATCTGATTTTTTCTGCTAGCGGTTCTATCATCAAGTTGAAGATTGACAGGGTGGCTGGACACCCCTGTCTTGTGCCATTAGTTATGGGAAAGGGTTTGGAGAGTAAACTGGCTGTGTACACATGGGCTGAGGGGGTGCAGTATAGTGCTAGAACAGCAGACAGTATCATCCCTTTAAAACTAAATTTACTGTGACATGTAGCCCCAGTGAACTTGGTCAAACATCTTCTCTGCGTCAATAGAGAGCATCAGAGAGGGGGGCGTGGTTTGCGCACGCCGCAGATGGCAGCCTTTTGACAGAGCTCCGAGCTACAGGGGAGAAAGAAGCGACGGAGACCCGGATGAAATACCCCCAAACCTCGCCACAGAGCAGAGACATCCCCCACAACACCGGAGGTATGTCTCGGAAGAGAAAGGAGGACAAACGTCCCCATAGACTGACAGAATTCTTTGCTCTCTCCTCACATGGGAGAGGGCAAGATGGCGCCGGCAGAGGAGCGGGGAAGGCCCCAGGCCACTACACAGACCTACCAGACGCAGAGCCCCGACCCGACACAGCGGAGGCATCCCCACAGCACAACTCTCCCCCTGACAGCCCCTCATGCAACAGCCCTGCCAAAACGAAGATGCGCATGGACAGGACGGCCGGGGAACCGGTGAGTAGGGGTGAATTACCCCTCACACACAACATGTCTCTCAACGCATCCATTGCAGCATTCCCCACAAATAATCAGCCAGTCATGGACACACTGCTAAA
>BLSH010085801.1:304732-314865 GCA_018402905.1 Glandirana rugosa | reverse complement strand
TCAAAACACCTTAGACATACCCCTCCCTCGCCTTATCCATATCGTCAACCCTTTCACAAACGTAAAATTTCCGACGGTCGGAAGGGCGGGTCCTCTTAAGCACAGACCT
Source organism: Glandirana rugosa (assembly GCA_018402905.1). Lineage (NCBI taxonomy): Eukaryota > Metazoa > Chordata > Amphibia > Anura > Ranidae > Glandirana > Glandirana rugosa. Next base: position 314,756 of record BLSH010085801.1, on the reverse strand, counting down.
TTCCAAACACTCCCTAAGATATTTAAAACAAAATTTCCCGCACTTCAAACGAAACTTTTCCAAAAACCCCACCAAACAATCACTATAAGGATCCATGCACTAAACACACAGACTGGTAACCATACCCTTAACAACGTAGTCATTCAAAAACCTGTGCGATAATTATGGGTCCAAGTCTTATACGCTAAATCGGCTTAACTGAAACATTATACTCTGTCTCGACTTAACCAATTCAAACTTAGCAGCAATACAAGATAAACTTAACCAATTCAGCTCTGTCTCATATTACAAAGTCAATTCGGCTAAATCGCATATTCTGAACCTGGGTATTAATAGCGTGTCCAAAAACTTACTGATGCAACAATTCCCATACCAATGGTCAGACACACAAATCACGTACCTAGGAATATCACTAACAAACCACCCCAAAAACCTTTTCAAAGCAAACTTCACGCCCTTTAAAACAAAATTTATAGAATCCCTCACAAACCTTTCCAGACACGAATTCTCCTGGGCGGGAAGGCTGGCAGCCTTTAAAATGCAAACACTTTCCCAACTGCTATACCTATTCCGCTCCCTCCCCATACAGATTCCACAAAACTATCTAAATAACCTACAAATGCTACTAGGCAAATACATATGGAACAACAAAAAACCAAGGGTCAACAGGAATTGGCTATACAAACACAATACAGCAGGAGGGTCAGGTTTAGTCAACATATCAGACTACTACTCCGCTTGCATCCTAGCGCAGCTTAAAGCTTGGTTCCAAGAAGAAAACCCTCCCCTGTGGACACACATAGAAAGCCAGAGCATACCCACCTCCAACTTAAAAACATGGATACTCAGCTTACATCCACATACACCCCTATCTAAACACCTACCACCACCAGTAATAGCGACCGGTAAAATCTGGCGGAAATTCAAACACATGACTTGGCAAAAGACTCCCATAAGTGCCCCAAAGCTCCCAATTAACATAATACAAGCACTGATCCCAGAGTTCCCAAAAACCCCCTGGCTGAATATCACCACTAGACCTCTCAACGACCTTCTCATTAACGACAAACTCAAATCTTTTCAACAACTACGAGACGACCTTCAACTCACTGAAAAGAATAAATTCCAACACCTTCAACTACAACACTGTATAAACAAAAACCCCCACATACTAGGAAAAGCCCCAACAAGAGCTTGGCAATACTACTCCACAGACAACCGTACAACGAAAGGAATAGCCCTATTTTACAAACTAATCCAAGAAAAAATGCATTTTCACCACAACCACACGATTAATGAATGGGAGAAAGTACTACAACACAAATTCTCAGCAGAACAGTGGGAGAGCGCCATTCGCTCTATCTACAAAGCGACTACATGCACTGCCCTGCGCGAACTCACCCAAAATTTACTACAACATAGATATCTCACTCCTCACAAAATAGCCACTTTCGATAAAACAGCATCACCTCTGTGTTGGAGACTTTGTGGAGGCATTGGCACATTGTTTCATATAATGTGGGAATGCCCCAAGGTTACTAAGTTGTGGGCCGAGACTTTTAAAACCATATCTGAAATTACAGGTTCCCTCCAGAATCCCTCCCCATCACTAGGTCTATTCAACCTATCTATAGAACATATTCCCCACGATCTACATAAATCAATCACACACATACTACTAGCAACAAGACAGAATATAACCAAACAATGGAAGTCAGCTCAAGAACCTCGATTTGCACAGGTAATACAACAAGTACATGAGCACTTCACATATGAACTAATTCTATCCACAGATCTGAATACATACAACAAAACTAACAAACTATGGTTGCCTTGGATGAACTGGTATAAAGGGAAATCCCATCAATAGCACCAACATACAGTGTGACGTCTAAACATCTCCAATACCCTCCCTCTTCCCTCTTACACCCAACTCCCCCCCTATCTCTCTCTCCCCACCCTACCTAAAACCTACCTATCATCTTTAAACATGCCCCAAGGTTAATACGGCAAGGAACCCGGACAGTTACATAGTTCACAGTTGACATGTTTCTTTTAATGCTAAGGGAAATAACTCTAACAACACTGTAACGAGACAATGACCTCCCTAGGCCCAAAATTAAGACAAATAGGGACTAGGGGGACCCCACCCTATTTGATCTAATAGGCCGCCTCCCTAGACACAGCAAGGTCCCATTAGGGGTGTCGGGGAAAGGCGGCTACCCGGAGAGCCTAGCGAGTATTAGATTCCAGAACCATCTAAACAGGAGAGGCCATTGGTTACACTGATATAGTACACTACGGAATGTGTCTTTTCCTTTTTTCTCCTACTTTGTTAAGAATAAGTTCGTTTTCAACATACCGTGCAACAAATGTGGACTGTCAAGTAATCTAATGTCAATGCATTTACTCAAAATACTCTTTTTCCACTTGGCGGCATGTATATGTTTACTGAAAAGTTGTATTTGTACATGTTCTTATTTCTCTATTGAAATTTCAATAAAAACGAATGAAACTAAAGAGAGCATCAGAGAAGGTGTTCGTTGCTCAGCAAAATGCATAACAGTGATCACACATCTTGTTACATCAGATGTCTGTCTGCCAGGAATCACACCTGTCTGATCCGGCTGAATTAGTGATGGTAGTACCTTCTTCAACCTGTGCTCTAGAGTTTTAGCATACAATTTGATGTCAGTATTGAGCAGAGAAATCGATCGAAAGTTAGCTGGGCAGTCAGGGTTTGGGAATAGTGATGATGTGAGCTCTCAACATCTCCTTTGGAAAGGAGTTGCCATCAGCAGCAGCATTGAATAGTTTGACCAGGTAGGGACTTATAAGGAAGGAGAAGTTGTGGTAATATTCATTAGTAAACCCATCAGGGCCGGGGGATTTCCCACAGGGCATTGATTGGATGGTTCTTTGTATTTCTAAGAAGGAGTAGGGACGATTTAATTCTTCCAGTTCATAGAAATTCAATGAAGGGAGTTTGAGGTTAGCTAAAAAGGAAGAGAGTGTGTCAGAGGAGGGTTGGGTGACTAGTGGGGCTTCGTTTAAGTTATATAGTGAACTATAATAATCTGCAAATGCATCCGCTATATGTTAAGGGTTAGATAGTTTTTGTTGGGTGAAGAAGATATGGATCTTGGATTCAGCTGTACAAGATTTTAGGTGGGAGGCAAGGAGTTTCCAGGCCTTGTTATGTAAAGAGTAGTATCTCAGTTTAAGTTGCCAAAGCATATGTTCGTGTTTTTCTGTAGTAGGGAGCAGAGTTCTAAATGCAGCTTAGCCAGGGCAGATGCTATATGAGGGTCTGGGTGGGACTTATTTTTATCTTCTAAGGTTCGGAGCTCAGTTGTTACAGAATACAGTTTTGCGTTATGGGCTTGTTTGGCCTGTGCACCTAGTTGAATTACTATTCCGCTGGTAAACACCTTGTGTGCGTTCTATAGGGAAAAGATGCTGGTTTCCGGGGTGTCATTAGTTAGAAAATATTCTCAGAGATGTTGAGTGAGCACTTCATTTGTGGAGGTTTCTTTGATTAGTTTGTTATTACATTTCTACAGTAGGGTGGGACAGATGGAATCTGATTACGAAATTGTGATACAGATAGGTGACATCACATGGTCTGACCATGCACCTATTTCAGAAGAAGATACCTTTTGTAGTAACCATTTATCTACTAAGCATAAGTCAATGTGTGAATATGAGTTGAACCTAAGGGAGTGGAAAGAGTTGTCTCTTTCTCATGCATGTAAGCATCTCCACGTGTCATAGAGATCCTCATTATGTAGAAAGTTAGTTAAAGGGGATGGACGGTGCTTCCTGCTTGAGGTCATGTCCATAGGGGGATCAACCAGTGAATTCATATCACCACATATGATTAAGTTACCTTGTTTGTATTTGGCAATACGCATGAAAAGTTTGCAAAAAAAAATTCCCCTGTTTAGAATTGGGAGCATATACCCCCACAATGGTGTAGTTAATGGAGTTTATCATACATAGTAAAATAATATACCTACCACCTTCATCTAGTACAGAGGAGTGGAGTTTGAAGTCCACAGAGTTCGTAATAGCAATTATAACTCCTCTCTTTTTGGTGGTATATTCGGCCAAGAAGGTGTGAGGCAAGTCCTTGTGGTGATATTTCGGAGCAGCAGACAATTTAAAATGGGTCTCCTGGACAATAATTATTTTGGCTTTATAGTTTTTTGCTTCTTTCCAAAGAAACCACCCTTTTTTTGCAAGGTGGTTTAGCCCACGGGCATTAATGGATAAAAGTTTGAGGGACATTGGAGTTATATTGAGGGTTGATGTAAACACAAATCATCCAGATCTTGCAACGGCTGGACCATGGAACATGGAGACCAAGGAGGTATAGGAGTAAGTGTGCCTTTGAGTTGTTTGGTAAGCTATTATATAGGTGAGAGAAAGAGTTGGAGCTTGTGTGTTTGTAGTGCCTTGAAGATACTGGAATAAGAAGTTCCTTAAGAGATGACTGTTTTAGAACGATAGCCATAAACGTTCAAAGGAAAGACAGTACAGCGCAGTTGCTGAGTGTGGGAAAGAACTTACTAAGAAGTTAGTAAGGGAGCAGTAATTTCTCCAGGCAGCTTTTACCTTAGTGAATGTGCCGAGGTGATATTTGTTAGCGATTATTTTTTCTTGTTATTACAACCATCCAGGTGCTGATTTCGCTCCTTTGGAAGTCTTGTCGCAGGTCATGAGGATTGCATTCTCGGCGGGTCAGCTGGGATGATGTTCCAGTTGCTTAGGAGATGAAGCCCTTCATCGAGTGTATTAACGAGAGAAGTGAAGCCTTCTCGTATGATTTTGAGTGTCATGGGATATTTCCATTGGTATCCAATGCCGTGATTACTCAGGGCTTTGGTGATTGAAAGTAGGTGTCATGAAACCACAGTAAACATTCATGTCTTATCTGTTACCTACCTTGCTGCATGTGTCCAGTTAAAGGCCGGGCCTTTCTCACCTGTTTGCTTTAGTAGCCCTCCTCAGCTGGGCTTCACCCCAGGCCCTAATTAGGAACATTATATAACACCTGGCAGTGTGAGCCTGCAATGCCGATCAATGTTGTGTGTGTTTGGCTTCATGTGTGGTTGTTCCTGTAGTATGCTCTGTGTCTATTTCCCTGTACTAATCTTTGGCTTGTTCTGACTTTGCCTGCCTGATACCTCGAACTTCAACTTGTTCTCTGTTTATCCCTCCCTGCCTGCCTGATACCCCGATCTTCGGCTTGTTCTCTGTTTCTCCTGTCTGCTTGCAGCTGTGACCCTTTGCTAGGCTGCTGACTATCCTTTGCTGTTCGTGCGCTGCTGCTTCCTCTCTGCCACCTGTAGCCAGATGAGTGTGAGCTAGGGGACCCCGGGGGCCGTTACCTGGATCCAGTTGCAGCCGAATCCATCCTCACCACCAGAGGCTCTGGTGAATACTTACTGGCTCTTAGACTCTGCCCCCTGGGGAAACCGATGCACCAGCTCCCTGTGTTTCAGTGTCTGTGCTCCAGGAGCCCCTCTTCCCATACCAGCCGGAACTCATTAGCAGCAGTCAGCTATAGGTCCACAACCTTAGCGGTGCGCTTTGGAACCCTCGGTGTGATTCGTATCCAAGGGGTGCGCACCTGTCACCTGACCCCAGGTGTCATGGCAGTAGGTTTTTATGCCTCTGTAGAGTGTGAGCAGAGAGGTCGGGCAGGACTTGGATGTTTCCAGCTCGGTCAGGCAGGTGTTTTTTTTTTTAAATACTTGTTTCTGTGCTCAGGATATTGTATATACAATAAAGCAAGACTGCTGCCTCCCAATAAACATCCATTGTGTGGAATATAAATGGAAGGTTCTGAGGGTTGGGGTAGATGGTGCTGTCTTAAAATCTCACTAGTGACTAGTAAATCCTTACCACTTTATATGTGTAAATAATAAACCACATAAACAAATTTTCTTGTGAGTTCATAAAGTCATATGTGTTGAACCAAAAAAAAAGAAATATTTTGTGGTAAAAATTGTGTAGTTGAAAATAACTTACATAAAAATGATATATATAAGCAATAATAAGTGATATGGTAGTATAGACTCTCAAAAATTAATGACCATAATTCATGATTATTCACAACCCTAAATTTCATATAAATATAAGGAGTGTGATAAAAAAAAAAAAAAAACATATGCACATAAATATAGTTCATGTAAAAGTTCATATGTGCAAAAATGCTATGTCCCAAACATGTCCTGTAAATTCCAAAGTGACTTGTGCAGATAAATTGTGAAAAAACTTTTCCTTGTGTAAATTAGTGGGTCCACTCGTGTTCCCCCTTATGTGTCCTCATTCACCAGACGGCGTCACCCCTGCAGGGGTAAAACGCATATATGCAGAGTCTCCCGTGGTCTCCTGTAGATTGTGCTCTTTATCCACAGATCCTCCTATAGACTGCGCTGCTGCACTATGGAGTGAAACTAGCAATGACAGGTGTTTTTTATTATGGAACGCTGCATAATGTGGAAGCTTTGAGGGTTGTACTGACTCTGGGATTCCTCTGAGTTTTAAGTTGTTGTGTCTGGAGTGATCTTCTAAATCTGCTACTTTTGATTTCAACCGGGCGATTTCCTCAGAGTGACACGTATGTGTATCCATCATTTCATTATAAGACTCCATACAGACTCCCATAGAGTCTTCTAGGTTATTTACTCTGCCCCCTAGTTCTTGTATGTCTTTCTTACATGTTTGAAAGCAAGCAAGCATGTCTGCTTGAAGGGAAGAATGGAGAGACAGGAGCATGTCCTTCATGATTGTGTCTGACATTGGTTGGTCTGCTGTTGGGAACAATACAATAGGATCAGGCTTAGGGGTTAATTCTTGCTGTCCACCTACTTCCATGCAAGGCTCAGCAGTCTCTTCAGCCAGGGATCCCCTCCTTGGCTTAGATTTAACTGGGCTATTCATGTTGGGAGAGGTAGAAGGTGATTCGTCACCATTTTCCATTGGATCGGCCACATTTGTGGCGTGTGAGGGAAAATGAATGTAGCCACTGCTAGAGGGCCTTCCACGGCCCGCGGCAAAAGTCTCCCACTGCCATTTTGGTGAAGTCCTCTCTGAAAATTTCTTCAGCTTCGGTTTCTCTCTTTTCCATTGTGACATGCTGGGTAGAGAGAGATTGTCTTCCAGGCTCTGCCAATCTGCCGGCGAGGTCACTGGATGCGTGGATGAGACTGTTCTGCTAGATGGTCAGAGGAGCTACAGCTTCATGCGGCCATACCAGTCAGTGGTCGCCACACCCCCCCCAAAGAAAACATTTGAATGATTTAGAAAACTTTCTTTCAAATCATTTGAGTTTTCTAAGAGATGATATACAATAAACAAGGAAAAACTAATATGTACGTGTGAAGAAAAAAACTGCAATTAAAAGCAGACATACCAGATGTAGGGACCAGAAAAAACAAACTATCTGAATTCTTCCTAGAGTATAGCAACCTATTTGTGTGTGTGTGTGTGTGTGGGGGGGGGGGGGTAGTGGAAACACAGCTTCCATTAGGATCAGATTTAAGATAGTATCAAATTTAAGAGAAGGCCCTCATAAATCATGTTCCCTTACCATTTAAAAGAGTTTATGTATCAGAAAATGTGAATATGAACTAAGCATTACAAGTTTTATGAAAGGGAGAGTTGATCAGATGCAATTGCTAGTGTTTTTTTCATTTCATACAAGGTATCTACTCTGCAATCCAGTCCCTGACAGTTGATGTGGAAGTTGACTTTCAGTGTAATGGGATTAAGGATTTGGCAGCACTGTAGAATGTAGATGTTTGGTCAAGGAATGTTTGTACTTGTGTAAAGAAAACAATGAGATATGTAGGAGACAACAAACGAAGGTTAACTCAAGTTTTTAGTCTCTGTAATCTGAAAAATTGATTGGCATATTAAATTCCAGAAAGGGAGCAAATTCGGACAATGCCACCATATATGGATTAGGGTTCCCTGAGCTTGCCCACATCTCCAGCACATGTCAGAAGATTGTGGAAACCAGCTTTTGATTTTGGTCGGTGTAGCATACCAATGAGTTAGTGTTTGTATGATGTTTCTTTAGTGCGGGTACTGATAGAGCATTTGTACACCAGAATACTAGCCTTTGTCCACTGTTTATCAGAAATTTCACTTTGTAGTGCCGATTCCCAGAGACTCTAAAATTTATCAGTAGATGTGATTTATCAGTTGATTGTTGCAGCCAAGCATAAGACAAGGGAGTGGCCTTGGACAGTATTACTGCAAAAACTCAGAGTTTCAAAAGGATTCAGAGTCCTAGTAAGGCAGGCCCATACACGGTGTAAATTCCTTTCCTGCAGCCAAGGGTTGCAGGAAAGGAATTTGCACTATTCCCCCATCAACACAGACAGTGCTGACAGGGGAATCCCTCCTGCTGAGCAATTTTCTGCTCCCAAAATAAATCCTTTTCATGTTGAGATGAAATGTATCTTTCTCTTAAAGAAATTGTCCTTGCAACAATGTTGATTCTTCTTCATCTATTTTGTTTTCAAGAATGCTAGAATGTGTAATGTTTTCATGTTTTGGTAAAAAATATATTTTTCGGGGGCGTGGCCGGCGGCGAGGAAGATGGCCGCAGTGTAACAGGGCTCCGGACAGCGCGACCTTCTCAAGCGGCACTCAGCAGCAGGGAGACACGCATCTCACCCAAAAGCAGCAGAGAGAGCTTCTCCAGAACTCGGAGCACACCATGAGTAAGCGTAAGCCCAGCGAGGCTCCCCGCAAACTGGCGGACAGCCGCAGCCGCGAGGACGGTGCCATGGAGGGCATGGTGCGTGACAGGCCTAAGCTGGGAGCACACGAACGGGACAGAGCAGAGGGCCCAGCGCACTACAAGGCTTCTCAGGCAAGTACCCAAGCCTCCCCTTCACAGAGCCCACATAAATCCAGGCTGCGACTTGATCCTATGCTACAGGCCCTGAATGACAGGGAAGGGGAGGGAGATATAATGGAGGACAATGAGGATGACAATGACCCCATTTCGCAATTCCCCACCACAGGGAACCCAATTTTGGATACTACCATGAAGGAAATGTTGGTGCCACTCCGCAGTACACTGCACGCGGACATGAAATTGGTAGTCTCCAAAATTAAAGGAGGTGGATGAGTTACGAGACAGAGACAGCCACATGGAGGACAAAATGTCCGACTTTGCAGAGGCACACAACGACCTTGTAGATGCATACAAAGAGATGACAGACTCCATCTCCCAGCTCAAAATGAAAATAGCAGACATGGAAGAAGGAACAATTTGAAATTTAGGGGAGTCCCGGAATCGATCCTTCCAGGTGAACTCCAAAAATACATTCCAACAAATGATCACTACTAGTGTTGAGCGAACCCGGACTGTAACGTTCGGGTCCGTACCGAACTTTTAGGGTGTCCGGGACCCGGACCCAAACACGGACATTTCAAAAAACGTTTGGGTTCGGGTCCGGGGTTCTGGTATTTTACTCCACGTGTTGAGAAGCTGCAGGGCAGCCAATCAACAAGCGTTTCACTGGTTTGCCCTTAGAAGCCATCACAGCCATGCCTACTAATGGCATGGCTGTGATTGGCCAGTGCATCATGTGACCCAGCCTCTTTATAAGCCACTTGATGCTGCAGTCACATGCTCTTGGGTTAGCTGTAGGGAGAGGAAGCTGACGGCGTCAGGGAGAGATTAGAGACATTTTAACAACATCTGATCCTGCATCCTGAGATAGATTACTACTGCTGTGCTGTTGCTCTGAGGACAGATAGCAGAAATTTGAGATTTCACATACCGCTGCTTTGAGTTGCAGATCAAACTCTGCATAAAACAACGATCGATACGATCGTGCACAACGATCACGCAATCCGTCTCAAATTAGACGTTAGACGTTGAGTTTCGTCGCCATAAACTTTAGAGTTTAATGAGGTTGTTAGACTAGCAACACGTGCTAGCATAGCTAGCAACAAAATACGTCTCAAACTAGACGTTGAGTTTCGTCGCCAT
>BLSH010085801.1:277090-303012 GCA_018402905.1 Glandirana rugosa | reverse complement strand
GTGATGTAAACGGGTCACACGTCATTCGCTCTATATCGCGGCCCTGAATGCCAGCATTTCAAAATTCCTGGCCTTTGAAATGCTGTCATTCTGTCTGGTGGACACAGACAGTTTCAAAAACCTGATGGCGGTGGCTGTCCCACAGTACGTTGTACCCAGCTGCCACTACTTTTCCAGGCGAGCCATCCCTTCCCTGCACAAACAAGTCGGGGACAAGATCAAGTGTGCACTGCGCAACGCCATCAGTGGCAAGGTCCACATAACCACTGATACATGGACCAGTAAGCACGGGCAGGGACGCTATATCTCGCTTACTGCACACTGGGCAAATGTAGTGGCGGGTGGGCCTGAGCCGGCTAGCCATTTGGCGCATGTCCTTCCACCACCGAGGATTGCAGGGCATTTCTCTTTGCCTCCTGTTGCCTTCTCCTCCTATTGCGCTTCCTCCTCCACGACCACCCACTCATCCGCTCAGCGTAACACCTTCACCCCCAACATCAGCACATCCAGGGGGAAATGACAGCAGGCTGTTTTAAAACTGATATGTTTGGGGGATAAACCCCACACTGCGCAGGAGCTGTGGACGGGCATTGAACAACAGACCAATGAGTGGTTGTTGCCACTGAGCATCAAGCCCGGCCTGGTGGTGTGCGACAATGGCCGAAATCTCGTAGCGGCTCTGGGCCGAGCCCGTTTGACGCACATCCCTTGCGTGGTGCACGTGCTGAATTTGGTGGTGTAGAATTTTATAAAAAACTACCCGGATATGTCAGAGCTGCTGCATAAAGTGCGGGCCGTCTGTGCGCACTTTCGGCGTTCTCACCCTGCTGCTGCTCGCCTGTCTGCGCTGCAGCAGAACTTCGGCCTTCCCGCTCACCGCCTCATATGCGACGTGCCCACAAGGTGGAACTCCACCTTGCACATGCTGGAGAGACTGTGCGAGCAGCAGCAGGCAATAGTGGAGTTTCAGCTGCAGCACGCATGGGTCAATCGGTCTGCGGAACAGCAACACTTCACCACCAACGAGTGGGCCTCCATGCGAGACCTGTGTAGCGTATTGCGGTGTTTTGAGTACTCCACCAACATGACCAGTGCCGATGACGCTGTTCTCAGCTTTACTATACCACTTCTATGTCTAATTGAAAAAACACTTTGGGCCATGATGGAAGAGGATGTGGCACAGGAGGATGAGGAGGAGGAAGAGGGGTCATTTCCACAGTTATCAGGCCAGTCATTAGCAAGTGGCTCGGAGGGTGGGCTCCTGCACCAGCATACACCAGGTCCAAAATATTCAAGCCAGGGCACAGTTCTGGAGGACGAGAAGGATGAGGAAGATGAGGAGGAGGAGGAGGAATTGCAGCAGGGTGGCACCCAACGCAGCTCGTGGGCATCACTGGAGCGTGGCTGGGGGGATACAGAGGACACAGATGATATACCTCCCACAGAGGACAGCTTGTCTTTGCCTGTGGGCAGCCTGGCACACATGGCCGACTACATGCTGCAGTGCCTGCGCAACGACAGCCGAGTTGCCCACATTGTAACTTCCTCTGATTACTGGGTGGCCACCCTGCCGGATCCCCGTTACAAGGACAACGTGCCGTCCTTAATTCCCTCACTGGAGCATGAGAGGAAGATGCGCGACTACAAGCGCACTCTGGTAGAGGCGCTGCTGAGGGCATTCCCAAATGACACCGGGGGCTCGGCGGAAGCACAAAGCGAAGGCAGAGGAGGAGGAGGAAGAGGCCACCAACGCAGCTGTGCCACCGCCAGCACCTCAGAAGGCAGGGTTAGCATGGCTGAAATGTGGCAAAGCTTTGTCAGCAGCCCGCTACAACAAACAGCACAAACAGCCGATAGACAACGTCTTAGCAGGAGGCAGCATTTCAGCAACATGGTGCAAGAGTATGTGTGCACACGCCTACACATACTGACTGATGGGTCTGCCCCATTCAACTTCTGGGTCTCCAAATTGGCCACATGGCCTGAGCTTGCCCTTTATGCCTTGGAGGTGCTGGCCTGCCCTGCAGCCAGTGTATTGTCGGAACGTGTGTTTAGCACGGCAGGGGGCGTTATCACAGACAAGCGGAGCCATTTGTCCACATCCAACGTGGACAAGCTAACCTTTATTAAAATGAATCAGGCATGGATCCCACAAGACTTGTCTATACCTTGTGCAGAATAAACATTCAGACCGGACTCACACAGCCATTCACATACTTGTTTTTTTGAATAGGCCTCAATACAAAAAAAAAAAATACCATGTTGGCTACCTCCTCCTACTCCTCTACCACGGCCACTTCCACCTACACTGCCTAGTCAACCTCTAGGCTCCTACTCCACATCCACCCCCCTTCCCATTTTTTTATTTGATTTTAATTTATTTTCCCTATCCCCATTTTTTTGTAGGGCACTTGCCCTACTCTTACCCCCATTTTACTTCCTTTTGCAGCCCTCTAGGGCTTTCCAGGACTTTGTTACAGCCATTTTTGTGCCTAAAAGTTCGGGTCCCCATTGATTTCAATGGGGTTCGGGGTCTGTGCGAACGTTCGGGTTCTGTCCGGACCCGAACCCGGACTTTGTCCCGAAGTTCGGCCAGACCAGCAGAACCCGAACTTCCAGAGGTTCGCTCAACTCTAATCACTACCCTTCTCCCAGAGACTCCACAAGCAGAGGTCTAAATAGACTGAGCCCATAGGCTCCCAAAACCTCCCTACCTCTCGGAACATATACCTAGAGATGTCATTGTGAGGATTCATTTCTTCCACGTTAAAGAAGGCTTGATCCAAGCAGCTAGATGCATGTCCCCGCTCCCAGACATTTACACAACGGTCAAACTGTTTACCAATCTGTCTCAACATACCCTGGCAGCTCGCAAGCAATTGACCATGATCCCCAAGATGCTCCAAAACCATAAAATTCTTTATAAATGGGGGCCCCCTGCCAAACTGATCATTACCAAGGGTAACAAACAACAAGTAATCACCTCCCTTGATGAATGTCTCAAGCTGCTCCACATTTGGAACCTGCTTCCTCCAGAGGAGCGCTCACAGAAGAATACACACAACTTACGCCCAAGCAACCATGATGATATATCTGACCGCTGAAATGCCCTATACAGGATGATACCACTGCACCGGTCTTCAGCTGCCAACCTTATGTTGAAAAAGAGCATACAGCATGTGGTCTATACCATGCTATTTTGCTATAAAGGAGGTTGCCGCCACTGGACTCAGTGATACCCCCTTACTCCTTCAGAGTAGCAGTTGCTACTCGGTAATCCACCGGATTGCACCCACCATCTCTTACCCCCCATGTCCCAGTTTCCTTGTTGGATGTTTGTTTTGCACCAGTTTATTATGCACAGTTCAATTGCCTCACGCCAGCTCATCCTTACCAGTTTGCTTCAGCCCACAACTATCGCTATAATGGCCTACCTCTCTGTGGCCCTGCTCTCGCTGTTCTTCTCTACCTCTCAACAGGTAACTGACAGATGGACAACTCATATGAATCCTCCCAGAACTTTTTTCAACCCCGTAGACGCGCTTCTGGATCGTCAGGCAAGGGGCACACCCAGACCCAGGCACTCCAAGACTTTGGTAACTAGTGAGCAGCTCACATGTGTAATAACACCATTCCATTAATGCTAGTTTCATTGAATGTCCACGGCCTGAACAGTCCTTTTAAATGAAAATCTTCCTGGAAAGAAGCACTAAAGCTGAAAGCAGATGTGTTCTGCGTTCAAGAGACCCACTTTAGTGCTTCTAAGGCCCCTCAATGTTCTCACGGACACTTTCCGCATATCTTCCTGGCCAATGGCCCGGTTAGGAAGAACGGCATGATGGTCGTCATCAGTTCTTCAGTGTCCTTTACCCTCCAAGAACTCTTTACTGACCCCAAAGGGAGATATCTTATTCTGATTTGCTACATAAACAATGTCCTTTATACGCTAATTAATGTATATGCTCCTAATACTGGACAAATCAAATTCCTGAATGCTTTGTATAAAAAGGTAGAGAGGATTCGGAGGGGCTCGCTCCTAATGATGGGGGACTTCAAGTCAATTATAGACCGTGATATGGATATATCCGTCCTTGCCCAATCACCAAACAAACACTACTATCCTTTACAAAGAAAAACCTTCTGTACAATCTGTGGAGATGTACACATGCAGAGGAACAAGACTATACTTATTTCTCAAAGTATCTAAAACCTAGATCTTACCAATAACTTGGTCAGACTACGCCTCCATCACGCTGACACTGTCAGACAACCTAAGAGCCCCTCCGACTCACCTCCGGAGAAACAATAAATACCTGTTTACCAATTCGACTTATAGAGAGAAAATTGCTAACCAGCTAGAGGAGTTCTTTAACCTTAATCACACCCCTGACTCCAAAACACCCACTGTATGGTGCACGCATAAGGCCTACGTGAGAAGACTGTTGATCCAACTAGCTGCCAGGGATAGGAAACAAAAATCACAAACCATTGACAATCTATTGATCAAAATACAGAACTTGGAACAACAGCACAAAAAAACTCTGGACCCAATTACTCAGGCGGAATTATCTGCAGTCAGACATGACCTGAGACTCCTTATGATAGCCTCTCATGAAAACCATACCCGTAAAACCAAAGCCACCTACTATTCCCAAGGGAATAAAGCGGGCAAACTGTTAGCCAATCAGCTTAAAAAGAGACAAATGAAAAACGCAATAACATACCAAGTGAACCCAAAAAACAGCTGCAAAATCACTCACCCAAAAGACATAGCGAATTCCTTCCGAGACTAGTACAGATCCCTGTACAATCTTCACTCTGACCCTAACACCACACAACCCACCACTGACGCAATCCACCACTATCTAGATGCTCTAAATCTCCCGACCATTCCTATGGAGGTACCACATTCCCTAAATTCTCCTATAACAATAGAAGAGATCTCCAAGACTATTCTAACTCTCCCCAATAACAAATTGCCAGGAGTGGATGGCCTGTCGGCGGAATATTATAAAACCTTCCAGTCCACCCTAGCCCCACACTTACAGAAACTGTACAACCAAACAACTAGCACTGGCTATCTCCCAAAGGAAATGCTAAAGGCCATTATAGTCACCCTGCCAAAACAAGGAAAAGAACCAACCTCACCCCAAAATTTTCGCCCAATATCACTCCTCAATACAGATTTGAAAATACTCTCCAAGATAATAGCAAATAGGCTATCAGATATAACCCCCTTGCTTGTAAACCGAGACCAGGTAGGCTTCGTCAAGGGGCGACAAGCATCGGACGGCACTAGACAAATGATTGACCTTATCACAATTTCAGACTCCAAAAAGACCCCAGCGGTCTTCTTGGACCTCGACGCCAAGAAGGCCTTTGATTCCATTGGGGGGTACCTTAAGACCATCCTCTATAAATTCAGAATTCAAGGCCCCATTAGCAATGCGATATTAGCCCTATACTCCTGCCCCTCGGCCCAAGTGTACACTTCCAACACTTTATCAGACCCATTCAGAATCACAAACGGGACATGACAAGGGTGCCCACTATCCCCAATTATCTTTACCCTGGTCATGGAACCCTTTGCAGAAGCCATAAGACATAACCACCACATACAAGGTCTAAAGATCGGCGATTATAACCACAAAATCGAACTATTTGCAGACGATGTCCTTTCAACCCTAACTAATGCGGCCCCATTCCTGAAAGCTGTACAAGAAGAAATCATAAACTTTGGGATAGTTTCGTACTATAAAATTAATACTACCAAGTCAGCCATCTTACCTATTAATATTGGAACAGCATCTATAAAATCCTTGAAAAAAGAACTCCCTTTCTCCTGGGATAACACATCCATAGACTACCTAGGGACTAAACTTACATCCCCTGTCTCTAAACACTATGAGGCCAACTTCACACCCCTCCTGGATTCTATTAAAAAAGACCGCATAAGCTACCAGAAATCCAAAGTTTCATGGCTAGGTCGAGTCGCAGCATTTAAGATGCTATCCCTGCCCAAATTGCTCTATCTCTTCCGCACCATCCCAATAAAACTCCCAACTAAGTTCTTTACCACCCTAAATAAACACATGAATGCCTACATATGGAATTCAGGCAACTCAAGAATAGCACGCACAATCCTCTACAGGAGCAAAGAACAATGCAGAGTAAGCCTGCCTAATCTACACCTTTACCATAAGGCAGCTATCTTGGATCAACTCAAGCACTGGGTGTTGCCCACACCTAACAACAGATGGGTCTCACTAGGAAAACATTTATTACAGAATAGGAACCTTGAGTCACTGCTAATCGCATGCGCCACATGACAAAAACTACAGGTGCCCACAGCAGCGACCATAGCAGCATCAGTGGAAGCCTGGCACTATATCCTACAGGCAGTACCAGACTTCGAGCCCTCTAAAACTTTAGCCATCCCTACGGAATCGTATGAGTACCTAATCCCCTCCTTCTCTGTAAGAAGAAGGACCGGTATTGGGATACCTACATATCAAACTATCCAGGTTAGACATTTCCATAAAGTATTCCCTTTCACTAACGTCAAAATCAATGAAGCCATGTGGACATTCCTCCATAGGACATGTGTCCTCAGGGGCGGAATCTCCTGGATCTATAAGCACCTAAATTCCCAATATAACAAGACCAAATCACACCAGATAATAAGTTGGGAAAGGGAATTAAAAAGGGAATTCTCCACTATAGACTGGAACAAGGCATTGTACAAATCACTTAAATACTCCCACTGTACTTCCCATTGGGAAAATGTTATTAAAACACTATATAGAGGATACTTAAGCCCGGCAAAACTCAATCAAATCTTCCCAGACACTTCCCCCAAGTGTTGGCGAGGATGCGGCACAACGGGAGATCTATACCACATTCTATGGTCTTGCGCAAATATTAAAATTTTCTGGCGCTCAGTTTTCGCCTTGATATCAAACCTTACCAAAACTGAGGTGACCCCCAGCCCTCACCTGGCCCTATTTGGGATTCAACTAGACCAATTCCCTAAACAATTCCGTACAATTATTTCACACCTTTTCTTGGTGGCCAGAATGTCTATAACACATAAGTGGAAGCAACCCAGAGTCCCCACCTTAGAGGAAGTTAAACATAGAGTTGACATCAATTGTATTTACGAAAAGCACTTTGCGGGTAAAAATTATTCCTGGATAAGTTATAAACCAAATTGGGAAGCCTGGACCCATGAAAGGAACCTAATCCAATTCTGAGGTGTCAAGTACCATATGGGGAGCTACGGGTCCTCCGTTCGCCCGGCCAATAGAGAGATCTGGGGAGCGGAGACACGGGTGCCCAAAAGAACGTGTGACTTAACTAGCCACCTCCAAATGTGTAGACACAAGGGAAGGTAGAGGAGTGCAGCAGAGCATAAAGATTAGAAGAGGTGAATTTTTGTATCAGACAAACTATAGCTGGTTTAGGTGAGTGATAAAAACCTAAATAATGTGATGTCTTATTGGAACAAGGATGTATGTACAAATTACTGAGGCATATGCATATGTGTATTCCTTCTTCTTTTAAGTTTTCCCCTTTTCTTTTTTCTGTTCCCTTCCCCGTTGTCATGTGAAAAAAATGCTTTAATAAAAACTATTTGAAAAGAAAAAATATATTTTTCTCTGTCTCTCTCTTGTTGCTGTCCATCTCACAAAAATCTTTACCCAAACTCACACAGGTATCTTTACAAACCACAAATAATAGCATTGCCGATGCACATTTAAAATGAGTCACAATTTTGTGTGTTTTTTTATTATTTCCAAATTATCATAATTTGAGCCCAAAAATGTGATATGTGTACCAACATCACAAATAAAAATGTAATTCTCAAAAATCAGAGGGTAACATCTCTATTCTACACTCACACACCAATGTCCAAAGAAATGCAGTATATGTGCATTTATGTATTGGAGGGTTCCACATGTAGCAGCACAGTGGCTAACAGGTTATGTCACGTACCTGATGGTGGAGTCTGACTTATGCAGTGGGCAACCTCTCTTACGGCCCTGCTTCCAGAACCCCTGATAGAGCAGACAGGGAGTTCTAGAGCACAGGGTGGCACGAGGGCTGGATTGGACACAGATGGTGGTGAGATGTCGCCCAGAGGTTCATGCAAGGCTGAAGAGTGATGATGCAAGACGGGTAAATAACACGCGGGCAGAGCAGTACAGAAGGAGCAGGCGGTCGGGTGCAAGCAGGTTCAGCAACAGGCGGGCAATTGAGCTGCAAGGGGGTCAGGCAGAAGGATGGTCGTAGGCAAGCCGGGGGTCAGTGCAGGCAGAGTTCAAGCAGATAGAGGGTCAAGCTACAGATAAAGTTACAGATAAACAGGAAGTCTCAGAACAGATCACTGAGGGAACACCGATTGCAGGGTGCACCCTGCTTATATGGGCCGTTTGGCGCCAATGCTGTTACATACGCTCTCGCACATGTGCACAGGCGCGCCCACATGCTACATGTGCCCGCGCACAGGCCTTCAAACCCGAGATCCAGGGGCAACGGCTGCTTCCTGACAGGTTAGCACTTCTGCCTAGTAGCGCTGATGTTCTTGGTTTGAATCCCAAACATGCCACTTCATGTAGAGAGGATGTCTGTTCTGCCTATGTTGTTAAACATTATTCCTGACTCAGAGCCTTACCTAAATTATGTCTAAGTATAGTATTTATCTGTGGGCGGGTTCCACTACCATTGAAAATCATGTCATATGTTTTCCATGGGCAAGGACTATAATCAGCCTTAACATTTCCCCACCAGCACTAGTTACCAAGCCAAAGCCCACAAAATGACAACTGTTTATCTCTCAGCATGTAGTAAT
This sequence comes from Glandirana rugosa, assembly GCA_018402905.1. NCBI lineage: Eukaryota > Metazoa > Chordata > Amphibia > Anura > Ranidae > Glandirana > Glandirana rugosa. The sequence goes on along the minus strand of BLSH010085801.1, from coordinate 294,161 downwards.
TAGCCATAACCAGCATTCAAAACAGATAGCATATGCCAGAAACAGGTTGTTCACTGGCTCTCTGGCCTTCCACAGTACATCTGCATTGATTAACTTCTTGCACCCTGGGACTTAGGACTAATATACACCACACAGATGCAGCCTACAAACATGTGGCAGCACTTCTGCCTAGCAGCACTAAGGTTCTTGGTTGGAATCTCAATCCCACTACCTGGCTAGAGATTTGTATGTTGTTCTTCTGTTGTGGTGTTAAAGTTTCTTTTTCATCATTGATTACATTTTTAATGGGTTTCACATAATGTAACCCGTATAAAATAACATTATAAATCAAGAAAGTGTAGGTTTGCACCTAGAAATCTAGAACTGGGGTGTTTTGGGCCAGATATGGATGTCTATCCCGGTTTTATTTAAAGTGACACACACAGTTTCCAGATGTTTGCAGAACAGTAGTTCAGTTAGTCCCGGTTTTATTTAAAGTGACACACACAGCTTCAGGATGTTTGCAGAACAGTAGTTCAGTTAGTCCCGGTTTTATTTAAAGTGACACACACAGTTTACAGATGTTTGCAGAACAGTAGTTCAGTTAGTCCCGGTTTTATTTAAAGTGACACACACAGCTTCCAGATGTTTGCGGAACAGTAGTTCAGTTAGTCCCGGTTTTATTTAAAATGACACACACAGTTTACAGATGTTTGCAGAACAGTAGTTCAGTTAGTTCCGGTTTTATTTAAAGTGACACACACAGCTTCCAGATGTTTGCAGAACAGTAGTTCAGTTAGTCCCGGTTTTATTTAAAGTGACACACACAATTTCCAGATGTTTGCAGAACAGTGATATGGGTTTTCCCAGGTTATTTATACTTTTTTGACACAGTTTGAAGATGATTTTAGAACAGTTATATGGCTTCTACCGTTAATTAATACTTTTCAGACCCAGTTTGAAGATGGTCCACATCCACCTCCATTTTTGCTTTTTTTATGCTTTTATTTTTTTAAAAATGCTTTTAGTTATTTCCCTGTCCCCATTTCTTTGTAGGGCACTTGTCCCACCCTTACCCCCATTTTCCTTCCTTTTGCAGACCTCTAGGACTTTCGTGGACTTTTTTACAGCAATTTTCAGAACTTTTGGTAAAATTACCAGAACCCCGGACCCGAACCCGGACTTTTTTTGAAAAGTCCGGGTTCGGGTCCGGGTCCCGGACACCCCAAAGTTTGGTACGGACCCAAACTTTACAGTCCGGGTTCGCTCAACTCTAATTGTAAGCTCTTTTGAGCAGGTCCCTTATAACTATATTACCCAATACTGAAGCATCATTTCCATGCCTTTTTTTTGGCCCAAGTACATTAATGTACTAAATGTTTATACTACTGTTGAAATAAAAAAAAAAGTTGTTTTTTGCTTTATGTTTGACTTTTGCAGACTAGAAATACATATTTTATACATATATGCATATACATATCATAAACGCCTTGTATAGTGCAAACTATTCATACCCATTCAAATCTGTATTAAATCTAGTTGCATTCAAAAGTATTTGGTTGTGTGCACATGCAAGTTCTTGAGTAGAACGTGTAATGGCGGGGAGGGGGAAGGAAACCCCCCAAAAAAACAACAACAGCAAAAAACATCCCTGCTCCAACACTGATCTTCAGGGCTCTACTAATTCTTTTGTGGACTAGGTAAGCCATGAAATATGTCAACTAAATGTGAATTCTCTCTAAGCACCAAATTAAGAAAAAAATACCTCAAAAGCAATTTTTTAAACAAAATTTGGCATGGTGTCCCCCCAAAATTGATACAGGCCCTTTGGGTCTGGTATGGATTTTAAGGGGAACTAAACGACCTTTTTTTTTAAATTGGCATGGGGTCCATACCAGGCCCTTTGTGTCTGGCATTGATTTTAAGAGGAACTCCAAAAGTAAAAAAAATTGGCATGGGTTCCCCCCAAAAATCCATACCAGACCCTTATCTGAGCATGCCTGGAGGTCAGGATGGGGGGGGGCGAGTGAGCGCCCCCCAAAGCACCTTGTCCCCATGTTGATGAGGACAAGGGCCTCTTCCTGACAACCCTGGCTGGTGGTTGTTGGGTCTGCGGCTGGGGGGCTTATCATAATCTGGTAGCCCCCTTTAACAAGTGCAGGGTGTTAGTTTACATTTTTGTTTTTTTGGGTTTAATTTGCTTGTGCACTGGAAAAATAAACACAGCTACCTTAGGTGTGTGGTAAGTTGGCTGGGATTTGAATTCATAACCTGAGTGCTTTGTAGACATCAGTGCATACCACCAAGTCATTGTGCACCAAAATTCTAAAAAAAAAATGGTGTGGGGGTCCCCCCAAAATCCTGACCCTTATCCGGGCATGCAGCCCAGCAGGTCAGGAAAGGGAGGGGACAAGCAAGCATCCCTCCTCCTGCACCATACCAGGCCTCATGCCCCCCCACCACAAAGCACCTTGTCCCCATGTTGATGGGGGCAAGGGCCTGTTCTCGACAACCCTGGCCAGTGGTTGTCAGGGTCGGCAGGCAGGGGGCTTATCGGAATCTGGAAGCCCCCTTTACCAGCCCCCTTTTACATTGTACCCCTACCCATTCACCAAAAAAAGTGTAGTGTAGTGTGACCAGAGGCACTCATTAGGTGGCCCGCCCACAGATGCCACTGTCACCAGAACATCGCACGCACCAAGACCATGTCCCAGAAGAGCGAAAGGCCCCCATTAGGCGACCCTCTCATGGGTCACGCAACTTCTGGTACTCACAAAACACTATAACATCAAGTCCCAGTATCCAAGGGGGAAACCCCACGAAGCAATCGATGGGGGTCACCGGGAAGGTGACTGACCCCAAAGGCCCCATAAGTGGAGTGGGATGTTAAGCCCTATTAATAAAGGCATTGACATCCCACTCCATATTCATCCCATGGGGATGGTAAGTACGGAGCTTGTAGATCCAGTATGTCTCAAGCTGTGAAATGCCCCTCTTTTTAGATCCACCCCTCCAGGGGGGAACATAATGATCTATTGCCTGAAAGAAGGTGCCTGTAGGATCTTTCTGGTGACAGCGGGTGTAGTGCTTAACTACACTATGTTTCTTGGTACCCCCAATGATGTTAGCGATTTGTTCCCCAACTTTTTTAGAAAATGACCATGTGGTTCTCCCTACATAATGCTTACCACAGGGGCAGGTCAAAAGGTAAACCACATGGGTGGTAGCACATGTAAGGAAAGTTTGATGGGGTACTGTCGATTGGTAACGTTGGTAGTGAAGGTTAGGGATTTGTTTCTTCCCAATCTGTTGATACTACACACCCTACACCTTTTGCAGGGAAAAAACCTTTAAGGTTATGAAAAAAACTGGGTTTGGAGGGTGCATTAATAACATTGGGGGCAATTTTTAAACGAAGGGGGGGCACCCCTATGAACTACCTCCGCTTTCTCTGGAAGTAATTGGCCAAGTATGCGGTTGTTTTTAAGAATATGCCAGTTCTTTTTGATAATCCTTTCGACCTGTCTATATTGGCTATTGAAGGCAGTAAAAAAGGTCCACTTAGAATCCTTCTTAGGTCGATCTACTTTCTCACGAAAGAAGGATTCCCTGTCCATACCCCAACATGGGATATTTCCATATCCAAATCATGTGATGTGTACCCCTCCTCAACGAATTTGGCTTTCAAATCAAGACTGCATGAAGCCAATTTCTATGGTGGCAACTGTCGATTGGAATATAAGAATTCCTATCAGTTGGCTTAAAGAAAACGCTGGTAACAATCTGGTGATTAACCACCTATATATTCAAATCTAAAAAATGCACCTTGTTAGGGCTAGTCTCGAATGACAAAACAATTCCCCTATCATTGGAATTAAGTTCGGCCATAAACCCGGCCAAGCTCTCCATGTCACCATTCCATAGGAGGAGGATGTTGTCGATATATATCTAGCCCAGAAGAGGAGCTCTGGGCATAGACAACGTCCTCCTCCCACTTGGCCATGAAGAGATTGGCCAGGCTGGGGGCAAACTTTGCCCCATCACCACGCCCCTCACTTGTAAATAAAGACAATCGTTAAACCAAAAATAGTTCCGATGTGTGGCAAACACCAAGAGTTCACAGATGAATTCCTGCTGCTTTGGGTGGAGGGTAGACTCCCGGTTCAGGTAATATCTAACTGAGTCTAGCCCCAGCTGATGTGAGATGCTTGTGTAGAGCGACGCAACGTCCACTGTGACCATCAAGCAACCAGACGGAACTGTCCCCTGAACTGACCCCTGAAGACATCGATGCGGACGATACGCAACGGGTGGGGGCCACGTGCCTATCGCTGTTTTTCTCTTATAGATTTCATTTGCCGGCATTTATTTTGCCTGTTCCTGTATCAGTGGAATAAACTGGTATGTTTTACTACACAATCTGGAGCGGTTTCTTTTCTTGACATGGTTCCCGGTGAGGTCTGATGTCGAGGGTAGCCTTGACTCCAGTGCTACCGAAGGGACCACCCAAAAGGAGAGGTTCACCAGCACCACCAACGAAGATCCTTCCATCACTGTTTGTGGAGTTTTCCACTACAAGCCTGTAAGGTCCACTGGCCATACGGTCAAGTGTACCCAACCCAGCTGGTAAGAGTCCACTTTTTTATCTTAGAGAAGAACTTTTGGTCTTTATTGTCATCATTAACCCTCTACATTGATCTTTGGATGATAACTTACCACAGAATCGATATATGGACATTCCACCTTTCTTTGTGTTCAACTTTATTGTTTGGGACATTTGTTTGGACTTTTTATGCACTGTTCACTTTAAGTCTTTAACCATCACAGGTTTATTTGGACTTTTTGACTTGAATCATTGACCATCATACAGTCAACTTATTTGATACCCTGTTCACTTTAAGTCATTCACCATCACAGGTTATTTGGACTTAATGCAGAGTCAACTTATGCACTGTCACTTTATTTTTGAGTATATGTATGTGATCACTACAGCTTCTATATATGCACTGTCCCTTTAAATAATTGAGTGACCTTGTCATATGAATCACTTCCTTCTTTTAGCGCAACACTTTTTGTTTATTTCCTTGGTTGCATTTGGTCGAATGTTGTGTTTGTGGCTTTTGATTAACCAATAGCGCGATAGCCTACACTTTTTTTCATTAAAGCGGAGTTCCACCCAAAAGTGGAACTTCCGCTTTAAGCACTCCTAGCCCCCTTACATGCCACATTTGGCATGTAATTTTTTTTTGGGGGGGGGGGAGTGGATACCCTATTTTCAGAGGGACTTCCTGTCCCTCTTCCTCTTTCCTCTTCTGGGCCACCTAGGCGACTCCTCCTCTCCTCCTAGGCGGACCCTCCCTCCTGGCAATCTTCTGGGACATGTCACAGGTCCCAGAAGATTGCCTGGCCACTGGCAATGCGACTCGCGCATGCGCAGTGCGTGCCCGGCCGTGAAGCCATGCCCGATGCCCACACCTGCAATGCCAGTGCCGCAGGGAGGAGGGGGAGATGAGTGAGGCTTCGGGCGCAGCCATCGCTGGACCGGGAGACAAGTTAGTGTTTATTAACAGTCAGCAGCTACACTTTTTGTAGCTGCTGAATTTTCATAAACTAGAAAAGCGAGTGGAACTCCGCTTTAACTATTAAATTTAGAGCGCCCATACTTGCCAGGAAGTAAATCAACCCCATAGTGTCTGAATATTTAAGCTATTTTGGTTGCCATTGCCAGCTATCATATTTCTTTGCTTTTGTATATCCATATATGAATTTTCTGAAAGGCCACCGGGTTGTGTGCCCAGGTGCACGCAGTCCTTATAATAATGGTGGTGTAGGTGGAGTAGGAGGAGGAGTTGAATTTGCAGTGGCTAATGTGTGGAGATAGACCCCTTCAACGATAGCTTCTACCTCCAGGTACAGGGGGTTGCGATGGGAACATGTTGTGCCCCATCGTATGCCAACCTGTACCAGGGGGGATGGGAAAGGGAACTTTTTTCAGATGATGCCTCGCCTGTGTACCTCCGCCATATACTCCTGTGGCGGAGGTACATAAACAATGTCTTGGTCGTCTGGACAGGCACCATGGGGGAACTTTCTGACTTCATGACCTACATTTCAAACAACAAATTCAATATGAAATTTACAGTACAATCGGATCTACATAGTATCTCATTTCTGGATCTTCAGCTATTTATTAGCCCAGCAGGAACAATCTACTCCTTCCTCTATCGCAAATCCACAGCAGGAAACACAATTTTGCACTTTAATAGTGCACATCCCCGGTCCCTGGTAGAAAGCATTCCTTACAGTCAATACCTTAGACTTAGGAGGAACTGTGCCAGGGATGGGGACTTTGAGCTAGAAGCGAAATCCATCTTTGAGCGCCTACAGGCAAGGGGCTACAGAAAAAAAGTGCTCAAGAGAGCATACCAGAGGGCTAGATTGCAAACTAGAGAGGATCTTATATTTAAAACTAAGAAATGCACTAAGGAGGTGACTACCAAAGTAGTGACAACATTCAGCGACCAACAGGATATTTTTAGGGACCTCCTGAGTAAGAATTGGCATTTCCTAGCTGAGGACGCAGTGATCTCTAAATATGTTAAGGATCGGCCTGAGATAGTCTATCATAGATCACCCTCTATCCGGGACAAATTGGTGCACAGCCACTACGAACCCCCGGCCTACCTGGAGGGGGTGGCCGGAGGGGGTGGAAACCTACAGGTGTGGTGGCTGTGCACAGTGCCCAAGGATAAGGGAGGGTAATACCTTTCCATTACCGAGGGGAGGACACTTAAAGTCTAGGGCCTTTGTGGATTGCCAAACGGAGGAAATGGTCTATATGGCCACCTGCAGGTGTGGCGCCTTCTACATAGGGAAGACTAAAAGATCCCTGGGTAGAAGAGTGCAAGATCACCTCTATTACTTAGATGCGTGCCTGATACTCACTCCAATTTGTAAGCATGTAGGTCTTAATCATAGTTTTGATTCGTCCTTTGTGTCGTTCTTCGCCTTGACAAGTGTCCCCCCTAATCCCCGGGGGGGCAACTTTGATGCGGCGATCCTGAGAAAAGAGGCAAAATGGATTTACAACCAAATGGCTACCGAATTCCTGGGTTTAAATACATCTTTAACATTCAATGCCTTTCTCTAAATTTCTGAGAGAATGCCAGCCCCAGGAATCTTTATGTAACTAGATGGGGGCGATCAGGTGTGGACACCTTTATTTTCTCTTGTATTAGGTGTTTGGAGATCAAATTATCTAGGAATAGTTGTTCGGGGATATGGGGGTGACCAGGTTTGGACACCCCTACTTTCCCCTTTTTCCCCTCTGCACTAAGTGTTTGGAGATCAGATTGCCCCCTAGGGGATACCAAAAGAATCTGAGACGTGGTTTATAATAAAACTACTTATCCTGTAGTGGATATAGTGCTGTCGTTATATAATGTAAAGTATGTTGTTTTTCTGAATGTTAAACATGATCAAGTGACTGCAATTTTACTGTCCGCAGGTGGATGGCGCTATGCGGAGGGGACCCGTGGGTCTGCTTCCCCTTTCCCTCCTCCATGGGTTAATGGGGAGTGCTCGAGTGCTGAACCCAGAGGACTTCCTTTACCTCCGGCAGGCACCCGGGTGATCTATCACCCTGGAAGAGGCGGTGGAGTGCGCCACCCCCAGACGTGGTCATGGTGACCGCACTGTGGTGCCGCTCATGCGCCGCCCCTCGATACTCTGAGTGGAAGTGACGCCGGAGAGCCCAGATGGCTCTGTTACTTCTGCCGGGACCGGATCTTAATCGGACCGGGGACACGGTACAGGACGGAGGTGTGGAAGCCCCACAGCCGTGAGTCCCCGGTCCATTTGTTTGATAGGTAAGGAACATTTTTTCAGATGAAGGGGGCTATGCTGGTCAACTGCCTTGGCCCAGTTTACTGATGTGGGGCTTGGGTTTGTGGCCACATTTGAATGGGGGGATTGATTGGCGCTTTCCCCACCTTTTTTTTTTTTTTGGCTAACACAGCATATATCCGTTTGCACCCCTTTTTTTAAATTTCCTTTTTTTAAAAAAAATCTTTCTGATCTTTAATTATTCCTACAGACCTTGCCAATAATTTTGGGAACTTGGGAGCAAGAGCTGGTCCAGCACTCCCCAGACCAGGGTGAATGGTTCTGGCACCATCATCTGAAGTTTTTCTGGGGGGGAGAGAGGGGGGGCGTTCCTTGGCTTCCAGCCGCATGATGCCATACCTCCTTATTCTTATGCTCTTGGTCTGTCAAAGAATATTGTTTGCTGTTTACATGTATGTTAATATTGGACATTGCACATGATTCATTGAAGATGCCTAAATAGGCTTTTTTGCTATGTATCAATAAACTCTTGTTTTTACACAAGTATGCAGTATCATTGTGTTCAACCTGGGTGGTAGTCAGTCCTTCAAAGTCCTAACGTTATCCTCTTGACCAAGTGTGTCCCTGATTTGGAACACTCTGAGGTTTCTTTTATGTGCTAATATTCAATAGGGATGTGGATTGGACTACCGCCCTACAAAAACACTGACCACCTGATTCTATATAAAATTACATGGAGATAGACCCCTGTCAGCAGAGCTGGTGGTGTCTTACAGAGACTTTATTCCTTGTTTGGGAAAAATCTTGCCAATGGACTGAGAAAATCATGACGGTTACCCAGGCTTGGGAGACCAAGAGAGAACTGGGCTGGTTACTGAGTCCAGGAAGGCTGGAAGAAATCCAGAGGTGTCTGAGAGAATGAGTGAACCCGGGGGGGAAGGAGGGCCCTGTTGAGGCCAGGAGTAGGTCCATTCAGTGAGCATGGACTATAAAGAAATAGATGAGCAAATTTAGGGTGGAGGAATCTGACTGGCCTACACAGATCACTGACCTCAACCTCATAGAACACCCTTGGGATGAATTAGAGCCGAAACTGCGAGCCAGGCCTTCTCGTACACCATCAGTGCCTGACCTCACAAATGCACTTCTGGAAGAATGGTCAAACATTCCCATAGACACACTCCTAAACCTTATGGACAGCCTTCCCAGAAGAGTTTAAGCTGTTATAGCTGCAAAGGGGGGCCAACTCAATATTAAACCCTATGGACTAAGACTGGGATGGCATTAAAATGCATGTGCATGTAAAGGCAGGTGTCCCAATACTTTTGAATATATCCAAAACTGGTATATACAGTATATCTCACAAAAGTGAGTACACCCCTCAGATTTTTGTAAATATTTTATTATGTCTTTTCACGTGACAACACTGAAGAAATGGCACTTTGCTACAATGTAAAGTAGCAAATGTACAGCTTGTATAACAGTGTAAATTTGCTGTCCCCTCAAAATAACTCAACACACAGCCATTAATGTCTAAACCGCCGGCAACAAAAGTGAGTACACCCCAAAGTGAAAATGTCCAAATTGGGGCAAATTAGCCATTTTCCCTCCCTGGTGTCATGTGACTCATTAGTGTTACAAGGTCTCAGGTGTGAATGGGGAGCAGGTGTGTTAAATTTGGTGTTATCGCTCTCACTCTCGCACTCAGAACAGGCCTCGCCATGGTCGACCAAAGAATTTGAGTGCACGTGCTCAGCGTTATATCCAGAGGTTTTCTTTGAGAAGTAGACATATAAGTGCTGCCAGCATTGCTGCAGAGGTTGAAGGGGTGGGGGAGTCAGCCTGTCAGTGCTCAGACCATACGCTGCACACTGCATTAAATTGGTCTGCATGGGGGGCGTGTCCAAGATGGCGCCGGGAGCAGACGTCTTTTAGCAGAGCTCCCCAGTCCGGCGACCTAATCCTTCATTTATCCTGCTATATTCCACCTGGAGATCATTAACTGCAGACTTATAATTCCCAACTTCAAGGCAGCTGTGTTTGACGATGAGAAAGAGTGGCCGATCGGCTCAGAAAAGGTGGAAAAATCCCACACAGCAAGGCTCACCACGTGCAGGCCTACCTACACGTGCCTCACGCGCCATGGACCCGCAGGCCGAACGACCTCCGGAGGTAGCCATACAAACAGGCTCCCCAGCCTTTGATGCCCTGATGATGGCGATTACAACATGCCAGACCACCCTGACATCCAAACTGGAGGGGCTTCAGATGGAAACGGCGCTGATCCACCGCGACATGGACAATTTTAGAGAACGGGTGGCTGAGGTGGAGCGGAGGGTATTGGCGACCGAGGATGGCCTGAGGGAGAACCGAGCTGACATTCACACCCTTAAGTTGAAGGTGAGGTTCCTGGAAGCAAGAGCGGAGGATGCCGAGAACAGGAACCGTTGTTCAAACGTTCGGCTCATCGGCCTCCCGGAGGGGTCTGAAGGTTCGGATCCGGTCGGATATATTGAGCGCCTGCTTCCTGTTTTGTTCCCTCAGGCCCAATTCTCTCCCCACTTCTCAGTGGAGAGAGCTCACCGCATGCCTGCTGCTCGGGGGCCGGTGGGATCACCCCCCAGGACCTTCATCTTTAAACTCCTGCATTATAGGGACAGAGACATAATCCTCAGAGCCGCTCGTTCGCAGCAAGAAGTCAGACTTGAAGAGGCGAAATTAATGTTCTTCCCGGATTACTCCATTGAGACGCAGAGACTTCGAAAATCCTTTGATCAGGTTAGAGTAATGCTCAGGCAAAAAGGCATCAAATACAGTATGCTGTTTCCGGCAAAATTGCGGGTACAGGATGGCGAGAAAGTGCAGTTTTTCACATCGCCTGCAGAGGCCGCTAACTGGGCGGAGTCGGTCCGTCGTTGAAGAATCTTGCTGCGTGATGCTTCAGAGTGTGTCCGGGTAGCCTTTCCTCTCCTCTCCCCATTGGGCCCTATGTCTATACTTTGCTGCTGTCCATCCCTGGGATCTGAAGGCGGCCCCTAAGGAAGCCAGCCATGGCACCGTCGCGGACTGTACCTCCAGTCGGAAGATGAAACTCTTTTGTGCATTGACTCCCCTGCATTATATTTTTATTCCTGGGGGAGCTTCCCCCCCCCCCACGTGCCTACATGACACTGCTGACTCTTGGTGGGGGTCATCTATGGCTCAGGGAGGCCCAGGGACTGTGTTGCTCTATCCTAGGACCCTAATTACGATCTACAGAGGTTACGTGTTTTTGAGAGAGGGACAGGGTTGACTAGATTCAGGGGCCCCAAAGGCGGCCTGGAGGAGGGATACTGGGACCTTGCCTCTTCCTGTTCCCCTGCCCAATACCTGTTGGAGAGGGCCTCCTGGAATGCTCACCCAGACTGGGCGAGAGTTGGGTGGGGGGGTGGGGGCGCCTACTCCTGCGGAGTGACCCACTGGAGGCCGAACAGGGGAGTTGATGCTCATGCTTTCTGAGGACAAATTCTTTTGGGGGGAGGGGAGGGGAAATATCTGGCTGTTTACGGGGAATGTTTAAATCCTACTGCACCTGATATACTCTGAAATGTTTGTAACGAGTGTTTAAGAACTGTGCCCCGGGGACTCCGGGTGAGATCACTGGTATAATCCACGCCGGGCTACAGTCTGCGCCGGGCTGACAGTGCCCTGATGCAGGCTGCGTGCCTTTAGGCTCTTGCGCCCCCATGCACAGCAACTGTGTAATTTTGGTTTTGTTGGGGATCCAGACCCTCCTCAGTTTTAAGGGGGTGGGTGGGGTGGGGGCGGGAACTGGTTTTGAGTTCAGTGGCGTTCAACCTATTGATTACCAATCAAGTTGTGTAAGGTTGCATGTCTTGCACAGGTTCAATATACACATTGGGTCCTTTCTTTTTTGGTGCTCTCGCTTCCCTCTGAGTCCTTCCCTCCAGTTGGTGGGGGAGGTCCCGAGGGTGGCTTTGACTGTGTGGAGGGAATATGGCGTCACTTAAATTGCTATCCTGGAACACCCGGGGCCTGAATTCCCCGGTTAAAAGGTCCCTGGTGTTCCAGTTTATTAAACAGCATAGTCACCATGTTTGTCTACTTCAAGAAACGCATTTGGTGGGTAGCAAAACAATGAGCTTGAAGAAGCCATGGGTGGGCCACCACTACCACTCCACATACTCGAACCTGGCCAGGGGAGTTAGTGTGTTGGTACTGAAGTCCCTTCCCTTTGCCCTTCTTGATTTGGTCCTCGACCCGGGAGGGAGATATGTAATTCTCTACGCCCAAATTTGGGGGCAGCCTTGGGTTATTGCGGGCTTGTATCTGCCGCCGCCAGCCTCGCTCTCACTACTCCACCAGATTATTGCGAAGGCGGAGCAGTTTCAGACTGATAAAATTGTGCTACTGGGCGACTTTAATTTAGTTCCCGATCCAGAGCTAGACAGATTTAACCTGGGCCATGACCCGCGCCGGGGCCTGGACACGTGGGCCCAGACCTATGGACTTACTGACGTCTGGCGTTGGAAGCACCCTTTGACTAAGGCCTTCACATGCCAATTTAGCTTCTCACAGAGCATTTTCACGCATAGACCTTGTCTATGCGACGGGGTCGGTCTTAGACATGGTGAAGGGGATTGAGATTCTTCCTAGAGGCATTTCCGATCATGCTCCTATCTCCCTTACCCTAGACCTTCAGAGAGCCCAGGTTGACTCACTGTGGCGACTCTCTAGGTATTGGATATCTGACTTACAGGTTGAGCCAAAGTTTAAAATAGAGCTGACTGGGTACTGGGGGACCAATTTGGGAACAGCGGACCTCAACACAGTTTGGGAGGCCTTTAAAGCAACTACCAGGGGTCAGTATGCAGAGATTATTGCCAAAGTCCGTAGAGACCGCAGAGCGGAACTTACTAGAATAGAGGCTGACTCACTTAGACGGGAAGCCCTATATGTCCGTACAAGAGACCCTGACCACTACTCTGCCCTTCAAGTGGTGACAAAGCAGGTACTCATGCTAAGGACCGAACTCACTCAAAAGAAACTGGTCCATCAAACCCAGCGCATATTTGAACAAGGGGAGCGGTCTGGGTGCCTGTTGGCCTGGTTATCACGGGAGAGAGTGGGAGGAGCATCGATAGCTCAGGTGAGAGACGACAAGGGCGTGCTGATGTCTGACCCTGATGATGTCAACAGGTGCTTTGCTGACCATTACAAGTCGCTCTATAGTTCCCGGGTAACTTATAACGAGGAGGATCTTGCCAGGTACTTGGACGCAATTGACATCCCTAGACTGACCATGTCCTATGCCGCTAAAATGGACGCCCCCATTATGGTGGAGGAGATCTGTAAGGCCATACGAGCCATGCAGGTTGAGAAAACACCAGGCCCAGATGGTATCCCGGTTGAATTTTACAAATTATATCAAGAAGATCTTGACCCCAGGTTTCAACAGGTACTGGCTCACTCCTTGGGTCGGGAAGAACTCCCGACTCGATGGGGGAGGCAGTCATAGTGGTAATACCGAAGCCAGGAAAAGACCTGTCGTTGTGTTTGTCCTATCGGCCGATATCATTGATCAATGTAGACGCAAAGATTTTGGCCAAGGTTTTGGCCATCAGGCTCAGCACCGTCATTACCGAATTGATCCATCCAGATCAAACTGGTTTCATGCCCGGGAGGGGGACTGACATAAATATTAGGAGGCTACATACCCACATAGATCTGGCAACATCTGACGATTCCAGAGTCGTGGCCTCTCTTGATGCGGAGAAGGCCTTCGACTCCATGGAGTGGAATTATCTATGGGAGGTCTTGGCCAGGTTTGGATTTGGGCCCCGTTTCTTGACATGGCTAAAGCTTCTATACGCTCATCCACGGGCGCGGGTACGTACTAATGGGAATTTGTCCTCGGCTTTCCCTCTGGAGAGGGGCACGCGACAGGGTTGTCCACTGTCTCCTGGGTTATTTGCCTTGGCCTTGGAACCCCTGGCAATTTTGCTCCGCTCGGCGGACTCGGTGGCGGGCATCAGGGTGGGACCCCTGATTGAAAAAATTTCCCTATACGCAGACGATACCCTCTTATATCTGGCGGATGCGGACACCTCTCTGCGCTCGGCGTTGGGAATTTTTGAAACATTCGCCACATACTCTGGTGTACGGATTAATTGGGACAAGTCTGTCCTATTCCCCCATGCATCGGTCGGTCTATCGTGTGGACACAGATACCCCTCTGAGATGGACAGATGAATTCACTTACTTAGGGATTAAAATAACAGGGAAGCTGTCAGATTACCTCCAGAAGAACTTGTGTCCTGTATTGACACAGTTCGCAAAGAAATGCACCGACTGGAGAAGGCTCCCGCTTACCCCGGTCGGGCGGACAAATTTAGTAAAGATGATATACTTACCCAAATTCCTGTATTTCTTTAGGAACACACCGATTCATATCCCAATATCCTTTTTTCCATAGACTGGAAAGCTTGGTGATTACGTTTATCTGGGCTGGGAAGATGCCAAGAGTAATTAGATATACTCTATACCTACCACTTTCGATGGAGGGTCTAGCCCTGCCGAACTTTTTGCTGTACTATTGGGCAGCAGTTCTTGTGACTGTTCGCTGGTGGTTCTCCCAGCCCAGAGGCAATCCCACAGTAAATCTGGAGGCAGCTGTACTGGGCTCTTATGCAGCCCTGTCAAACCTGGTTTTTAGGGGCAGGCGGGCCCCATACCCATTGACGGGACCCATGAGGGCGACCATTATGGCTTGGGAACGTGCCAGGAAACCAAATCAGAGGGAGCATGTCATCTCGCCACACACACCGCTATGGGGCAACCCCAACTTGCCCCATTTTACCCACACCCCAGACCAAGCTATTTGGGCACGAAAGGGTATAGTTGCTCTGAAACATATATTGGAGGGTGGTAGACTGAAATCCTTTCAGGAACTGGGGCAGACGTTTAGGCTCCCACGTACTTTCCTTTTCAGATATTGGCAGCTTAGGCATGCCTATCAGGCCCAGTTCCCAGATGGTATTACCCTGGAGTCGGATTCAGTAGAGAGACTTCTAGTATCCAGCGTCATGGGTAAGCCTCTCTCTTCTATATAGCTTTACCTCACAGTCGAGCATGACCGCAAACCTAATGGAGCGAGGGACAGATGGAGGGCAGACATTCCGGACATGGGGGAGGAGGAATGGGAGGACTGTCTGACAACATTCATACCTTCCATGATCTTGTCCAGAGACAGGTTTATTCAGCTAAAATTTATCCATAGGGCTTATTACACTCCCCAGAGGCTGGCCGGCATATACCCATCCTCTAACCCACAGTGCACCAGATGCCTGTCGGCTGTGGGAGATTTCTTCCACATGGTCTGGGCATGCCCTCAATTGGGACCATACTGGTCGGAGGTGGCTGAGACTCTTGGTGGGGTGGTGGGGGTGGTTTTACCTCTTGACCCTATGATTATGCTACTAAGTTATTTAGAAAATGTGGAAGGGGATAGATACAGTAAGCTATGTCTCTCCTATGCTCTTTTTTATGCCCATCGAGAGATTCTGCTGAGATGGAAAATAAGGGAGCTTCCTACTAAAGCTTCCTGGGTACAAGCGGTTAACAAAGCGCTTCCGCTGTATAGACTAACGTATGAAAATAGAAATTGCCATCAGAAATTTCATAAAATATGGGATGATTGGATTGAGAAATGTTCCTAGGAGGGAGGGAGGGTCGGGACCCCATACGTGTATGCTGATGCCTTCACAATGGAATTTATGTGTATGTTTCACCTTTTTTCTTAAGAATACTCAGTGTGTATTGTCGCTATTCTCCGGGTGACTGCTGCTTGACCGAACTGTCATGTAACCTGTTGACTTGTATCTCTTGCATTGATGTAATCAATAAAAACCTTTACTGTTAAAAAAAAATTGGTCTGCATGGCTGGCGTCCCAGAAGGAAGCCTCTTCTAAAGATGATGCACAAGAAAGCCCGCAAACAGTTTGCTGAACACAAGCAGACTAAGGACATGAATTACTGGGACCATGTCCTGTGGTCTGATGAGACCAAGATAAAATTATTTGGTTCAGATGGTGTCAAGCGTGTGTGGCGGCAACCAGGTGAGGAGTACAAAGACAAGTGTGTCTTGCCTACAGTCAAGCATGGTGGTGGGAGTGTCATGGTCTGGGGCTGCATGAGTGCTGCTGGCACTGGGGAGCTACAGTTCATTGAGGGAACCATGAATGCCAACATGTACTGTGACTTACTGAAGCAGAACATGATCCCCTCCCTTCAGAGACTGGGCCACAGGGCAATATTCCAACATGTTAACGGCCCCAAACACACCTCCAAGATGACTCCTGCCTCGCGAAAGAAGCTGAGGCTAAAGGTGATGGACTGGTCAAGCATGTCTCCAGACCTAAACCCTATTGAGCATCTGTGGGGCATCCTCAAATGGAAGGTGGAGGAGCGCAAGGTCTCTAACATCCACAAGCTCCTTGATGTCGTCATGGAGAAGTGGAAGAGGACTCAAGGGCAACCTGTGAAGCTCTGGTGAACTCCATGACCAAGAGGGTTAAGACAGCGCTGGAAAATAATGGTGGCCACACAAAATATTGACACTTTGGGCCCAATTTGGACATTTTCACTTAAGGGTGTACTCACTTAGACATTAATGGTTGTTTGCCAAGTTATTTTGAGGGGACAGCAAATGTACACTGTTATACAAGCTGTAAACTCACTACTTTACATTGTAGCAAAGTGTCATTTCTTCAGTGTTGTCACATGAAATGATAGAATAACATTTTTAGAAAAAGTGAGGGGTGTACTCACTTTTGTGGGATACTGTATATAGATTTATTTATTTATTTAACCACTTGACAACTGGGCACTTAAACCCCCTTCCTAACCAGACCAATTTTCAGCTTTCAGTGCTCTCACATTTTGAATGACAATTACTCAGTCATACTACACTCTCGTGACTTTCGACTTTTAACCAGACCAATCCTTCCCCCAAATTCACGGGTCAACAGTTCACCAATTTATTTATTTATTTAGATATATGTCATAGGGTGTTTTCACTCATGTGGGGAGTGAAAAAGATTTTTACAATAAGATAGTAAAGTACACTGTTGTGACTTCTTTACTGTGAAACGATGTTACATTTCATCACTCAAATGTCGAACATATTGTCACATGTAAACGACAGGGGAGTTTTATTGAACCGTTTGTTGGTAATTACAGATTCACT
>BLSH010085801.1:248873-265975 GCA_018402905.1 Glandirana rugosa | reverse complement strand
TTAAGACGTTAGTTTTTTTTTTTTTTTTTAGATTTTCAGAGAACCTGTAATTTTGCACTAACCTGTCAAGTTTTGATTGCAGAATTACATTTTCATGGCTCCCCACCTAGTTTACTTGGACATTAATCCCGGGTTCACACTTATGCAATGCGGGAATCGGCGCGATTACAGTGCTGGTTCCCGCATCGCATCCCTCCCGCAGGCAGTTCACACTGCCCACTGCGAACTGCTGCGGGGGTCATTACAACGTTGATGACACCCCCAGTTTTGTTCACAGATCGCAGTGCAAACTGTGAACTCACATTAATCAGATTGCATGCGATATCCACTGCAGGAAAAAGGTCCCTGCACCCTCACCCCCCCCATGCGAGCCATACCATTTTTGTGTGGCTGAACTCGCTCTGCTCAGAGATCGCATGTGATTGTCACCTGCAGTGCGGGTGTGAATCGCATGCAATCTTTGAGATTGCATATATGTGAACCCGGGCTTAAGATGAACTGTGCTTTGTTCATGGAGGGCAAAGTAACAGGGTCACTTTAAAGTTCAGTCCCTGCTTAGTTGTTGGGTATGATCCTTAGTCAGAGCTTGCACATTTTGTCACTCTGCTCCTTTGTGATGGCACTGGCCCTATTATCACATATATGTCACTGTTGAAGTTTGCATGCACAATGATTTTAGTTTTCATCCACATGACTGGTATACATGCACTATGATTTTTTTCGCGTGTCTTTGTGTTCATGTTTGGTTGTGTTTTTTGTGAAGTTTGATTTCCACACCCCCCACAATTGCACAAATTTACTTCACTATCACTTGGTTGACAAGAAAATGTGTTTTTTTTTTTTTTTTTAGTTTTTCTTATATGCACGATTGTTAACACGTGAACCCTAGGGTTTCAGAAATCGTTAGTCTGTCTCTGTATCTTATAATGGCGATTCAATTTTTAATAAAATATTTTAAATATGAAAAAAAAAAAGAAGAAGGCGACATAAGCAGGGGACAGTAATGAAGAAGAAAAAGGTGACACAATGGGGGACAATAATGAAGACAAAGGTAACACAAGTGGGGGAAAGTAATGAAGAAGAAGGTGACACACGTGGGGGACTGTCAGGGTCGGTCAAGGCAGGGGCGGAAGGGGTGGGTGCCCTGGGCGGAACAATTTGCTGGAGGAGGGGGGGCGCAGGTGAAGTGCCGGCAGTTCACTTCACTCACGGCTGGAGGCTGGGTTGGAGGACTCAAAGGATATACAAGATCCTCCAGCTGCTCTTCCGGCCCCCTGTCCTCCCTCTCCAGCCTCCTGTTATTGTTCTCTACCCCCCTGTTCTCTGGCTCCATGTCCTCCTCCCCCATCCCCAGGGCGAACGGGCTATTAGGGGCCCCATAAGCAGCTCTACAACATGTGCAAGAATAGTGGAGGAAGTTGTTGTAATAGGACCTGTCACAGTGCACTGCTCCCTGCCAGCCCCTCCTTCTCTCCTGACCACTCCTGGTTCCATTACATGACAACACCTGGGGCTGACAAGAAGAGCGGAGGGATGGGCAGGGAGTAGAGTTGAGCGAACCCGAACTGTAAAGTTTGGGTCCGTACCGAACTTTGGGGTGTCCGTGACCCGGACCCGAACCCGGACATTTGAAAAAAGTTTGGGTTCGAGTTCTGGGTTAGGGTATTTGATCACGCATGTTGAATAGCTGCAGGGCAGCCAATCAACAAGCGTTTCACTGGTTTGCCTTTAGAAGCCATCACAGCCATGCCTACTATTGGCATGACTGTGATTGGCCAGTGCATCATGTGACCCAGCCTCTTTATAAGATGGAGTCACTTAGTGCTGCATGTCACATGCTCTCTGGGTAGTGTAGGGAGAGGATGCTGCCAGCACTGTGAGGGACAGATTGCAGATATAATAACATCTCATCCTGCATTACAGAACGATCTGATTGTGGACTAGGTAGAGATTACTACTACTACTGCTTTTAGGGACAGATTGCATATCTAATAACATCTCATCCTGCATTACAGAACAATCTGACTGGACTAGGTAGAGTCTACTGCTTAGAGGGACAGATTATTGTTCTAAACTCATCTTCTAGTTCTATAGGGTCAGGTTCCTGCTGTTGCTGTAAGGGACAGATTATTCTTCGAAAATCATCGCCTACTTCTATAGGGTCAGTTTCCTGCTGTTGCTGTAAGGGACAGATTATTGTTCTAAAATAATTTTACTTCCTTTTGCAGCCCTCTAGCACTTTCCAGGACTTTTTTACAGTCATTTTTGTGCCGAAAAGCTCGGGTCCCCATTGACTTCAATGGGGTTTGGGGTAAAGTTCGGGTCAAGTTCAGTACCGAACTCTGACTTTTTCCCGAAGTTCGGCCGAACCCACTGAACCCGAACATCCAGGTGTTTGCTCAACTCTAGCAGGGAGCAGCACACTGTGACAGGTTTTGTTTTATTACAGGCATTGGGTGAGGCTGTATATGGGGCTGCCACAGAGAGACTCAGCAATTGTCCCTCTGTGGCAGGAGTCACCTCCATCTCTCCACTGATAGACTGCACACCACACCGAGCTATGGAGGAACCCCCCTCCTCGACTCCGGAGTTCACATACACAGGAGGGGCGAGAGGGGACATTGCACTGCTAGAGGTCTGTCACTCTGTATGGATGGATACAGAGGAGGGGGACAGGCAAGGGGTGCACGGCAAATGTTGGAGTGATGGGAGAGGGGGGTAGAGTATATTTGTGCTGGGGGTGGGGTGGATTTGGGGGGATTTTCTGGTCCTCGCCTCCCCAGTGTTCTCCCTCGCCCCACAGCACCCCCCCTTATGCCCCCCACAGCATTCCCCTGTGGCCTCCCCCCACTGCCCTTCACAGCATCCCTCTCTGTTCTCCTCCCCCGCCCCCCTCCATTCTCCTCTGGGTCTTTGCTCTCCTCCTCCACCAACAAGGCTGATAAGAAAAAAAATATTAAAAAATGAAATTGTAAAAAAAATATAAACTAAGTAACGAATGACACCACTCCCCCTGCCCTACCAACATGGTCCACTGCCCCAAACCCTCCCCCTTAAAAGCATTGTGAAAAAGTTAAAAACAAATTAAATTGTAAAAAAATCAATATGTAAAAATAAAAAAACTACTAACACCCTCCACTGCCCTACTGACACCATCCACTGCCCTACTGACACTGTCCACTACCCACCCCCCACAGCCCCCCTCCTCAACCCCAATCATTGTCAAAAACAAAAAATACAAAAAATGTTAAAAATAATTAAAAAATACAATTGTAAAAAAATAAATAAAAATAAATCAATGTCCTACACCACCCACTGGCCCCAAAAAGCATTTTGAAAAAATGAAAAAAAAAATACATAAGAGATCATAAAACAAGATTGGCGCCACTATTATAATTTCAACAATTTAGAGTTTTGCTGCCCCCTTTATGTGAAGTATTCACATCTATGATACTATATAATTAAACAAGGAAGATGGCACTCACTCTTTAGTGTATTGGATACTGTGAAAAATTACATATAAAAAATGATAATCCGTGAATATCTAAATCATTAATTTGTGTTCACAAGTAACATCCCCATCAATCAATAATAACGTGAAAGATTGAAAACTAATATAAATAATCAATACAGTCCAAATGTGTATATAAAGTAGGCAATAATTCCCAAAACAATTTGGGGGGGGGGGGGGGAGATATGATGAAAAATGTGCAAAAGAAAAATTTACAAAGAATGATAGCGTGCAAAAATATTGAAAATCCATCCACCAAGTGTAAAAAGAAGTGATTCCAGATAACTTCATAAATTCCTTCTCTGCTCAAACCTGTGCTCCACCACCACACGTGCTCAAGAAAATGCGCACTCACCAGAAAAAAAAAATCAAAAACGCCTTTTGTAAATATAAATCCTCCTTGCAGACACAGATTGGTAATTCCTCCTTCAATCTCCATAATACAGAAGGTATTACCTCTGTTCTGTTAATGGATAAAGCCCCTCACCTAGTTAACTAGTATATGGGTGAAATAGGCCACTTTGATAAAAGAAGTACTTAACTGAAGGAAGCTTTCTGATTCAGTAGAGGGCGCTAGAAGGATTAATAACCCTTAAACAAGAGCTATAAACTTATGGTTTGAAAAAATAATCATTATTATTATTATTTTTAATTCTAACCTTTTGAAATATGAATTTTTATTAAAAGTGAATCTATTATGGTGCTATGTATTTTTATGTAATTGAATGAATTTGATATATGGTACAATTAAGGTGTATTTGCATGTAGTTCACAGTGTTTACCTTATATAGGTGACTGTGTTACTACGTATTTTTAACTAGGATTAATATAGTATATAATATAAGAGTGATGTCTGCCAAAAATCTAATGTAAACCAAGATGCACAGCATGAATTTTCCGTACTTCGATATCACAGATTAGGCCGATTTATTTATTTTTTCCTGAGCCACTTAACCAATCAGGAAAGGGGAAGGGGACATAAAAGACTCCAAAAAATGGAGGCGGTTGGGGTTCCTGATGACGAGTAGGTACATGAAATGCATTAAGGCTGCGCCTGCTTCCATCTGACGTCACTTGCTGTCCCTCAGGTTCTGAGCGGTGGAACGCACGCCGAATCCTCTGGAGCCGGAGTCTCTTGTGAGCTACACACGCTGTACATGCTGGTGCTGGCATTCAGCACACTTAAATGTGAGTGTTTTATTTTATACCTGCCTACTATTTTATATTAAAAGTGTTGTGCGATGATGTTTTCAATACTCTTTCTTGGAGTGTGACCTGTGTCAAATGGATGGGAGCCAGAGGTGTCAAATGGCTTTGTTGAGATTTAAGGAGGAATCACCAGAGGTGATAAAAGGCTTTATTGAGAATGAAGGAGGAATTACCAATCTGTGTCTGCAAGGAGGATTTATATTTACAAAAGGTGTTATTGATTTTTATTTCTGGTGAGTGCGCATTTGCTTGAGCACATGTGATGGTGGATCACAGGTTTGAGCAGATAAGGAATTTATGAAGTTATCTGGAATCATTTCTTTTTACACTAGGTGGTTGGACTTTCAATATTTTTGCACGCTATCATTTTTTGTGATTTTTTCTTTTGCATGTTTTTCATCATATACCCCCCCGGGGATTATGCAATTAATTGTTTTGGGAATTATTGCCTACTTTAAATACACATTTGGACTGTATTGATTATTTATAATAGTTTTCAATCTTTCACGTTATTAATGATTGATGGGGATGTTACTTGTGAACAGAAATGAATGATTTAGATATTCACGGATAGAGTTGAGCGGACACCTGGATGTTCGGCGGGTTCGGCCGAACTTTGCAAAAAAGTTCAGCCCCGAACTTGACCCCGAGCGCCATTGAAGTCAATGGTGACCCCCCAAACTTTTGGGCACTAAAATGGCTCTAAAAAAGTCCTGGAAAGGGCTAGAGGGCTGCAAAAGGAAGCAAAATGGGGGTACGAGTAGGATAAGTGCCATGCAAACAAATTTGGATAGGGACATAACTTAAAATCACATAAAAAAAATAAAAAACGGAGGAGGAGGTGGATGTGGAGTAGGAGGTTGAGGAGGTTGAGGATACGGTTACCATGGCGGTGTAGGTGGAAGTGGCGCTGGAGGAGGAGGAGGTAGCCAACACTGTTTTTTGTTTGTTTGTTTTTTTATTCTAATTGGGGTAGCCCCCAAAATATAGAGACATATTAAAAAAAAACAAGATCACTATCTGCAGACAAACCCAGAGATGTTCTAGCACGGGTTCATTTTTTCCATATAAAATGTACCATGGTTTATTTTTCATGTTTCTCCTGTTACAAATTCCAATAAAGACTTATGTTCTATAAAAAAAAAAAAAAAAGATTAAGTTCACTTAAGTATACCAATGGCTGTGTGAGGCCAGTATAAATGTCTATTCTGCACAAGGTACAGACAAGTCTTGTGGGATCCATGCCTGGTTCATTTTAATAAACGTTAGCTTGTCCATGTTGGCTGTGGACAGGCGGCTGCGCACACTTTCAGACAATACACTGGTTGCAGGGCAGCCCAGCACCTCCAAGGCATAAAGGGCAAGCTCAGGCCATGTGCCAAATTTGGAGACCCAGAAGTTGAATGGGGCAGACCCATCAGTCGGTACGTGTAGGCGTGTGCACATATATTGTTCCACCATGTTGCTGAAATGCTGCCTCCTGCTAAGACGTTGCCTATCAGCTGGTGGTGCTGTTTGTTGTGGCAGGCTGCTGACAAAGCTTTTCCACATTTCGGCCATGCTAACCCTGCCTGAGGTGCTGGCGGTGCCACAGCTGTGTTGGCGACCTCTTCCTCCTCCTCTACCTTCGCCTTGTGCTTCCACTGGGCCCCCGGTTTCATTTGGGAATGCCCTCAGTAGCGCATCTACCAGTGTGCGCTTGTAGTCGCGCATCTTCCGATCACGCTCCAGTGAGGGAATTAAGGATGGCACGTTGTCCTTGTAACGGGGATCCAGCAGGGTGGCCACCCAGTAATCAGCACAAGTTACAATGTGGGCAACTCGTCTGTCATTGCGCAGGCACTGCAGCATGTAGTCACTCATGTGTGCCAGGCTGCCCAGAGGCACAGGCAAGCTGTCCTCTGTGGGAGGTGTATCATCTGTGTCCTCCGTATCCCCCCAGCCACGTTCCAGTGATGCCCACGAGCTGCATTGGGTGCCATCCTGCTGTGAACACGGTTTCTCCTCCTCCTCGTCCTCCTCATCCTCCAGAACTGTGCCCTGGCTTGAAAATTTTTTACCTGGCCTATGCTGGTGCAGGAACCCACCCTCCGAGCCACTTGTGAGTGGCTGGCCTGATAACCGTGGAAATGACCCCTCTTCCTTCTCTTCCTTCTCCTCTTCCTTCTCTCTCCTCTTCCTCTGCCACATCCTCTTTCATCATAGCCCGAAGTGTTTTTTGAAGGAGACATAGAAGTGGGATAGTAACGCTGAGAACAGTGTCATCGTGACTGGCCATGTTGGTGGAGTACTCGAAACACCGCAATATGGTACACAGGTCTCGCATAGAGGCCCACTCGGTGGTGAAATGGTGCTGTTCCACAGAGTGACTGACCCGTGCATGCTGCAGCTTAAACTATTGCCTGCTGCTGCTCGCACAGTCTCTCCAGCATGTGCAAGGTGGAGTTCCTGCACGGTGGAATTTCTGCACCACCAAATTCAGCACATTAGCCAGGCAAGGGATGTGCGTCAAACTGGCTAGGCCCAGAGCTGCTACGAGATTTCACCCATTATCGCACACCACCAGGCTGGGCTTAAAGCTCAGTGGCAACAACCACTCATCGGTCTGTTGTCTAATGCCCGTCCAAAGCTCCTGCGCAGTGTGGGGTTTATCCCCCAAACATATCAGTTTTAAAACAGCCTGCTGTCGTTTCCCCCTGGATGTGCTGAAGTTGGTGGTGAAGGTATTACGCTGCCCGGATGAGGAGGTGGTAAAGGAGGAGGAAGCGGAGTAGGAGGCAACAGGAGGCAAGGAGAAATGCCCTGCAATCCTCGGTGGCGGAAGGACATGTGCCAAACTGCTATCCGCCTCAGGCCCACTCGCCACTACATTTGCCCAGTGTTCAGTTAGCGAGATATAGCGTCCCTGACCGTGCTTACTGGTCCACGTATCAGTGGTTATGTGGACCTTGCCACAGATGGCGTTGCGCAGTGCACACTTGATCTTGTCCCTGACTTGTTTGTTAAGGGGAGAAATGGCTCGCCTGTAGTAGTGGCAGCTGGGAACCACGTACTGCGGGACAGCCACCGCCATCGGGTTTTTAAAACTGTCCGTGTCCACCAGACGGAATGACAGCATTTCAAGGGCCAGGAATTTTGAAATGCTGGCATTCAGGGCCAGGGATCGCGAGTGAGTAGGGGGGTACGTCCTCTTTCTCTCCAGTGTTTGGGAGATGGACAGCTGTAAGCTTCCATGGGACCGTGTGGAAATGCTTAGGGATGGTGGCGGACATGCTGGCGTTGCTATCACATTGTCTGTTTGCTGGGTGACAGGTGACAGGTGACACTGGCACTGTAGTGTTGGAGGAAGAGGCTGAGGCATAAGCAGAAGAGGAAGCAGGAGGAGCCCGAGACCTTTCTTGGATTTTGAGGTGCTTATTCCACTGCAGCTCGTACTTTGCATGTAGATGCCAGGTCATGCAGGTTGTGCTCAGGTTTAGAAAATGCATGCCTCGCTTCAGGTTCTGATTGCACAGCGTGCAAACCACTTGTGTCTTGTCGTCAGCACATTGTCTGAAGAACTGCCACGCCAGGGAACTCCTTTGAGCTGCCTTTGGTGTGCTAGGTCCCTGGGTGTGGTGGGTAGTAGCAGGCGTACTGTCTAGGGGACGGTCGCTCCACTTTTGCAACCTGCTTCCTCTTTTGCTGTGCTGGTGCCTCTGTGCCACCACCACCTCTTCCTCCAAACTGCACACCTCACTCGCATTGCCTTCATTCTATGTGGGGTCTAGGACCTCATCATCCTCCACATCATCTTCCACCCACTCTTCACCACTGCCCTCCTTGTCAGTCTGCAGACTGTAGAAAGCCACAGCAGTTGGCACCTGTGTTTCATCATCATCAGAGACGGGCTGCGGTGGTGTTTCCATGTCCTCATCCTGAAACAGAAGTGGTTGGGCATGGGTGCACCCAATGTCTTCCACTTCTGAGGCAGGGCTATGTGGATGGCCCACGGAAAGCACACCAGCAGAGTCATCAAAAAGCATACGAGACTGCTGCATGACTTGGGGCTCAGACTGCTTGGCTGATTTACAAGGGGCTGAGGTGAAAGACAGATGGCCATGAGGTTCAGGTGCTAACCATTCGTTGAGCGGCATTCGGGCCTACCATATAACGTTGAAGGTTCTGTCAGCCACTCGCACCTGAGGAAAGTGTTTCATTTGTGTGTGTAGCTGGCACAGATCAACCACATCCTCTCCTTGCAACAGGAGCTTCACCAACACCACCAACACCAGCAGCACCACGACCACGTCCCTTATTTGACGCTCTCCTCATTCTGGACACAAATGTACTATTTAGCACAAATTTATATTATTTTTTAAACTGGCAATGTAGACACACTTTTTAATTTTGTGCAAGAAATACACAGCAAGGTGCAAATGTACTATGTAGCACTATTTTTTTTTTTTTTTTTAGACCAGCAATGTAGACGCACTTTTTAATTTTGTGCAAGAAATGCACAGCAAGGTGCAAATGTACTATGTAGCACTATTTATTATTCTTTTTTTTTTAAACCAGTAATGTAGACACACTTTTTAATTTTGTGTAAGAAATGCACAGCAAGGTGCAAATGTACTATATAGGACTATTTTTTTTTTTTTTTTTAAACCAGCAATGTCGATGCACTTTTTAATTTTGTGCAAGAAATGCGCAGCAAGCTGCAAATGTACTATGTAGCACTATTTTTTATTTTTCTTTAAACCAGCAATGTCGACACACTTTTTAATTTTGTGCAAGAAATGCAAAGCAAGGTGCAAATGTACTATGTAGCACTATTTATTATTCTTTTTCTTTAACCAGCAATGTAGACGCACTTTTTATTTTTGTGCAAGAAATGCACCGCTGGCCGCAAATGTAGTGTTTAGAATATTTTTTTTTGAACCAGCAATGTAGACGCACTTTTGATTTTTGTGCAAGAAATGCACCGCTTGCCGCAAATGTAGTATTTGGAATATTTTTTTTTTTTTAAACCAGCAATGTAGACGCACTTTTTATTGTTGTGCAAGAAATGCACCGCTGGCAGCAAATGTAGTATTTAGAATGTTTTTTTTTAAACCAGCAATGTAGACACACTTTTTAATTTTGTGCAAGAAATGCTCTGCTGGCCGCAAATGTAATATTTTGCACAAAAAAAAAAAATTATTTGTCTAACTGCAATGTAAAAGCAGTATTTAAATATGCCAAAATGTTGCCAACTGAACAAACAGAACACCATTATAGTATTGTCCCTGACACACAAGCAGTTGCAAGTGCATTGCACTTGCAAAAATGGCTGCAAACGCCCACCTAACAAACAGAAAAATTGTTTAGGTTTTATATGAGGCACTTTGCTTAGCAAACAAAATGTACTCTAGCAAACAAAAATCTCCTCTAGCACCCACCCACCAATAAATCACTGTTTTTAACAGATTTTCTAAAGCTAATCTGTCCCTCACAGCAGCATCTTCTTCCTACACTAGTATGAGATGATGTGACATGCAGCACTATGTCACTCCAGCTTATATAGAGGCTAGGTCACATGATGCACTGGCCAATGCATCTGATGGCTTCTGATGGCTTCTAAGGGCAAATGAGTGAAACGCTTGTTGATTGGCTGCCCTGCAGCTTTTCAACAGGCACGAAAAAATACCCGAACTCTGAACCCAAACTTTTTCTCAAATGTCCGTGTTCGGGTCACGGACACCCTAAAGTCCTTTATGAACCCAAACCTTACAGTTCGGGTGTGCTCAACTCTATTCACGGATTATAATTTTTTTATATATGTCATTTTTCACAGTATCCAATACACTAAAGAGTGAGCACCATCTTCCTTTTTTAATAATATAAAAAAAAAAAAAAAAAAAAAAAATTGTAAAAAACAATAATAAAAATAAAAATAAAGAACTACTGACACTGTCCATTGCCCTACTAACACCATCCTGCACATACTACCCACTGCTGTACACTCCACACTCCTCACGTGCATATTATACTCATCTTTATACACTCAGCACTCCTCTCCTGTACATACTACCCACCACTGTACACTCCACACTGTACATTCCCTATTTAACATTACTGTATTTTGCACTATATAAGTAATCTCAGACTCAATTAAACCACACCCCTTTAAGCCACGCCCGATATGTGGTGCAATGTAAGCCACTCCCACATTTCACTGTGGGGGGGCGCAGTTTGCCATCTTCGCCCTAGGCACCAAATGACCTTGGCCTGGCACTGGGGACAGTATTGAAGATGAAGAAGGTGACACAAGTGGGGGACAGTAATGAAGGAGAAGGTGACACAAGTGGGGGAAAGTAATGAAGAAGGAGAAGGTGGCACAAGCGGGGGACAGTAATGAAGAGGAAGCTGACACAAGTGGGGGACAGTAATGAAGACATAGGTGACACAAGTGAGGGACGGTAATGAAGAAGAAGAAGGTGATAAGCGGGGGACAGTAAGGAAAACAAAGGTAACACAAGTGGGGAACAGTAATGAAGGAAAAGGTGAAACATGTGGGGGACAGTAATGAAGGAGAAGGTGACACAAGTGGGGGACAGTAATGAAGAAGAAGAAGAAGATGACACAAATGGGGGACAGTAATGAAGAAGAAGGTGACACAAGGGGGGACAGTAATGAAGAGGAAGGTGACACAAGTGGAGGACAGTAATGAAGACATGGGTGACACAAGTGAGGGACAGTAATGAATAAGAAGAAGGTGACATAAGCGGGGGACAGTAATGAAGAAGAAGATGACACAAGTGGGGGACAGTAATGAAGAAAAAGGGGACACAAGTGGGGGACAGTAATGAAGAAGGTGACACAAGTGGGGGACAGTAATGAAGGAGGTGACATAACACAAGTGGGGGACAGTTATGAATAGACATTGCATGGCTGAAAAATTTGTTAGTTTTCGTTCCATTCATTTATTCATTTTTTCGGGAATTTGGAAATTCGGGAATTAGACAAATTCGGAAATCGGAAATTTGGTAATTCGGGATTCGAAAATGCCGAAATTTGGAAGTTCGGAAGTTGGGAAATTTGGAAGTAAAAAATCTAAAAATTCAGAAATTCAAAAATAAAGAAAATTTGAAATAATAGCTAACTAATAAATAACTATTAAATTATAGGTATTGGAATCTCCTTGAAAATTTGGCTGTTAGTGATAAATTTTGGATTTAAGTTCACCAACAGCCAAATTCTCAAGGAAATTCCTATACCTATAATTTATTAGATATTTAAGTAGTTAAGTATAGTTAAGTTATTATTAGTTAGTAATTATTTCCGATTTTCAAATTTTCACATTTCGAATTTTCGGATTTCCGAATTTCTGAATTTTCGAATATCTGATTTTCGGCTTTTCCAATTACTGAATTTGCGAATTATGGCATTTTGGATTTTCCGATTACCGAATTTTTGAATTAGAAAAAATGAAAATTCGGAAAAATTTGGATTTGTCCGAATTCCCGAATTTCGAAAAATGAGTTGAAAAACGAATTTGGAAGAAAACAAATTGAACATGCCTAGTAATGAAGAAGAAATGTGACACAAGAGGGGGATAGTAATGAAGCTGACAAGTGAGGGGATATGAAGGTGACACAGGGGAACAACTGAGATAATAGTAATAAAGAAGGTGACACAAGACATCATCATTGTCATCTTTTTTTTTGGGGGGGGGGTAATATCTAATCTGTAATGACAAATATGTAATAATCTAATCTGGAATGATAAACGTGTCACTGTTTCAAACACTATTAGAACTGTATGGTACGTTAAATACGTTATTTTCTGACAGTGCCCCTCCTGGGACTAGACTCTGGATCCGCCCCTGGTTCACAACTCATATCCGTATTGTTAATGTCTACTCACATTTGTTGATTATTAGATAGTAGCACAGGGAGATCAACCAACGTCACCTACGATATACTATTGCGTTGTAGATTGAACTGGCTGTAGAAAGGGTTAAAGATTGTTAAATCATATTTTTAGCATCTGAAAAGAATGCACAGGAAATCCTCTAAAGATTAGATTCGTGTTCCATTAAAGACCTTTGAGCTACTGTCACAACACTTCCGAGCTGGCAGAAGAACAAGACATAAGTACTCTTCCTAATTGGTTTGTGTTTTATTATTTGGGGGATTGAGAGCCTCAGAATCAATGCAATATAGAGAAACTCTTTATTATCTGTATTTCCACCATGTTGTCTGCTCAGTTAAGTTATTGGGTTGCTTAAAATTGTTCACTGGTACAATGCCAAAATTTTGTGCAGAGGCATACAAATGATGTTAAAAAGTATGACAGTGAAAAAAAGGCAGAATAGTTTAATTATAGTTTATTACAGAAATAATAAATATACTTTTATTGTAGCCTCCTTTTTGTTAATATTGGGTTGTGTTATATCTGACCAGTGTTTTGTTGCCCAAAGTAATTTGATTCCCCTTTCTCTCACCTGTACGAAAAATGACAAGATGCAAAAAATCAAATCCTTTCTTCATGACCAAGACACTTGTGGACTTTGCTGGACCGAGATGGGGCTCAGGTAAGTATTAGGGGGGCCAAGGCGGGCTTTTGCACACAGAAGGCTTTTTATCTTAATGCATTAAGAAAAAAATCCATCTGATTTTTATAACCCCTTTAAGGCTCCATGAGCACTAGGGCTAATTCATAATTGTTTTGTTTAACCACTTCAGCCCTGGAAGGATTTCCCCCTTTAGGACCAGAGCACTTTTTGCGATTCGGCACTGCGTTGCTTTAACTGGAAATTGCGCGTTCATGCAACGTTGTACCCAAACTTAATTTGCATCCTTTTTTTCCCACAAATAGAGCTTTCTTTTGGTGGTATTTGATCACCGCTGCGTCATTTCTGATCACCGCTATAAACAAAAGAAGAGCGACAATTTTGCAAAAAAAACCCAAATTTCTTACTTTTTGCTAAAATACAAATCCAAAAAAAAAATATAAAAAAACATTTTTTTTCATCGGTCTTGGCCGATTTATATTCTTCCTCATATTTATGATTAAAAAATCGCAATCAGCATTTATTGATTGGTTTGCGCAAAAGTGGTCGCGTTTACGGATGATGAGAATTAATTTCTGGGGTTTTTATTTTTTTATTATTTTTAACTAGTAATGGCGGCGATCTGCGATTTTTAGCGGTACTGCGATATTTCAGCGGACATGTCAGAACATTTTGACACTTTTTTGGGACCATTGGCATTTATACAGCGATCAGTGCTATAAAAATGCACTGATTACTGTGTAAATGCCATTGGCAGTGAAGGGGTTAACCTGCAGGGGGAGCTCTAAGGGTTAACTGTGTTCCCTGGGCGTGTTCTAACTGTATTTGGGCTGCCCTAACAGGGGAAGGGAAGTGATCACAGTTTCCACATAGAGGAAGGCTGTGATCACAGCCCTTCCCCCCTCACAGAACGGAGGTCCGTGTTTACTTACACGGACCTCCGTTCTTTCACTCTGGGGGGGGGGCATCGCGGGTGGCCGGCGGAGATCGAATCCGCCGCTCCCGCTCCCTGGCCCTCCCCGGACACAGTGAGCGAGCGTCATATGACAGCGATTTGCGCAGAGGAGCCACACTGTTGCTGTCAATTGCCGACCAGCGGTCGGCAAGCGGTTAAAGCTCATGTGTAGCCACCTCAGTAAAACTATATTTATATTTCTTGTTCCCAGTTGTATTGGGAAACACTGGAAAAATAAACTTTGGTGAAAACAAATCAATTTACAGTAGCGCAAGTAATAAATGAATATAAATAACAATTCACATATGCACAAAAAAATCCCATAGAAATAAAAACCATAGCTCTAACATATGAATATGAACATAAAAAAGTGTGTAAAAATGGCATGAACCAAATAGTCCATGCAAAAATTGATTAAATTATATAGTCAATATAAGTGTCAGAATCCCCAATCCAAAAAAAGAAGACAAGTGCTCATATTCCATACATGACACCCATATGGTCCTTCAACAATATGATTCGGTGCATAAATCACCCCAATGGACACAGGCTTACCAGATAGCAGATAATAGATGGCATAAATCTCAGCAAATATATCCTCTCCTGCAACAGCCCCTCCAGATTGCAGATAGTAGATGGCATAGAACTCAGCATATATAGCCTCTCCAGCACGATCCCACTCCAGGTAACATGTACTATAGTTAGTATAAGCCACTCCCCATGTGAAAATAAATCACACAAAAGCCTCTGATAGTGTAAAACCTTAATAAGAACCAATTTAATCTAAAAAGTTATTGCTCTTACATCAAATCCGGTCAAACATCGCTCTGTACGGTAATTGTATGTCAAAGTGCCTCTATCCCCTCATTCGCACTGACACAGGTACAGCTTAGCATGTTGTCCAAGTTGCCATGTAGCCACACCCCTATTTACGCATTTCGTCACTTCCAACTTTGTCACATAGGGGTTGCTACATGGCACGGCAACCGGACTGAAATGTTGCATTCCTCCCTGTTTTCCAGAAAGCCTGGGTGTGTTAGGCTAACAGTGCCGCCCATAAGGGTAGTGTTTAAACTTAATATATGTTAAATTTATAACTATAGAGCAGAGTGAGGGCAGCCAACTGTGCAATTAACCGCGTGCAAGCTGGAAGTAACAGACAATCCATGTGTACATTTAACCCCCACATGTACTAGAAATAAAACCAGCAACAGATATCTCTGCAATAGCTGGCCATCTCTAATTACTGAACTCCCAACTAATCTTCCTACAGGCATATATAGGAATACATATTAATATTATCAAGGTTACGAACTAGGGTGGAGGAACAATATCTAAATGTTACAAATATAAAAAAACTTTAATAATCCTAGCTTAAAAATAAAAAATTACAATTGATCATATAAAATAATTAAATTAATATACGTAGACTATACATATATTAATAAATATAAAATATATAAAATCCAAAAGAACAAACATTCATTTTAATATAATCCGAAAGAACATTCATTTTAATATCTAAAATATTAAATATGTAATCACAGGTAGGCACTTATAATTGACAGACTGATGGATTAATACCCCAAACACTCATTCATAAAGAGATCAAAAATATAGTAAACACCATATTTCATCATTAATCATACGCTTAAATAAATGCATACATGAATAAATAATTATTTATATATATTATTTTATAAATTAACAAAAAATATATATAAACAAATGGAGTCCCATGTATAAACTACACATTAGATGACGATAATCAGAAATTACTAATATAACAGTTGAGATCCAGCTCAATATTTAACCCTCCCGGACTCATTTGGAGAAAATAAATCCATCTCTTTTCTCTTTTAGAAAGTTCCCTGACCCTATTTGAGCCCCTTCATGCAGGAAGAACTTTCTCTACACCCCAAAACTGGAGCCCAGAGGGGTCTTGTGAATGTTTTCTTTTGAAATGTTCCGAAACACTGCGACTTTTATAACCTTTGATAATATTGGCTACATGTTCACCAATTCCTTTCTTAAGAATCCTTTTAATGCGACCAATATACATTAGGCCACACAGGCAGGTTAATGCATACACAGAGTGTGTTGTGTTGCATGTAATGAGATCCTGGATCTCATACTCTACCCCTATGTTAGGTGCCACAAAAGAGGTGCGCCTCCTGGTGTTATTGCCTATGTGTCGACAAACTTTACATTTAACGCATGATAAAAAACCTTTACGGTCTGGCCACAGTGTAGATTTCAGAGGAGGTTCTAAAATTTTCTGAACAATCTTATCCACAAAATTCCAAAATTATCCAAAACACGTTTACAAATAAAGGGTGGTTTCAGGCAATACTGGACCTAACATTCTGTCCATTTGTAGGACATGCCAGTGCTTTGTGAAAATCCTTTCTACTTCCCTAAATTGGCAATTAAAATCTGATATGAAACTCCATTGTTTACTCTCATCATTCTCTCTCTGTACATCATTAGTGAAAAATTGTTCCCTAGGGGTATCGAAAAATAAGCTAACTCTCAGCATCAGTTTGTCATTCTGAGTACCCCTTTTGAACAAACTTCTCTTTAATAATTTCTGATTGCTCCAAAAAATTCCCATCAAAAGTACAGTTCCTTCTGATTCGTGTTATTTGTCCCTTTAGTATATTTCTTAACCAAGAGGGGTGATGTCCACTTCTAATTGACAAATAACTATTCCTGTCAGTAGGTTTGAAATAAACCTTTTTAGCTAGTCTATTCCCTACCCTAAATATTGAAAGATCAAGGAAATTAATCTCTTTTACATTACATTGATGATCCAATCTTATATTATTATGACTATTATTAAGATGTTTAATAAATTAATTTAGGGACTGTTCAGAACTTTAAAACTACCC
>BLSH010085801.1:212042-224422 GCA_018402905.1 Glandirana rugosa | reverse complement strand
CAATTTTCACGGCCAAACGTTACGAGGGCTTCGCCACAAGTCCGTGAAGCCCTCGCGACGGGGTAACAAAAGTTACCCGTCCCCACCATATCCTAGTCACTTATGTGGCGAGGGTGTGGCGACATTTGTATGACGAACGTCCTGAAAAAAGAGACAGGGCGCTCACGTGGCGGGGTCACACTTTCGTGAGACCGAAAGTGTGACCCCACATAACCCCCCGCAAAAAGTCCGCGAAAAATCCGCGATAAAAAAGGCGTTTTCGTCGACTTTTTGCGGAACTACACCCCAGATTTTCTAACCTTTTCGTAGGAAACATTACATGAGACTCTTCATTTTAACGAAAACTAAGTTTGAACACCTACCCTTCACAAAGAGCTAAACACTTCAATAACCACAAGTTTGAATCAAAAGCAATTTTACTTCTCAGAGTACATTACAAAGGATGCTTTTCCAATCTTTTAGACCCCACATCAAGGCGTTTTTCAGCTGCTTTTGCGGAAAAAATAGCGCCTAAAAAGCGCCTGAAAAACGCCCCCCAATACACCCCAGTGTGAAAGCCAGAGTGCTTTCACACTGGGGCGGTGCACTCGCGGGACAGAGAAAAAAGTCCTGCAAGCAGTATGTTTACAGCGGTGTGGGAGCGGTGTATTCACTGATCCTATACCACCCCTGCCCATTGAAAACAATGGGGCAGCGCTCCCGAAGTGCCTGAACACCGCTTCGGGAGCATTGCAAACCGGCACTTTTAACCTGTTGTGGGGGGTTAAAAGCGCACTGCCTTTGGCCGAATAGCAATTGCGCCGCTATAACAAGAGGTAAAACGCCGCTAATTAGCTTGTGCGGCTTCGCTGTGAAAGTAGCCTTAAAGATAAAAAGGCAATGATTCTTTCAGTCTTGTGTCTGCTATGAAGACTAGAAACGAACTGAGGGAACATGGAAAAAGACAGGAAGGGACCAACTAAGACTTTACCATATAGCACTGAACACGAGGGGAAAACAGAAGGAACATACCAAATGCTGCATAGTTAATTGCTATGGCACTAATCTGACAATAGATGTCAAAATAAAATAAAATACAATATATAGCAATAGCAGAAAATAACATCTATGCATGATTTCTACACTATCATGTGTATAGTAGAATAAATCTACAAATTTAAAGTGGTATTATACCTTTATGTTTGCTACTAAAAAAAAGAATCCTTTATGACTTTAAGAAAAATGTCTAGTGAGTCCTTTTTTAGGACTCAGTATTTAATGCAGGAATGTACATCAGGATTATTAAAATGCAATTATTCAGTAATTGAGCACTAAGCATAGCTCCCAACTGTCCCTGATTTCTAGGGACTGTCCCTGATTTACCCCTCTGTCCTTCTTTCCTCCTTATTGGTCACTCATTTTGGTCTGATCCAGTGGCGTAACATCCATGTGTGCTGGGTGTTCACTGAACACGGGCCCGGGGGTGGGGGGGCCACTGGGACCCACAATGCACACATGGATGGTCCTCTGGTTCACAGTCGGGAATGATCGGTGTGGTGGGAAGGACGACTGCCAGCATTGATCCACCTGCATAGCTTTTCAGCTGACAGGGGCTTCTACTCCTCTCCCTCCCATGATTGTCAGCTGAAAAGCCATGCAGGGAGATCAGTGATCACAGCTGTCCCTCCCACCCACCTCCTCCTCCGGACCCCTTCTGTGTCCTCCTCCTCCTCCAGCCCCTCTGTGTGCTCCTCCAGCCGCTTCTCCAGCCCCCTGTCCTCCTCCTTTGGCCCCCTGTCCTCCTCCTCCAGCCCCCTGTCCTCATCCTCCACCCCCATGCTCCTCTGACCACTCCTGCAGCTCCCTGTCCTCCTCCTCCGGCCCCCTATCCTCCTACTCTGCCCCCTGTGTCCTCCTCCGGCAGCTCCTCCAGTCCCCTGCCCCCCTCCTTTGGCCTCCTGTCTTCAACCTCCCCTTGTCCCCTGCAGCCGGCTTTCCTCCTCTCCCATCGGCTGCTGGGGGCGATGTGTCAAGATAGAGAGCGGAGGAAGGGGCTGGTAAATATATAATTTACCGGCCCCTTCCTTTTCTGAATTGATACCAATCACTTCTGTGTCCTGTGATAACTGAGCAGGGTAAAATGTGTTTACTCTGCTTCACTTTATGAATAAACACAGGGGCCGCTGTCTCCTGTTCATTCCTTTTCAAAGCTGAGGCTGCTGAGAAAGGGGCTGGGGAATCTCTGCCTCAAAGGGGATATGTCAGAGGGGTCTGTTTAGATACCTGATATCTCACCAAAGGCCACCAACAAGACTGATAAAAAATTGCAATAAATATAAAAATGTAATTGTAAAAAAATAATAAAAAATAAAATTGTAATAAACTATATAAAATAAAAAAACTACTGACGCCACTCCCTCCCTGCCTTACAGACACTGTCCACTGCCCCAACCTCCGCCCCCCAAAAAGCATTGTGAAAAAAATAAAAAACAAATGAAATTTTAAAAAGAATAATACACCATACACTGTCCACTGCCCTACTGACACTGTCCACTGCTCCATACCCCCACCCCCTTCCACCGAAGCACTGTGAAAACAATATTAAAAAAAAAAAAAGAATAAACAACAAAATTGTAAAAAATAATAGATAAAATAATAAAAACAAAAAACTACTGACACCGTCCACTGCCCTACTGACACTGTCTACTATCCCCAAATCATTATAAAAATAATAATACAAAAATCAATTTCAAAAAATAATTTAAAGAATAAAATTGTAAATAATAATAAAAATTTGGACATTGTCCATTGCTCTACTGACACCGTCCACTGCCCAACTGACACTATCCACTGCCCCCTAAAAAGCATTTTGAATAAATTTAAAAAAAATACAAAAAAATCAAATTGTAAGAAAATAATAAAAAAAAAAATAAATAAAAATAAAGAACTACTGACACTGTTCACTGCCCTACTGACACCATCTTGCACATAATACCCATCGCCGTACACTCCACACTCCTTACCTGCACATTATACCCATTACTGTACACTCCCACTCCTCACTTGCACATTATACCCACCTACATACACTCCACACTCCTCTCCTGCACATACTACTCATCTCCAAACACTCTGCACTCCTCTCCTGCACATAATGCGCACCACAATACACTCAATACTCCTATTCTGCACATACTACCCACCACCATACACACCGTACTCCTCTCCTGCACATACTACCCACCGCCCACACTCCACACCCCTCTCCTGCACATACTACCCGCCGCCGTACACTCTGCAGTGTACATTCCCTATTCAACATTGTAAGTCATCTCAGACTGTGTTAAAAAAACACCCTTTAACCACTTGCCGACCGCATCGCATACTTTTACTGTGGTAAAGTGACTCCGCTGCTCAATTCAACGTATATAAAAGTATAAACGGTTATTCACGTAGCCGCAGTTGCGGGCAGGCGTGCGCTGCCGGTGGCACACTCTTATGCCTGCCATATGCTCCGTGAGTGTGGCCATGGGTGAGGCGGAATCTATGTCCGCCAGTGACCCACGATTACCTACTACAGAGGAAGAACGGGGAACTGCTGATGTAAACATGGTGGTTTCCCATTCTGTCAGGCGGCATGACAGTGATCTACTGATCCCTGTGATCGGGATCAGTTAGATCTGTCATGCCCCTGCGAGCCCAGCCCCCACACAGTTAGAACACAGTGAAGGAACACATTTAACTCCTTGATCACCTCCTACAGCTTAACCCCTTCCCTGCCACGGACATTTACACAGTAATCAGTGGCTATTTTTAGCTCTGATCGCTGTATAAATGTCATTGGTCCCAAAAAAAGTGTCAAAAGTGTCCAATATGTCCGCCGCAATAGCACAGTCGTGATAAAAATCGCATATAGCCACCATTACCAATAAAAAAAAGAAATAATAATAAAAACACCATAAATCAATTCTCACAGTTTGTAGACGTGATAACTTTTGCGCAAACCAATCAATAAATGCTTTTTGCAATTTTATTTACCAAAAATATGTAGAAAACACATTTTGACCTAAACTTTTGAATTTTTTTTTATATTGTTTTTTGGATATGTATTATAGCAAAAAGTAAAAAATATTGTTTTTTTTTTTCAAAATTGACACTTTTTTTTGTTTATAGCGCAAAAAATAAAAACCGCAGAGGTGATCAAATACCACCAAAAGAAAGCTGTATTTGTGTGAAAAAAAAGTCAGTTTTGTTTGGGTACAACGTCGCACGACCGTGCAATTGTCAGTTAAAGCGACGCAGATCACAAAAAGTGCTCTGGTCAGGAAGGGGGTAAATCCTTCCAGGGCTGAAGTGGTTAAGCCACGCCCACAGTCCGCTGTGACATGCAGAGCGCGCCACTTTTTTCTGATCAATGCCTAGGGCCTACTTTTTATCTTGCACATGGGCACACTCATTTCATTATACGGTCAAAAGAAAAATCCCTTGCACTCAAAAGTGTTGGGATGGTAGATCACAAAGGAAGCACAGGCCTTGCTGCCCTCCAAGGTCCAGGGGACATTTAGAGGAACACTGTAAAAGAATAAAAAGAGGGCGCACCAGCCTTGCGCATTACCCAAGTAAATTTATTAAAACCAAAAGAAAAAATGTATATACTCGCAAACAAAGGTTAAAATAAAGGTATATCAAGGTCCGCAAGGTGACTCTGAGGAAGCGGGGATTGCCCTTCGAAACGCGGCAGCGTTCCATAGGGTCCTCTGGTGTGCTGGACACTGCCTTGATGACCGGGTCGCTGTTGGTCCTTTGCAGACTTTGATATGCCTTTATTTTAAACTTTGATTGTGAGTATATACATTTTTTCTTTTAGTGTTAATAAATTTACTTGATATTTCACTTTACCTCCAAAGGAAAAAAATGGGATTTTACGGGCTCAAAAGTTGCACAAATGCTTGACTGTGTTTTGAATTGCACAGCGGAGTCACTTTGCCAAAAATAGGAGGAGGAGGTGGATGTGGAGTAGGAGCCTAGAGGATGACTAGGCCGTGACCGTGGCAGTGTAGGCGGAAGTGGCGGTGGTGGTGGAGGATGAAGAGGAAGAGGAAGAGGAGGTAGCCAACACTGTTTTTTGTTTGTTTGGTATTTTTTTTAGAATTAGGGTAGCCCCCAAAATATTGAGACATATTCAAATAAAAAAAAGGATACCAATGGCTGTGTGAGGCCGGTCTAAATGTCTATTCTGCACAAGGTACAGACAAGTCTTGTGGGATCCATGCCTGGTTCATTTTAATAAAGGTTAGCTTGTCCACGTTGGCTGTGGACAGGCGGCTGTGCTTGTCTGTGATAACACCCCCTGTGGTACTAAACACACGTTCAGACAATACACTGGCTGCAGGGCAAGCCAGTACCTCCAAGGCATAAAGGGCAAGCTCAGGCCATGTGGAGACCCAGAAGTTGAATGGGGCAGACCCACCAGTCAGTACGTGTAGGCGTGTGCACACATACTGTACCACCATGTTGCCATCAGCTG
Source organism: Glandirana rugosa (assembly GCA_018402905.1). Taxonomy (NCBI): domain Eukaryota; kingdom Metazoa; phylum Chordata; class Amphibia; order Anura; family Ranidae; genus Glandirana; species Glandirana rugosa. Next base: position 218,916 of record BLSH010085801.1, on the reverse strand, counting down.
GTGGTGGTGGCGTGCTGCTGACAAAGCTTTTCCACATTTCGGCCATGCTAACCCTGCCTTCTGAGGTGCTGGCGGTGCCACAGCTGTGTTAGTGACCTCTTCCTCCTCCTCCTCCTCTGCCTTTGCCTTGTGCTTCCACTGAGCCCCTTGTGTCATTTGGGAAAGCCCTCTGCAGCGCATCTACCAAAGTGCGCTTGTAGTAGCGCATCTTCCGACCATGCTCCAGTGAGGGAATTAAGGACGGCACGTTGTCCTTGTACCAGGGATCCAGCAGGGTGGCCACCCAGTAATCAGAACAAGTTAAAATGTGGGCAACTCGGCTGTCGTTGAGCAGGCACTGCAGCATGTAGTCGCTCATGTGTGCCAGGCTGCCCAGAGGCAAAGACAAGCTGTCCTCTGTGGGAGGTATATCATCTGTGTCCTCCTTATCCCCCTAGCCACGCTCCAGTGATGTCCACAAGCTGCATTGGGTGCCACCCTTCTGTGAACACGGTTCCTCCTCCTCCTCATCATCCTCGTCCTCCTCATCCTCCAGAAATTTTTGACCTTGCCTATGCTGGTGCAGGAACCCACCCTCCGAGCCACTTGTGAATGACTGGCCTAATAACCATGTAAATGACCCCTCTTCCTCCTCCTCCTGTGCCACATCCCCTTCCATCATCACCCAAAGTGTTTTTTCAAGGGAGACATAGAAGTGGGATAGTAATGCTGAGAACAGTGTCATCGGCACTGGCCATTTTGGTGGAGTACTCGAAACACCACAATATGGTACACAGGTCTCGCATGGAGGCCCACTCGTTAGTGGTGAAGTGGTGCTGTTCCGCAGAGCGACTGACCCGTGCGTGCTGCAGCTGAAACTCCACTATTGCCTGCTGCTGCTTGCACAGTCTCTCCAGCATGTGCAAGGTGGAGTTCCATCTTGTGGGCACGTTGCATAGGAGGCGGTGAGCGGGAAGGCTGAAGTTCCGCTGCAGCGCAGACTGGCAAGCAGCAGCAGGGTGAGAACCCAAAAGCACGCACAGACGGCTCGCACTTTTTGCAGCAGCTCTGACATATCCGGGTAGTTTTTTAGAAATTTCTGCACCACCAAATTCAGCACATGAGCCAGGCAAGGGATGTGAGTCAAACCGGCTAGGCCCAGAGCTGCTACGAGATTTCGCCCATTATCGCACGCCACCAGGCCGGGCTTGAGGCTCAGTGGCAACAACCACTCATTGGTCTGTTGTTCAATACCCGTCCACAGCTCCTGCGCAGTGTGGGGTTTATCCCGCAAACATATCAGTTTTAAAACAGCCTGCTGTCGTTTACCCCTGGATGTGCTGAAGTTGGTGGTGAAGGTGTTACACTGAGCGGATGAAGAGGTGGTAGAGAAGGAGGAGGAAGCGCAGTAGGTGGAGGAGGCAACAGGAGGCAAACAGAAATGCCCTGCAATCCTCGGTGGCGGAAGGACATGCGCCAAATGGCTAGCCGCCTCAGGCCCACTCGCCACTACATTTGCCCAGTGTGCAGTTAGCGAGATATAGCATCCCTGCCCGTACTTACTGGTCCATGTATCAGTGGTTATGTGGACCTTGCCACAGATGGCATTGTGCAGTGCACACTTGATCTCATCCCCAACTTGTTTGTGCAGGGAAGGGATGGCTCGCCTGGAAAAGTAATGGCAGCTGGGAACCACATACTGTGGGACAGCCACCGCCATCAGGTTTTTAAAACTGTCCGTGTCCACCAGACGGAATGACGGCATTTCAAAGGCCAGGGATTTTGAAATGCTGGCATTCAGGGCCAGGGATCGTGGGTGGGTAGGGGGGGTACTTCCTCTTTCTCTCCAGTGTTTGGGAGATGGAGAGCTGTAAGCTTCCATGGGACCATGTGGAAATGCTTGGGGACGGTGGTGGACATGGTGGTGTTGCTGTCACATCGCCTTTGAGCTGCCTTTGGTGTGCTAGGTCCCTGGTTGCGGTCTAGGGGACACTCGGTCCACTTTTGCAACCCGCTTCCTCTTTTGCTGTGCTGGTGCCTCTGTGCGACCACCACCTCTTCCTCCAAACTGCACAAGTCAGTCGCATGACCTTCATTCCATGTGGGGGTTTAGGACCTCATCATCCTCCACATCATCTTCCACCCACCCTTCACCACTGCCCTCCTTGTCAGTCTGCACACTGAGGAAAGCCACAGCAGTTGGCACCTGTGTTTCATCATCATCACAGACGTGCTGCCGTGATGTTTCCATGTCCTCATCCTGAACCAGAAGTGGCTGGGCATCAATGCACTCAATGTCTTCCACTTCTGGGCCAGGGCTATGTGGATGGCCCACGGAAAGCACACCAGCAGAGTCATCAAAAAGCATTCGAGACTGCTGCATGACTTGGGGCTCAGACTACTTGGCTGATTTACAAGGGGCTGAGGTGAAAGACAGATGGCCATGGGGTTCAGGTGCCAACTCTGAGCTTTCATCAAGGGACCGGGTCGGAGACAATGTGAAGGAACTGGAGGCATTGTCAGCCACCCAATCTACTATCGCCTGTACTTGCTCTGGCCTCACCATTCGTTGAGCAGCATTCGGGCCTACCATATAACATTGAAGGTTCTGTTGGCTACCTGAGGAAGGTGTTTCACTTGTGCGTGTAGCTGGCACAGATCAACCTCGTCCTCTCCTTGCAACAGGAGCTTCAGCAAAACCACCAACACCAGCAGCACCAGCAGCACCACGACCACGTCCCTTATTTGACTCTCTCCTCATTCTGGACACAAATGTACTATGTAGCACAATTTATTAATACAAAAAAAAGAATAATAAATTATTATTATTTTTTTTAACAAAAGAAAATTGTATATGCACTTTTTATTTTTGTGCAAGAAATGCACCGCTCACACCAGCAGCAGGAACATCTCCCTACACCAGTATGAGATGATTTTAGAACGATAATCTGTCTTTCACAGCACCGACAGGAACTTTTCCCTACTGCAGTATGAGATGATTTTAGAACGATAAACTCTCCCTCAAAGCACCAACAGGAACAAGGCCCTAATGCAGTAGTAGTTGTTTTTAGAACGATAAACTCTCCCTCAGAGCACCAACCGGAACCTGGGCCTATTGCAGTAGTAGTTGTTTTTAGAACGATAAACTGTCCCTCAGAGCACCAACAGGAACCTGGCCCTAATGCAGTTGTAGCTGTTTTTAGAACGATAAACTCTCCCTCAGAGCATCAACAGGAACTTGGCCCTAATGCAGTAGTAGTTGTTTTTAGAACGATAAACTGTCCCTCAGAGCACCAACCGAAACCTGGCCCTATTGCAGTAGTAGTTGTTTTTAGAACGATAAACTGTCCCTCAGAGCACCAACCGGAACCTGGCACTAATGCAGTAGTAGTTGGTTTTAGAAAGATAATCTCTCCCTCAGAGCACCAACCGGAACCTGGCCCTATTGCAGTAGTAGTTGTTTTTAGAACGATAAACTGTCCCTCAGAGCACCCACAGGAACGTTTCCCTAATGCACTATAAGATGATTCTGAATGCTAATGTGTCCCTCACAGGACCGCAATCAAGGTCTCCCTAATGCAGTCTGAGATGGTTGTGAACGCTAATCTTTCCCTCACAGCAGCGGCAAGAAGCTCTTCCTACTCTAGTCTGAGACGATCTGACACGCGGCGCTACGTGACTCCAGCTTCATATAGAGGCTGGGTCACATGATGCACTGGCCAATCACAGCCATGCCATTAGTAGGCATGGCTGTGCTGGCTTCTAAGGGCAAACTAGCGAAAAGCCTGTTAATTGGCTGCCCAGCAGCTATAGAAAAGGCAAAAAAAATACCCGAGTACCGAACCCGGACTTTTTTTTTAATGTCCAGGATCGGCTTCGGGGCACGGACACCCCAAAGTCCGGTACGACCCCGAATTTTACAGCCCGGGTTCGCTCAACTCTAGTTAACAATTGTATAGATTTTTATTAGTAGAACATTAATAAATCATGAAAAAAGTACATAGTCATAAAAATGTTAACATCTGAAGACTGTGGAACCCCCAATAATATGGGATAATGCAATAAAAGGGTATCGTAACATACAGTCAACTGAAACACAGACGCGTTTCCGAGTCACTATCGGACTCCTTCTTCAGGGTCGGTTGGTTACAAGATTTGTAAAAAGTCTACAAAATTAAAAATATATATTAGAGCTCTGATGAAAACTCCTTCATTCAGGAGGCATGTAAGCTTAGAAACAGATTATTCGAGAGAGGATACACCAAATCTAGCCTCAAAAACCCGCATCATTATACAATTATCTGAAAACATTCTAAAATAAGACACATTATTCAGAAACATTGGCATTTACTGCATTTAGATTTAAACATTGGTCGATTTGTGTCCGACACCCCGTCCATAACGTACAGGCGAGACAAATCATTCAGAAACCTTATGTTCCAAAGTGTATACAAGGGAGAGAAGAGACATGATCCTTGAAAATTCAACGGAACTTACACCTGTGGTGGGTGTAACTATTGCAGCTACATTGTTACAATGTTTCGTTACCTAATGGATACAATTTTAAGGCACAGCACTTCGCCAATTGCAAGACTTCCAGCGTTTGATTATTTACTTATTTGTGAGTGTGGTTCATATTATGTAGGGAAAACAAAGAATGAGTGGTGGAAAATGATGTATAGACACATTGCCAGCATGCAGACCTTAAACTCTGACCTGCCATTGAGCAGACATGTTGCGGTGATGCATGAGGGCAGATTCCCAAAAACCTAATTCTTGGTTCTTGATCGTATCCACCCCAGCCCCTGAGGTGGGGACTGGACCAAGGCCCTCCTCCAGAGGGAGCTGTGGTGGATTTACAAATTGCAAGCTACTATCTATCCAGGCCTCAATGAGGTGGTTTCTTCCAGGCCCTTTTTGGAGGGATTTGTGTCTGGAGGCATGGAAAAATAGTTTCCTGTCCATTCCCTCTTCAGCTTCCCTTCAATATTGTTCATTTATTTGTTCATACAATCTTCCACTCTTTTCTATTCTTTCCTCCCAATCTTCCCTCCACCCTATTTTTTCCCTTTCTTCTCTTCCCTTTCCTTTTTTTTTTTGTCCACCCCACTATTTCTCTCTTCCAGTGTCGCGGTCGGGGGCACTGGGGAGGCATGTGCCCGGGAAAACATGGACCAGCGGGGCGGTGGCACTCCGGGTTGGAAAGGTTCCGGGGTTTGATTTCCGTCACCACTGGCTTACACTAGATGCGTCCCCCATCCAGACACCGTTCACCCGACCCTGTGATTAGCTCACTGTTCCATTAGGCCCATTGGTGGATGCTGTCTGTGCTGGCGGGAGTCGCGCATGTGAAGTCATTTCATAAGCATATGCCCCCTCCCTCCTGGAGCGTGACGAGGTGACCCGCGCGTGCGCCTCTCGGGGAACCTTGCTGCTTTGGCGTTGATGTCGTCTGATACAGCGCGCACATCTGTTGCGAGCCTGGGGGCATGTTTTGTGGGCGCGGCAAGGTGCACTTTGGTTTATACAACAGGGATGATCCATGCAGGACTGCTACACCTTATACGCCATCCAAACAGGTAAAGGTGCATTACACATGGCTGCAGCAAGGGAAAATTCCCTGTCCCCTTGTCTGCCCCTACTGTATTACCAATGATATCTGGTGTCCCTCTTTTTGCTGTTCTGTTTTTGACAGAGAGCATTCCTCTGCTCCAATACAGGTAAAAACTTTAGTCTTGCTTAGATCATTTTTAACTAGAATATACTATCCCATTGCGTATATACATACACATACACAGAATGTCTGTATTTGACTATTTATCACATGTTTTGTACTCTGTCAGCGCCTCTCAGGTCCCAGCTTATGCCTCTCGGGGGACCAGGCTGCGCCTGTGTAAGATCTGTTGCCTTTTCTTCCTCTCTTGGATCTCCTCTTCATCTCTTGCTGTTTTTAACGTGTTCATCAGACACATTTGATCCACTGGGGGATTGTGAGTAGCCTTTTCTTTAGAGATTACTTGGGCAATTGCCCTACAATCATGATGCAACAAGTATGCAATGCTCTAATATATATTTTTAATTTTGTAGACTTTTAACAAATCTTGTAACCAGCCGACCCTGAAAAAGGAGTCCGACAGTGACTTGGAAACGCCTTGTTGTTTCGGTTGACTGTATGTTACAATACCCTGTTATTGCATTATCCCATATTATTGGGGGTTCCACGGTCTTCTGATGTTAACATTTTTATGACTATGTACTTTTTTCATGATTTATTAATGTTCTACTAATTAAAATCTATACAATTTTTAACACAGTCAAGCGTGCGTTCAACTTTTGAGCCCGTAAAATCCCATTTTTTCCTTTGGGGGTAAAGTGTAATATTTTGCATTTAGGAATATGGCCTTTTATCCTGCAGAACATACAGTATCTCACAAAAGTGAGCACACCACTCACATTTTTGTAAATATTTTATTCTATCTTTTCATGTGACAACACTGAAGAAATGACACTTTGCTACAATGTAAAGTAGCAAATGTACAGCTTGCATAACAGTGTAAATTTGCTGACCCCTCAAAATAACTCAACACACAGCCACTAATGTCTAAACCGCTGGCAACAAAAGGGAGTACACCCCTAAGTGAAACTGTCCAAATTGGGCCCAATTAGCCATTTTCCCTCCCCGGTGTCATGTGACTAATTAGTGTTACAGGGTCTCAGGTGTGAATGGGGAGCAGGTGTGTTAAATTTGATGTTATCACTCTCACAACCTCATACTGGTCACTGGAAGTTCAACATGGCCCCTCATGGCAAAGAACTCTCTGGGGATCTGAAAATAAAGAATTGTTGCTCTACATAAGGTTGGCCTCATGTAAACGATGAAATGTAACATCGTTTC
>BLSH010085801.1:184229-205570 GCA_018402905.1 Glandirana rugosa | reverse complement strand
AACTTTATTATTGATTGATTATTTATTGATAATTTAATATCCATAACCTTAAAGGAACTTTTATACCGACAATCACTATTTAAAGTATAAATTCAAGTGATTGTCGGTTTAAACTTTCCTTTAAAGTTATGGATATTAAATTACCGATAAATAATAATAAAGTTTACAAGAAAGAATAATGGCTTAAAGCCTTTATTCTTTCTTGTAAACTTTATTATTGGTTGATTAGTAATAACCAATCAACAAAGTTTACAAGAAAGAAAAAAGGCTTAAAAGCTTAAAGGTTTTAAGTCTTTATTCTTTCTTGTAAACCTTATTATTATTTCGTATCTATGAAAAAAGAAAGAACATTTGAAACAACTAACCAATAATGATTAGTTGGTTATTATTTCAAATGTTCTTTCTTATTTCCGAAATTCGGTAATAAGAAAGAACATTTGAAATAATAATAAATAGCCATTAAATTATAGGTATTGAAATTTCCTTTCAAATTTGGCTGTTAGTGAACTTAAATATGAAATTTATCACTAACAGCCATATTTTCAAGGAAATTCCAATACCTATAATTTAATAGTTATTTATTAGTTAGTTATTATTTCAAATGTTCTTTGTTATTTTCAAATTTTCAAATATCTGAATTTTCGAATTTCAGATTTTCAGCTGTTCCGATTGCTGAATTTCTGAATTACCGCAATTCGAATTTTCGGATTTTCCGATTTTTGGATTGCCAAAACTTCCAATCAGAAAAACAAAAATTCATAAAAAATTTGGAATTTGAAAAATTCGGTAAAACGAAATGCGGAAAACAAAATGAATTGCACAAGCCTACTACCCACAACTAACAACTGTATTTTAATTTCTCCATCTGATCATCCCCCACAGTTATTACCTTTAGTTCCACTTGACCCTCCCTTCTAGATTGTAAGCCCTAAAGAGCAGGGCTCTCTGATTCCTCCTGTATTGATTTATATTGTAACTGTACAGCCTGCCCCATTTTGTAAAGCGCTGCACAAATTGTTGGTGCTATATGAATCCTGTATAATAATAATAATAGTAAAAAACAATGAATATGAAATCATAATCTATATACATACTAACAAGCACATGGCCAGTGTTAATCCATATACTACAATTCATAGTTTAAAAATATAATTCATCCTTATTGTGTGACCAGTGATAGTCCTAAATAACAGTCCTTATGCATTAATTTCTTCATAAAGTGCTCCGGTGCAAAAAAAAGGTACTCAGTGCTTCAAAAACAAATTACACACATGTGCTCTGTGCTTCACACCCCCCCCCCCCCCTCGTGATTAGACTCCCCAGAACAATAGGACCCCTTAGCAATATTGCATGTGGGTTAATCAGGCTTGTATACTGGTGAGTGGAGCGATGGGATGACACTTCTTGACACACTTCCTTTAAATTCAAAGCTCGTACATAGGAGAGAGAACCATCATAGTGTAGTATATTCGATTTATTGATAAAAAAGATTAAAATCACACTCGCCGGACGTAGCCTAGGATCCGGAAATTGCGTGAACCGGTTTCGCCCTTCACACAGGGCATTATCAAAGAGACTACTTTTGATGGCATGGAAGTTGAGAGGCAAAGGCTACCAAGTCAAGGGTGCTTAGTGCAGGTAGTGGCTACCTTGTGTCAAGCCAGAGATGTCTTCATGAATAAGACTTACAAAGAATATGGGAAAATGATGCAGATCTCACAGCAAAAGCCTGGAGTCCTTTATTGCCTAAAGAAGCCAAGGTTCTACAGTTCTTACAACTGGGGCTGAACAGAGGCCTAGGTTCAAATATGTTTAAAGTTCAAAGTTCAGCCTTGTCTGCACTTACAGTTGTTTAAGGAGTTCTTAACCCTTTAGTGATGCAATTCTTAAAAGGCTTGCATGTAGTTATAGACCTCCCAGGAAACCATTGTTCCCAGGTGGGACTTGCCTTGTGGTCCTCCTCTTTATCAAGGCCTCATTTCTATCCTACAGAATTGGCTACACTCTGCAATCTAACCATGAAGACCATATTTCTGGTTGCTACAACCTCTGTGAAAAAGGTGTCAGAGCTGCAGGCTTTGTACTCAAGGAGCCTCACCTAACGTTTTACCCAGACAGAATAATCCTAAAACACCAGACTGCTTTTATCCATGAGGTGTCTTTCTCCTTCCACTTTAATCAGAAAGTCAATTTACCGTCTTTCTTGGTTGAGTGGATGTTGATCTAACTTTGGTGACCTGCTTGGCAGCTACCTTTTCATTCAGTAAAGCTAAAATCTGTACTTGGTTCCATCGTGGCTTAAGGCAGGGTACAGTCACCTCCTAGATTGTTAAGACAATTAAAAGAGCCTACTCTTTACAAGGCAGTCCTGTTTTGAGAGCACATTAAACTAGGACAGTGCCAGCTCTGTGGACAGCTCTGAGTATGAGCTCTGAGCAGTGCTGAGTGTCTCCTGAAGCTATTTGCAAGTCAGCAATATGGTCCTCCCAGGACACCTTCATTACACTCTATTAGATGAACCCAGCTCACGACAGTAAAATTTGGAATATTCATAGTGCATACTTATGCTACTGATCATTACAAAATTTTTCTTGACCCCCCGTGTATGGCTAGTTAGTTCCCATTGTATGCTGCCATGATGCACCAGGAAAATGGAAAATTGTATACTCACCTTTCTGTAATTTTCCTTTCCTGGTGCATCTTCATGGCAGCATACAGATTCCCACCAATGGTGAGAGTTACAGTGAATGCTGTATGCCGGGTCAGTCTTTGATTAAGGCCTCATACACACACAGACGTTTCTTAAAAAATAAACAAAACGTTGGGCCCGACGTCAGGGGAAAAAAAACCCGTCATTTTTCAGCGTTATGCATCGGCGTTAGTGAGCGTTAATGAGCGTTGGCGTCAATAGGCGTTTCTTTTTTAAAAATCAGCCCTCTGCTATTTTTCAACCTAAAAACGTTGCCGTCAAAAAACGCCGGTTAACGCCGGTACAGCGTTAGTGAGCGTTTTTCGGCATCAAAAAAACGCCAAAACGTTACAGCCTCAGAAAGCGCTGGCCGTGGGTTCTAGTTTCAGCTCACTAACGCAGACGCCTTCTACAGCTCAAAAACGTTGGCGTTTTTATGGGGCCATTGACTAACATGGAGAGCTGCAAAAAACGCCAGAAAACGCCAGCGTCAAAAAATGTCCGTGTGTATGAGGCCTTATAGTTAACCAGTCTCATCAGGTTGCGGGTTGCTGTTTTTTGGATATGGTGGCCAAGGGTTAGAACCTCTGTGATTCATTTTTTACCTACTGTGTCCTGCTAGGAAGGTTCCCCTTTAATTCTTGTCAGGACAAAAAATTATTGGAGCTCTGTACAACAGAGACACAGACAAAAATAGGAAACCAATTTTTAATAGAGTGACAAAGATGGAGAGTCCATGCACACTGGCTTAAAATATGCCTATGCTCTTGTCAGACAAAAAAAGATAATTTTGAGGGTTTTTTGCACTACCATTTAGTCTAGGTCCACACCTATGCATTTTTTTTGTGTTTTCCAGTTTGCAGAAATGCACTACAGTCCATTTAACATGGTTTCCTATGGGACACATTCACATCTATGGATTTTTGGAAAGGGTCAGGGACTTTTCTTCCCACAGCACTACAAAAACACATGTTTTGCATTTTTCATGCATTTTTACAAGTGTTTTGTGTTTTTTTCCTATATAACAAGCTGTGAATAGCCGGTTGCTAAGGAGTGGGCAGCTGCGGCATCTTTAACAACCGATGAGTCATCAGCTGTCAGCGGGTTTCCCTGCTAACAGCAGAATGTATACAAAATACTGCTTAATGTTTTTAAAAAATGTGCAATTCACTGAAAAACACTACTGAAACACTGTATGCACTATTTTATGCTCCCAGATCCCAACACCCCATGTGAATGAGTATGGGGTACATAGTACCCCCGCTCATTCATCAAAAAAAAAGTGTAGCATAAAAAAATGACAGTAGGCAGTTTTTGATAATTACCAAAAAAGTAATGTCATTGAAGTAAATCCATTGTCAATCACGACACCCGCTGCCACCCCTGACCCAGACAAAGGAAAAAAACAGTCCATTCCAGTTCCACCGTCTGACAGTTATTGAATAACTAAGGTGCGGTGTCACCCAGCAATGTAATTGGGCAACCCCTCTCCCTTGTGACGTTGTTAGCCAGGGGCATGCTGGGCCCGCTCCTTAACAACTAGCTCTTCACAGTTTGTTAAGAAGAAAACAAAAGCAAAACACATGAAAACTACATGCAAAAACCCATCAAATTGCATGTTCAAAAATGCAAAACACACTGTAAAATGCACCAGGAAACCGCATCAACTGCAACTGCATAGATGAGAACCTAGCCTTAGGAGAGTTTAGGAGTGTATAGAAGTGTTTAGGAGCCTTTAGCTTTTTTTCTTCCAGAAAACCGCTCTCAGAAATGCAAAACAGAAATGCCTCTAAACACTGAGCTTATGTCTCATGGACACCTATGATAAAATGATTTGCTTCTACAGGGAAAAGGCTAAACTCCTTAGGAGCAGCATTTTTTTAAATCAGTGTGCATGAACCCTTAGGACCTCTGATAATGTTGCTATTGCCACCATGACATCTTGTCCCTTTAATGACCACATACCCATTCCACAGGGGGTGTCAAAGAGACAGGACGTGGGGTAAAATCTCCCCAATGAGGTCACAGACAGAACAAATGGCTACAAACATTGCTCTCATCCCTACTGTTTGAAACTAAAGTAAATCATGTTGGCTGAAGTTAAACTTTAACACAAACCTGCATGGGCAAAGCAGAGATTAATTTCAAACAAGAAAACATTTAATTAGCAGAAGTTGTAAAAGAGATTAGGTAGAAAGTATAAAGATGCATTTCTTCACAACTTTGTACATTTATTTCCAGTTATAGTTAGTGTCACTAAAATGAACAATATGCTTAATTTAAAACTGTGCCAGATACTACAACATATGTTTCGTTAGATTTTAACATTAAATTTTACAGTCTCAAAAGGGCAAAAAAATTACAAAATGTTCTAGAAAGTGCAGTTTTATTCATTAACTAAGGTTAAAAAATCTAAAACCCCATACTATTACTACCTGGCTTGATTTTGAAAGGTGCCTATAGTAAATGTACACATTGATGTAGGAGTCCCTGCACACACCTGCAGTTATCTACCATGCATTATTTCAGACAGTCTCACATACCCAGATAGCAGTAACACATCCTCTGTCACTGAGCAAAGCTGTTTGCCTTCATGCTTCTGCTTTAAAATTGGGGTTTAAATTGAAAAGAACCTAAATCTGATTTACTGCTATGTAAAAAGAAGTGAAGTGAGCCTGCATTCATTTCAGCTATCCAATCAAGTGCAGGTTTGGGGGGGGGGGGAGAAAAAAACTGTGTTTTTTCTTCGCATGACTGCATGTTATATGAACACAAGTTCTCTTCACATACAGTATCTCACAAAAGTGAGTACACCCCTCACATTTTTGTTAATATTTTATTATATCTTTTCACGTGAAAACACTGACGAAATGACACTTTGCTACAATGTAGTGAGTGTACAGCTTGCACAACAGTGTAAAAGTGCCGTCCCCTCAAAACAACTCAACACACAGCCATTAATGTCCAAACTGCTGGCAACGAAAGTGAGTACACCCCTAAGTGAAAATGTCCAAATTGGGCCCATTTAGCCATTTACCTCCACGGTGTCATGTGACTCGTTAGCGTTACAAGGCCTCAGGTGTGAATAGGGAGCAGGTGTTACATTTGGTGTTATCACTCTCACTCTCTCATACTGGTCACTGGAAGTTCAACATGATACCTCATGGCAAATAACTCTCTGAGGATCTGAAAAAAAGAATTGTTGCTCTACATAAAGATGGCTTAGTCTATAAGAAGATTGCCAAGACCCTGAAACTGAGCTGCGGTACAGTGGCCAAGACAATACAGCGGTTTAGCAGGACAGGTTCCACTCAGAACAGGCCTCGCCATGGTTTAATTAAAGAAGTTGAGTGCACGTGCTCAGAGTCATATCCAGAGGTTGTCTTTGGGAAATAGATGTATGAGTGCTGCCAGCATTGATGCAGAGGTTGAAGGGGTGAGGGGGGGTCAGCCTGTCAGTGCTCGGACCATACGACGCACACTGCATCAAATTGGTCTGCATGGCTGTCGTCCCAGACGGAAGCCTCTTCTAAAGATGATGCACAAGAAAGCCCGCAAACAGTTTGCTGAAGACAAGTAGACTAAGGACATGTGTTACTGGAACCATGTCCTGTGGTGTGATGAGACCAATATAAACGTATTTGGTTCAGATGGTGTCAGGCGTGTGTGGCGGCAACCAGTTGAGGAGTACAAAGACAAGTGTGTCTTGCCTAGAGTAAATCATGGTGGTGAGAGTGTCATGTTCTGGGGCTTCATGAGTGCTGCCGCCACTGGGGACCCACAGTTCATTGAGGATACCATGAATGCCATCATGTACTGTGACATACTGAAACAGAGCATGATCCCCTCCCTTTGGAGACTGATCTGCAGGGCAGTATTATAACTTGATAACAACCCCAAACACAGCTCCAAGATGACCACTGCCTTGCTAAAGAAGCTGAGTGTAAAGGTGATGGACTGGCCAAGCATGTCTCCAGACCTAAACCCTATTGAGCATCTGTGGGGCATCCTCAAACAGGAGGCAGAGGAGCGCAAGGTCTCTAATATCCACCAGCTTCGTGATGTTGTCATGGAGGAGTGGAAGAGGACTCCAGTGGCAACCTGTGAAACTCTGGGGAACTACATGACCAAGAGGGTTAAGGCAGCCTGGAAAATAATGGTAGCCACACAAAATATTGACACTTTGGGCCCAATGTGGACATTTTCACTTAGGGGTGTACTCACTTTTGTTGCCAGCTGTTTAGACATTCACATTCACTTCTATTTATAACTTGAATAAACTAGACACTGGGCAGATTCATTTGACTCCGCTTGCTCGGCGGGGATCGATCCGCTGATCCCCGCTGATCCCTGTTGAGCAGGTGGATGAAAGGTCTGTCTTGACTCACTGTGCTGAGACAAACCTGTCAGAGTCCCACTCTCCTCTATGGGGAGATTGGATGAAAACAGACTGCCCATTCATTTTCATCCGATATCATCCAATCTGCCAGATAGATGGAAAATAGGACCACCAATTGTCTGAATTTGGCAGATAGCAGCAGGTGTCAGCGGACATGTCACCACTGACATCCGCTGCCCCATAGTGGTGAACGGAGTGTCAGATTAGGTCTGCCTGAAAAAAACTGACAGGCTGACCTGATTGGAAAGCCCCTGTGAAAGGGGCCCAAGTCATTCTTAAAATATATTTAAAGCCTAGACTTTTTATATCAGCCCCCCTGTGCCAGTAGCAGAAAAAATAAATAAATGCTAAAAAAATAAATAAATAAACCCTTAGACACACACACACACAGACACACACACAAACACAAACGCACACACACACGCGCACACACACACGCACACACAGACACACACACACAGACACACACACACAGACACACACAGACAAACACAGACACGCCCGCACACACACACAGACAGGTACACATATCCAAAGGCAAAGTTAGGATGCAACTACCTATTAGACACCTCTGCATATCTCAAAGGTAGAAAAAAAAATATTGGGCACTTTAATTAACTTGAAATGAATTACCTGCAGCAGTTTTTAATGTGTCACCTATTTATACTTAAAGCAGAGTTTCAGTTGTTTTTGTGTTTATTAAATGTCAGCAGCTACATTAAGTATAGCTGCTGACTTTTATTAAACACTCACTCACATGTCCCAGGATCCAGCGATGTGGCCGCCCGAACTGTCACTTCTCTCCCTCTCCTCTCGACGGTGCCGGCATTACAACTGTGGGTACTCAGCTGCGACAGCTTGTGGCTTCACAGCCGGGTGCGCACTGCACATTCACACATTGCGCGGTGCCTCCCGAATGGTTGGGCAATCTTCTGGGACCTGTGATGTGTCGCAGAAGAGTGCAGGGAAGGGGGGAAATGCCTAGGCGGTCTAAGCGGAAGTGGGAGCAGATACCTGTCAAAAAATGGCATGTTAAATGTGGCACAGGAGGGGGGAGGAGTGCTTAAAGCAGAACTTCAATTTGGGTGGAGCTCTGCTTTAAAGGGTAACTTAATTGTTTGCTGTTTTTCAAGGGCACACAATATTGAGTCTAGGATCTCCTCTTTTTATTTAACCCATTCACAATAGCCCTGGAATTATGCCAGTCAGTTACTTACAACCATTGTACTGGCTAAAATCTAGAAATTTAAAATATACTTATTATTCTGACCATACAGCGCTGTCACGTTTGTCAAAACTTACACATATTTGGTTCCCATTACTTAGGATAAATAGGAGAAAAAATATCTATATCTATTTGTATATATCAAATCCAAATGATAATGCACCACTGGACTTGAAAGGTGAACACACAGTGATGAAGTTTTACTTTGATGTTTCGACAAGAAACAAGCTCATCTTTCTCAGGACACCAGTGAAGTGAAACAAAACAATATGTGTACCCTAAAAGAAAACCTCCCATCATTACCATCCACTTGTGATTAGAGTTGAGCGAACCCGAACTACAAAGTTTGGGTTCGTACCGAACTTTCAGGTGTCCGTGTCCCGAATCCGAACCCGAACGTTTGAGAAAAACGTTCGGGTTCGGGGTTCTGGTATTTTATCACGCATGTTGAATAGCTGCAGGGCAGCCAATCAACAAGCGTTTCACTGGTTTTCCCTAGAAGCCATCACAGCCATGCCTACTAATGGCATGGCTGTGATTGGCCAGTGCATCATGTGACCCAGCCTCTATATGAGGCTGGAGTCACAGTGCTGCATGTCACATGCTCTCAGGTTAGTGTAGGGAGAGGATGCTGCCGGCGCTGTGAGGGACAGATTGTGAGGGACAGATTGCAGTGATAATAACTAGGTAGAGATTACTAATACTGCTTCGAGGGACAGATTGTAGATTTATAACATCTCATCCTGCATTACAGAAAGATCTGATCACAGAACGATCTCTCATCCTGCATTACAGAACGATCTGATACTGGACTAGGTAGAGATTACTACTGCTTTGAGGGACAGATTGCAGATCTAATAACATCTCCCGTTTTTCTTCCTTTTGCAGCCCTCTAGCACTTTCCAGGACTTTTTTACAGTCATTTTTGTGCCGAAAAGTTTGGGTCCCCATTGACTTCAATGGAGTTCGGGGTAAAGTTCGGATAACGTTCGGTACCGAACCCAAACGTTTTCGGAAAGTTCGGCCGAACCCGTACATCCAGGTGTTCGCTCAATTCTACTTGTGATGACATCATTAAGTGCAAAGGTCAAAGATCTAGCTAAAGTGGTGGGCAGATGTCCAAATGAAAAGCACAGAAAAACAAAGTAGTAGCAGTAGTAGTACATATATAATGGTCATATAGAGCAACAGAGCATTATGTTACCCAAGCAAGACAGCCAAAGCTGAATTTGGGCTGAAATAGGAGAAAATGGTGGACAATTCAATGTACAGGAAATAAAACAAGAGAGAGATGTTGCAGAGCCACCTGCAACACCAGAGATGTCAAGAAACAAGACCTAAAACAGACAGAAGCCCAGTGTAAAATCACTGAATAAATGATGAAAGTAAAAATAAACACAACCTGGAAAAAATAAAACAGCAGAAAGGTGTATAAAATTAAGCATTTATTCAAAATAAAAACTGGAACAAAAGATATAAAACTCCTTAAATGGGTAAATGTTTTCCCTTTAAGGACAAGACTGAAGAGCTGCACAAAATCAGCCACTTACAGCATAAAAAATGAAAGAAACAGAATAATGCAGATGGATATGCAGATCAAGGATATGTCTTATGGAAATGTTCTTTGCAACTGTACTGGAGACATGCACATTAAGCAAACTTGCGACTTGCTCTGTTATACAATATGTAAGTGATATTGTGCTGCGCTATTTCCTTTCAGCAAGTAAAAATCCTTTACTTTTTAACAGTGTCTCTAACTCACGTTGCTTATTCTACACACATTTTGGAAATGAGACTACAGGATGTTTTGTGACCCGCTCAGGCTAAATCTTTAATGTAATGTATCTATTTCCTGTGAAAAGCAATCAGCCTCACGGTTATGAAGGAATCTAGCAAATGTCACCAGTAATGGCAAGGTAAATGGCAAAATACAAAGTGAATGTTGGATAAGTAGTTTCAATAAATTAAAGGAGAACTGCTTTTAAAGCCTACCACTCTACCAGAGATTATCAACTGTAATGATGATTGTGTTACTAGACAATGATGCAGATTGAAATGAACTAACGGCTCCGCAGAACAATGTGGATAAAAAACCAAGATGTCAGGTATCTTATTATTAAAGTGTTACTAAGCCCAGACGCCTGCATTCACCCTATCTAGTCTCCCAGGGTACACAGAACATGGAAATGTATTTTTTTTTAAGTAAATATAAACTGATAAATACCTTTTTTTATCAGCAGGTAGAGCAGTTTTGTGACTTCTATCAGTGTCTGGTTAAAGCTTGTAGAAGGAGTTTTCATTCTGCTGTGACTGTCCTATGAGGCTGCAGGACACCTGATCCTCTGTCTGGACAGTGCTGATTGGCCCTGCGCTGATCACATGTACTCTTGCAAGACAAAACTATCTAGCAATACACACCAAGCTTGTCCCCTAACCTCTGTTCTATCAAGAGATGGTTTGGGGATTGTGGAAAAGGGGGATGATCAGAATAGACAGGATCAAACAGTCTTTTTAAACAACGCAGAAGATTAGCCCCTTAGGTTCCACAGTGAGTATAACAGCATGCTTTACTGCATATACAGACTGATTTTTACTGTTGTTGATTCTAACACTTTAAAGCCTTGTACACACGGTTCGATGGTTGTATACAACAGGTCGTACTTATGACTGTCGTATATGTAATCGATCGTTCGTATGCGCGATTTGAACAGCCGAACATACGATGGTCGTACAAGGGAGTTGTATGAGCAGACTAGAAAACTTGGTCGTACCAACAAGCGGTCATACGACCGTTGTATCGTGTGTACAGAGCAGTTGGTACAACAAAGTTGTATTGTGCAAAACACGCATGCTCCAAAGTCAGGAATGGCTGGATGCTAATTACATGCACCTGAACGTTCTTTCTGTGCTCGTACGATCGTGTAGTGCAGTCAGTATGCTAAATACAACAGCCAACATACGATTTGCGACGATCGTACGTACGATCGTCGTCCCGTGTGTACGAGGCTTAATTCTAAATTATAGATAGCTGTAGTAAGAGATTAAAGTATTTATCCAGCAAAACAGTTTTTTTTTTGTTTTGTTTTCTGCTCTCCATGACACCGGTAGAGAGGTGTTCTCTCACTCCCTGTCCTGCTGACAGGTTTACCAGACAGGATGTAAAGGGAACTTGCCAACAAAAAGGCAGAGATAAATTAAATGCCTTTGTTTAGAACAGTGGTTCTCAACTCCGGTCCTTTAGACCCACTAACAGGTCAGGTTTGCAGGATAACTGAAATGCACCACAGGTGATATCATTTGCTGCTCAGTGATTGCAGTATTCTAGTCTGCATCTCCCCAAGGTAATACTTAAAATCTGGCCTGTTGGTGGGTCCTGAGGACCGGAGTTGAGAACCACTGGTTTAGAAGAAAACACTAGAGCCTTTGTGAGATTTCTATATCTGTTTGTGTCTCTATTACATATTTACCCTTATTTCCTGTCTGGTAAAATCACTGTCAGCGAGACAGAAGTGAGGGTAATGGATAGCAGTAAAAACTTGATCAAAGTTCTTCTCTATTCTAAAATACTAAAAAAAACCTCTAAAGTCTAAAACAAGAAAAAAAAACTTGTTGACTTGACATACATTTTAACCCATTCATTTACCTAATGCAGCTGTTTCTGTGCTTTAATGAAAGGAATGTACCTTATATGGATGGGAACAGATGAACCTATGGCAGGGATATGCAACCTTTAAGACATGAAGATCTACCTTAACAACATGAAGGAGATCAAAGATCACCAGGGTGCAATTTTTTATTCATTTCTAGAAAAAAAAAATACCAGCAAGCTCCCAATAATATGTGAAGACCAAGAATTATTTCCAGGCCATAAACCAAACTATGGTTACCACAGTTTGTGTACACCCTTGGGCGCTGCCTCTGCAACTTAAAGCGGTAGTAAACCCATGCATTTAACAGGTTAAAAACCAGTCACATTTCCGGCATGTGCCAGAAATGTAACACTCCCATTGGTTGTGCTCTAAACCAAACTGTCAAACCATCCAATGGCTGGTGTCATAGCTGATCACATGTGCAGCACCATGGCAGTTGTAGATTAAACAGAGGCCAAGATGGTGGCTTCCTTGGCTGAAAATGATAGGAGGGTTTACTACCACTTTAAGGGGGAGTAGTTGGGAGGTGGTAAAACTGCGGTTCAACTGAGGGGTTTTACTGCCTCCCAACCACTAGTGTGAACAAGCCCTAATGCACAAACAACTTTACAAAGCACCACCAAAATAACCCCCTCTGTTCAATGCAATTCACTCCTTACCCTAATTCCTCTCAATAGAGATCTCCCCTAACTTCCATTATCTTCCCTCCCAGTCTACTTCTTCAGTACAGACTCCTTGTCCAGCACAGAACAACCAGCTTTCCAACACAGTACACCCCCCCCCCCCATATCAGAGCCCCCCCACCCCACATTACAGACTCCCCTTCACGGTTCAGGTGCCTCAATACAGAAAAAAACCTCTCATTACTTCCATCCCATCCCCCTGCAAAACTGCAAGTACACAACACACCCAGCTCAGAGTAAGAAGTCCAAAGTAGGGGAGGAGACTTGCTCTGGCACTGAGCTACCTCTGTCTGAAGCTGCATAGCAGGTGTGGGCTCAAAGGGGTTGCTGTGGCTCCCTTACAGTTTTTTCTTTGTGTTACACACTGCTAAAGAAACTTCAGCAGTCGCAGCAGCCCCAGTAAACCCACACCTGCTGTGCTGCTTCAGTGAGAGAGGTAGCTCAGTGCCAGAGCAAGTCTTCTTCATTGCTCTGCCTGCCCACCTCTCTCCTCACCTGCTCCGTCTGCCGGGTTCTCTCCTTCCTGATTTGACAGCAGCCCCAGTGAGCCCACACCTCCTGTTTTAGTAGCTCAGTGCCTGAGGGGGCTTCCAGATTCAGATAATCCCCCCACCCGCAGACCCCCACAACCACAGCCCAGGGTTGTGGGGAAGAGGCTGCAAAGTATGTGTTTTGTTGGTTGTAAAAGAACGCACCACATTACCAACAAAACACATACTTTGCACTCTTTTCACAACTGTAATACGAAGTATGTGATTTACATCATTACTTGTGCATCTTGTAATATACAGTACATAGGATGCACCACAAGACATCTCAGGAATAGGTTCAATGAACACCTGTCAGATATACAGAAGGATCACTCCACCAATGTTGCCCTTCATTTTAACCAGTGTCATAACGGAGATGCTACATTGGTGGGAGTACAGGTGTTAGAGAGGGTTAATGTTCCCAAAAGAGGGGGGGTGGTCTGCATTGTAAGAGAGAAGCCTTTTGGATATTTTATTTTAAGACACGCAGGCCGTATGGTTTAAATTTCGCGTGGGATATAACACACTTCTATGAATGATCACAATATTGTTGCAGTATCCCCTCTGATTTGCACCGGTGCTTGCTGTGTCGTATATTCCATGTGTACTCATGTCAGGTTTTATGCTTTTGCCAATATTTCCCTACATATGAGAGGTGTAGGGAATTAGCTTCATACAATTTTGTCGATCTAATTAATTGATTTGGGCTTATGTATGCTCTTAATAATTCATTTTTTGTTACATGCTTTAGCGCTTTGCATTTACCAATTGGACATAACATATATGCTACAAGGAGAACAGGGAAAGGGGATCCTTTTTATGAAATCACACTTTGAATCCCATATATTTATTCTTTTTCTCTTTTTCATTTCTCCTTGCGCTTAATATGTTCAATGTATGGGAGCTAATTCATCCTATGTTTATTATTGGTTTTTGTTTTATTTATCACTCAGTTGATTTTTCTTTGTATCAAATTGTTTTTTACACATGCATTTTTTGTTTTGTGTATGTTACACTGGTCATTCAGGTTTTTATTCATGTGTGTCCAAGATGTGTGATTGGTTAGCTAATCAATGCAAGCTGTTTCAGGTGTATCTTACTAATACTTGGATGCTTAAATAGCTTGCATTGAGTATACACTATGGTGTGAACAAGCACGCAGCAAGCGTGTGAAATGTGTTAGCCAGCATTATTTTCTGTGACCTGTCTTGGCTTGGCAATTCCAATAAAAATACATTCATCCAATTTCTTGTTGGTGTGGTGTGCAGCCATCTTCATCTCCTTGGGACTACTAATTGATGGTGAAGAGCCGGGGCTAGTACCTGCACTGAGTTTGGAGCTCAACACTGTCTGAGCGGTGTCTACACTCTTTCTCCTTGCACTTTATTAGGTATACCATGCTAATCCCGGGTTGGACCCCTTTTACCTTCAGAACTGCATGCCTTAATTCTTCATGGTATAGATTCAACAAGGTGTTGGAAACATTTCTAAGAGATTTTGGTCCATACTGACATGATAGCATCATGCAGTGGCTGCAGATTTGTCAGCTGCACATCCATGATGTGAATCTGCCGTTCCACCACATCCCAAAGTGCTCTATTGGATTGAGATCTGGTGACTGTGGAGGCCATTGTAGTACAGTGACCTCATTTTTAAGAAACCAGTTTGAGATGATTTGACCTTCTGTGACATGGTGCATTATCCTGCTGGAAGGAGCCATCAGAAGATGGGTACATTGTAGTCATAAACGGACATGGTCAGCAACAATACTCAGGTAGGCCATGGAGTTTAAACAATGCTCAAAAGTGTCCCTTGAAAATATCCCCCACACCATTATACCACCACCACTACCAGTCTGAACTGTTGATACAAGGCAGGATGGATCCATGTTTTCATGTTGTTTACGTCAAATTCTGACCCTACCATCTGAATGTTGCAGCTGAAGTCGAGACTCATCAGACCAGGCAACTTTTTCCGTCTTCCATTGTTCAATTATGGTGAGCCTATGCAAATTGTAGCCTGTTCCCAGCTGACAGGAGAGGAACCTGTTGTGGTTTTCTGCTGCTGTAACCCATCTGCTTCAAGGTTCGACGTGTTATGCATTCAGAGATGGTATTCTGCATACCTTGGTTGTAATGAGTGGTTATTTGAGTTACTGTTGCCTTTCTATCATCTCATACCAGTCTGCCCATTCTCCTCTGACTTCTGACATCAACAAAGCATTTTACTCCACACAACTGTTGCTCACTTAATATTTTCTCTTGTTTGGATCATTCTATATAAACCCTAGAGATGGTTGTATGTGAATATACCAGTAGATCAGCAGTTTTTGAAATACTCAGACACCAACAATCACGCAACATTCAAAGTCACTTAAATCCCCTTTTGTCCCCATTCTAATGCTCGGTTTGAACTTCAGCAAGTCGTCTTCACCCTATCTAGATGCCTAAATGTATTGAGTGGCTGCCATGTGATCGGTCGATCAGCAATTTGTGTTACCAAGAAATTGAACAGGTGTACCTAATAAAGTGTCCAGTTAGTGTATATCCCGAATATCGATACTTCATTTATTACTTTTATACACTATCTTCATATTTTTCAATAATCCAATGTAGCCTTCCCAGTGCAGTTCAATAATGAGTGGCAACATTATTACATTGTCACTAGCTGTAATGGGAGGACCCATGTGTCAATAATAAAAAACAGATTGTTCACAAACAAAAGAAGCACATTTAACATATTTATAAGAACAGGAAGTATAGATTTCAAATTGTAACTAGCCCAGAGTTCAGCCTTAATTTGTTTTTAGATTTGGGCAAAACACCCCCTGGTTCGGTTCGCGTCAGAAATCTTGAACATCGCAAAAGTTCGGACCCGAACCCCATTGAAGTCTATGGAACCCGAATTTGAGAAGTCAAAAGTCCCCACTTTGAAGGCTTATCTGCAAGCTATTGGTCATAAAAAGTGTATGGGTGCCTGGGTACTGCCCTGGGGGACATTTATCAATGTAAACATTCTTTTTTTTAAAAGATAATTTTTACAGGAGCAGTGATTTTAATGATGTTTAAAGTGAAACAATAAAATGAAAAATTCCTTTAACCTCTTTCCGACCACCCCACGTACATTTACTGTGGGTCGGCGGCTCCTCTGGTCAGAATCATGTACAGGTACATGATTTTGCAGTTCCGGGTCTGGGGTGCGCACACATGCTGCTGACGACCTGCTCCTGCTGCGATTCGATACAGGGGATACAGCCAATCAGGGGGTCCATCGGACTCAATGTCCGTTGGCACAAAGCAATCATTTGGGAGAGGCGCAGAATGGCAGTCTGGCTATGTTAAAAAGGCAGATTGCTGTTCTGTTAGTAGGGGAGGTAGAGATTCTGTGTTTCTGTTTCTCTTAGTAAAAACACATCCCCCACAGTTAGTAATTAATCCCTAGGGACACATTTAACCCTTTGATCATCCCTGATGTTCACCCCTTTCCTGTCAGTCTCAATAGTACAGTGGCAGTGCATATTTTTAGCACCGATCACTGTATTGGTGTCACTGGTCCCCAAAAAAGTGTCACTTAGCGGGAGATTTACTACAACTGGTGCACTAATAATCTGGTGAAGCTGTGCATGATAGCCAATCAGCTTCTAACCTCAGCTTGGTCAATTAAGCTTTGGCAATAAAACCTGAAAGCTGGTTTCTAGGCAGACTGATTTTGCACTATACAGCTTTAGTAAATAAACTCCCACAATGTTGCAGTCCTGCTATAAGTCGGTGATCGCCACCATTATTAGTAAAAAATAAATAAATATAAATTCCATGAAACTATCACATAGTTTGTAGATAATATAACTTTAGCACATCAATATATACTTATTGGGATTTTTTACCAAAAATATTTAGCAGAATATATATTGGCCTAAACTGATGAAGACATTAGATTTTTTTCCTTTTTTTTAATTGGATATGTTTTATAGCAGAACGTAAGAAATATTGTTTTTTTGTTTATAGTGCAAAAAAATAAAAACCACAGAGGTGATCAAATACCGTACAAAGAAAGCTCTATTTGTGGGAAAAAAAGGACATACATTTTATGTGAGTACAGCAGCGCATGACCACGCAATTGTCAGTTAACCACTTAAGGACCGGAAGGATTTCCAGCTTTAGGACCGGAACCCTTTTTGCGATTCGGCACTGCGTCGCTTTAACTGAAAATTGCGCGATCGTGCGACGTTGTACCCAAACGAAATTTGCGTCCTTTTTTTCCCACAAATAGAGCTTTCTTTTGGTGGTATTTGATCCCCTCTGCGTTCTTTCTGATCGCTGCTATAAACAAAAGAAGAGCCACAATTTTGCAAAAAAAAAAAACAAATTTCTTACTTTTTGCTAAAATACAAATCAAAAAAAAAAATATAAAAAAACATTTTTTTTCACCGTTTTTGGCCAATTTATATTCTTCCTCACATTTGCGATAAAAAAAATCACAATCGGCGTTTATTGATTGGTTTGCGCAAAAGTGGTCGCGTTTACGGATGATGAGAATTCATTTTTGGGGTTTTTATTTTTTACTATTAATGGCGGCGATCTGCGATTTTTAGCGGTACTGCAATATTTCAGCGGACATGTCGGACCATTTTGACACTTTTTTGGGACCATTGGCATTTATACAGCGATCAGTGCTATAAAAATGCACTGATTACTGTGTAAATGCCATTGGCAGTGAAGGGGTTAACCTGCAGGGGGCGCTCTAAGGGTTAAGTATGTTCCCTGGGCGTGTTCTAACTGTGGGGGGGCTGCCCTAGCTGGAGAAGGGAAGTGGTCACAGCCTTCATATACAGGAAGGCTGTGATCACAGCCCTTCCCCCTTCACAGAACGGAGGTCCGTGTTTACATACACGGACCTCCGTTCCTTCACTCCGGGGGGGCCATCGCGGGTAGCCGGCAGCAATCGAAGCCGCCGCACCCGCTCCCTGGCCCTCCCCGAACACAGTGAGCGCACGGGCGTGCCTCCGGTGGCGCGCGCGCGCTCACTAGTCGCGATCACGCGGCCGCCGTCATATGACGGCGATCCGCGTTACAGAGCCACTTTGCCGCCGTCAAGTGCCGATTGGCGGTCGGCAAGTGGTTAAAGTAACGCAGTGCCATATTGCAAAAAATGGCCTCGTTTTGAAGGGGGATAAACCTTCTAGAGCTGAAGTAGTTAAATATAATTCCTGGGGGTCCCCTTAGCCTGCCTGTAAAGTAGCGCATCTGTACCGTGTATAGAACCTGCTGTAGCAGAACTGACTGTCAGGAAATGACTGCTGCTTCTGGAACACGGGTCTGGAACACACGTCTGTGCGCGTATGTGTCGGTATTGGCGCAAAACGGCCCATTTAAGCGGGCAGCACCCTGCAACCAATGCTGTCCACTCTACAGCATTTCCTGTGTGTTCTGTGGCTATTGTTTCTGAGACTTCCTGCACCTGTGACTCGGCTTGCCTAACCTTGCTTGAACTCTGCCTGCACCGACCCTCAGCTTGCCTACGACTCCTCTTCTGCCCAATCCTTTGTACTTCTGCTGCCCGTCTGTTTACGACCCTGCCTGTACCCGACTACCCGCTTGCCTGCCCCAACTGTACCACACTTCCCTGCCAGTTACCGACCCGGCCTGTATCACCAACCTTCTGCCTTGCACGAGCCTCTGGAGGATCCTCACACCATCATCTGTGTCCATTCCAGCCCTAGTGCCCCCCTGTGCTCTGGAGCTTCCTGTCCACGCTACCAGGGGTTCCCAAACCAGGGCCGCAAGAGAGGTTGCCCACTACACTGTCAGACTCCACCACCAGGTACGTGACCATGACATTTATAAAGAGAAAAGATGGCATTTAAATTGCCAGAAATACAATACCAATGCTGGCCAAACAAAATGTAAACAAAAAAAAAAAGCACTTACCCTCCCAATCCATACGAGGCCCTTTGGACTTGGCATGTCAGGACAAGTCCTATCATTGGAGGAGAGTACACTGAGTTTCCAGCATAGCTATAGAACTGACCACGGTGTGCTCTCCTGCTTAGTGTAGTCAGTTTTAATAGGACAGCAAGGAGACTAGCAGGAACTCTACAGATTTCACATAAAGGAAGCAATACAAAGAGAACAGGATACTTTCTCAAACAAGTACATGTTACGGCAGCCACATATCAGGAATATGAAGTATTGGGGTAACAAATGCTTTAAGGACCAAGCCTTTTCTGGCACTTTTTTTTAACAAGTAAATATCAGAATTTTTGCTGGAAATCACTCAGAATCTCCAAACATTATATACTTTTTTAGCAGAGACCCTAGAGAATATAATGTTGATCATTGCAATTTTTTATGTTACATGGTATTTGCGCATCAGTTTTTAAAATGCAATTATTTAAAAAAAAATAATCTTTAATAAAAAAAAAGGAATATATAACCCATTTTTTTGGTAAAATATAAAAGTTAATATTACGCTGAGTAAATAGATACCCAACATGTCATGCTTTAAAATTGCAAACACTCGTGGAATGCGACAAACTACCATACTTAAAAATCCCCACTATGACAGGGCTCAAAATTTAAACTAAAAAAAGTCCTGAGTTACTAGACAGACCTTAAGAGTTAATCACCAGCAGTTGCTCCAACCCCTACCCTGCCACACCCTCATAAATGATCTCATGAAATGACACTGTTAAATGTTTAATGCAGAATTAAGTAAATAAAATAAGAATAAAATATGATTGGTTACTATAGGCACTGTACACATTACTGTCTTGTAAAGTAAATATGCACTGGGTGCAGGGTTGAGAGACGCGATACGTGCAGGGTTGAGAGATGCGCTACGTACAGACTGCAGGGTTGTGAGGTGCGCGATGTACCAATTTCAGGGTTGAGAGGTGCACTATGTACTGAGTGCAGGGTTGAGAGGTGTGCTACATACTGTGTGCAGGGTTGAGAGGTGCGATACGTACCTAGTGCAGGGTTGAGAGGTGCGCTAAGTACAGAGGTTAGGGTAAAGAGGTGTGCTATGTACCGAGTGCAGGGTTGAGAGGTGCGCTATGTACCGAGTGCAGGGTTGGGGGGTGTGCTACATACTGAGTGCAGAGCTGAGGGATGTGCTGTGTAATCCCATGTTCTCCCTTCCATACAGAGCTCATCCCCTTCCTCCATTCCAGTACAGAGTTCTCTTACCCCCACAGAGTGCAGCTGTTGCAGAAGAGCAGTTACAACTTACCTGCCCCTGCCAGCAGCCTTTATGGATAAGTAGGAGCTTCTGCCATGGAGCTGGCAGGATCCTCTTCTCTTCCCCCGCTCTTCCTCCTTGCAAGGCACATTTATGTAGCTGCACAGTGTGCACCGGGCCAGCAGCTTTTCCCCCCACCGCCTGAGCTTAGAGGACCAGACCAGACCCGCCCCCCACCCAAGCCGAGTGGACCCGCCCAAGTCAAGCCAGCCTGCGTCCCCACCCGAGCCGAGCAGAAGAGCTGAGCTGGAACACTCGCCCTCAACTTATTTCCACTCGCCAAATGCGAGCAGACAAGTGGAAATTTTGAGGGCTGCACTACGATACCTGAAAATCTCCATAGATGACACTTTAAAAATGTTTGCAGGTTACCTGCTTAGAGTTACAGAAGAGGTATAGTGCTAGAATTATTGTTATCGCTGTAATGTTCGTGGTGATACCTCACATGTGTGGTGCAAACACCATTTACTTATGCATGCATGACATACCTATGTGTTCACTGTTGCGTGTGAGCACAGAGGGAAGGGGGTGCTTTAAATTTATTTTTCTTTTTTATTTATTTATTTTTTACACTGTCCCTTAAATTTATTTTTATTACTTTTACTCATATTACAAGGAATGTACGGAATGACAGGTCCTCTTTATGGAAAGATCTGGGGTCTATAAGACCCCAAATCTCTCCTCTACCTTTGGAAGCAAAAATTAAACAAAAAACTGATCTTTTGCTCTCACTTCCACCCTAGACCGGAAGTGACGAAATTACATCACTTCTGTCCTTCTAGATCATATAGGTGGGAAGAGACAATCTGGTCTCTCCTCACCTCTGTGACCAGCTGTGCAAACCATCGGATTGTTTCCTGGACTCATCGGTATGAATGATATGCCTGAGAATCACCACCGAGTGGCAAGGGGGGGGGGGGGGGGGC